>JAKWJD010001764.1:32196667-32391667 GCA_027705065.1 Solanum peruvianum | reverse complement strand
AAAATGACATCAAAATTTACCATATCAAGTCATATTAATTCAACATGAGAAATTATGATGGGCAACATTATTGGACAATTTCTATACACCCTCTTTGCAACCACTGATTCACATATCGGGGTAGTAATCATGAAAGGTTCATTTAGAATATCGGACAAAATATCAAACTATCTGGCTATCAAGAGAGTAACGAAATATAATGTAGGACCCGGATCAAGTAAAGCATATACAACAATAGAGAAGACTTGTAACATACCGGTCACCACATTGGGAGAACTCTCTTGGTCACCCCTAGAACAAAGTGCATAAAGTGATTCTTCCTTGGAGAATCCAAATTAGAACCACTAGCTTGATCTTGCACGCTACCTTTGTCTTGCCCCTTCAAATTAGTGCAATACCTAACCTTGTGTCCACTCTTGCGACACCAAAAATAAATGTTTGTCCCAATAAGGAAATCACCATAATGCTTCTTGCCACAGTTTCCACAAGTTGGTTTCTTGTTTGTTGAGCTAGTACCTTTTCCATTTTGAGACATAGGGTTAGACACCCTATCATCCCGAGCCTTGGGAAATTTGGTCAGAATTTGATTAGAAAACCTCTTCTAGAACCTAGGCTTGTCTTGGATATTAAGCCTACTCTTTGAAGAACCACATTGCCCTTTTGGCATCCCTACTCTTCCTCTTAACCCTTTTCTCTTCTACTTGTTGAACATGAACCATGAGACGAGAAATGTTCATATTATCATGTATCACAGCCGAACGACATTCTTCCTTCGAGTAATCTGACACCCTCATCACAAAGTGGCTCATTTCATCTCAAGGGTTGGAAACCAAAGAAGGAGCATACTTTGACAATATAGTAAATTTCAAAGACTAGTCAACTACACTTATACCTCTTTGACAAAGATTGCGGAATCCTCCACTTTGGCTTCCCTCTTCTCCCTAGGAAAGAACCTATCAAGAAAAGACATCTTGAAAATCTCCCATGTCACCAGTCTATCCGTTAAGGGCCTATTGCCCCTCCATTCGATGTACCAGGTTTGGGCCACATCTTTGAGTTGGTAAGTGGCTAACTCGGCCTTCTCACTAGTAGTCAACCCCATAGCATAGAGAATCTTGTATGTTTTATCAATGAACTCTTTGGGTCTTCCTCAACTTATGACCCATAGAAAGTAGGGGGATTAATCCTTGTGAAATTCCTCAAATAGGAGGTCATGGAGCCAACATGTTAGTTTCCTCGGGGTAAAACCTCCCGATTAGCTTAGGTCGTCACAGCTTGTGCTTGAGTATTGAAGGCTTGTTCTTGTGTAGTAATGGCTTGGGCCATTTGGATAAAGGTTGCCTTAATGTCCCTATCCTTCAAAGGAGGAGGATTGACCGGGCTTGGTCATCATTAGCAACTTCTTCAAAAGGAGGGACTTGATTGCCTCTGGGAGGAACTCCCGCATTGGAAATCTCTTCATCAAGTCTTCGAGCGGCTATTCTTCGAGTATTCATTGCCTATAATCACAATAAAAGGATTTGATGCTAAGGGCACATATAGTCAAGACTCTAGAGGCACAATATCATATTTCCAAGAAAAGGAGTTTCCTAAGCATCTTATAGTTTTCTATTAATAAGTGTGGCACGCTTCACAATTATGAGTAAGAATCTACATAGACGTGGTTAAATGAAACATCAAATCAAAAGATATTGAACATCATGCTCTGATACAAAGCTTTTCACATCCGAGGAGCACCTCCCAGATGTAACCTGCGTCGTCGTCCTCGAAGATGACTAAGACTAGCCTCTTAGATTATATCATTACATTCATAGGTTAAAAATGTAGAATGTTTAGAACTTTTGTTCTATCTATTATGAGGTTTACATAGACCTCTCGCATACACATAATATATATTCACATCGAGTAAACATAGACATTTCGTATAAAAAAAATTACATAGTCTTCTACTTTTATTGCACATATATATAAGATATAATATAGTCTTAAAACCGGATGTATCATCTCATATCCATCTAACTAGAGTATGACAATCGGGCATAGCCCATACATCAATACAATGAAAGCCACATATAGGCTATACAATCTTTAGTACTCAAATTAATGGAAATGAACATATTATATTTAAGACTAATCAATATCCAAAGCTAGAAAATGGCATTTTCCTCGAAGCGGAGAGAACCTACCCATCTTGGAGAGTGAAAATTCTAAGTCTTCCTTCAATAGTCGTCACAATACCATCAACAATCAGAACCTAAAATATTGGTGGAAAAGGAAGAAATGGGGCTAGCACATCACTTGTACAAAGTATAGGACCATATTCACACACAACATAAAATTATGCTAAAAGGGACATTTCATTAAAACATGCAATTTACTCTAAAAAGCCTTATGCACATTCAAGAGCCAATACAAGTCCATAATATATATTCATCAAGCCAAGACCATGTACTTCACAATACCAACAATACTAAGTTTAGTCAAGTAAACATGCATTACAACACAATTGAGCACATAATCAACACAATTCTATCATAAAGTTATAAAATGAACAAGCATGTATAACTGTTCATAACATCATAACCAAAGCAAGACCCTTACTCATGAACCCTCATTAAGTCCACTAATTCAATGAATAAGCAAAGCCCCATAACCTTACTCAATCAAGTAAACCTAACAAGAACCGTAAACAATGCCAACTTCACATAACATATCATTAAGAGTACATAACATCATACTTTAGCAGTAGAGACCAAACAAATGTTCATAAGTGAAACCCATATCATATAGTGTTATCAACATGTAAGATCATCATATATATATCATTTACATTTATAATAATATACATACATAAGAACATCCTTCGGCGACTTCCCTCAACGCTAACTCGTGCAATATATAGGTAGAGTCCCATACCCCTACCTAGACTATGCTAAACCCTTTAGGTCATCCTATTTAGAGTTCATTCCATTACTTCATTTTACCGTTTCAGAACATCTTACCTCAACTGACATAGACCACATGAGCTAATGTGGAATCCGATTTCATGGAACCCTACACAGAAAGAAGGCGGACTACTTGGCAAGGTAGTACCAAAACATGAACATAGCATCTACGAGGATCCACTTGCTAGTATTCATATTGGGACAACATAGTTGAAGAACTAGGAGATGTAGTTTGGACCCTCTTTACGCTACATGCATTATAGTCTCCAATCTCATTAATACATTAGTGATGCTACCTTCCCTATGCGTGAAGGTACACTTCTCACTCTAGATCTCTCGATGCTAAGCTAGAATCCATTTAAAATGTCTTTAATGCCATTATTAATCATCATAGCTTAATTTAGGTCATAGGGTCTACCCTTATATAATTACCATCATAGCTCAATAAGAATTGCATGAGTATTGTCCTTTCATTACATTTTATACATGTGAGGTTAGCACATTTACATGATCACATAATGATAAGGCACATTGGTAAGTTATCACCATGCTTGAAACATTTACATCTTAGCCAACAACTCACAAACCATAGTTCAATACATTTCAATCCAACATCATACCAACCCTATCAATCTTAATATAAGGTATACTTTAAGAAAACATCATCATTTAATCACAAGTAATCATTATTGAAGTAAAGAATTGAGATCAGAAGACTTACCCCAATCTCCTTCATAAGACATCATCAAGGTCTTACCATAAATAATTCAATTCAACCAAAAAATGGGTGTAATATCACAACACAATAGTAACCGACATAATAATAAAGTCAATTGGATCACTACACAACAATTTACCACTAGTTCATAGCCTAGGATTAGAGACTTGGGTCAAATTCATGATCTACTTCACAACCTAGGTCAATTAATCAAGAACTAGCTTAATTGGATTAAAATATATCACAACCTACTCATAGGTAAGTATAATAACAACATAGAATAGTAATTTATACATAAACCAAGTCAATTGTATTTAGTTCAAGATCATAACATAGGGTTAAGGGAAAATTTCATCTTTCCACAAACTAGGTCAATACATCAAGAAGTAGTATAATTCAATCATAATACTTGTTAATATGCTCATAATAACCAAAATTAATCATAAACAAATCAATTCATAAGGCCAATTTGATATTGGAAGTAAACCCACTTGAATTTCATATTTTTAAAATCATCTTGAAGGAACCCTTTGGGGAAAGAGATCCCAAAGGTGAAAGGAATCTCATACCTCACTAATTGATGGATTTTGATGGAGAAAAATTGATACTTTGTAGCCCTATAAATCCTTTTATTGGTATTGAATGGGGTTTCTTTGGGAGAGAGAAACAAGAGAGAAGGAAGAGGAATTGGGTGTTTGGGAATTATAAGAATTGGGTTTAGCCTAATTAGGTTTGGGTCTTTGTAGCAGTCATTAGCTAACTTAATTAGGTATTCCTTAACCCTTAACTAATTAATTAACCCCACAATTAATTTAATTTAACCAACTAAAACGTGGCAGCAACACAGGGGCCTGATCTACGAGACCCTGGCTGACGGGTTCTAGGTCAGTTGATGGGCAATGTGCCTCCGTGCTGCATGTTCGTAGTTTTGGTCAGAGATTTGTAAAATTGTCCCCTTCACGATATTGGCTAATTCTTCATTAGCGGAGTCATTGAATTCCCTTCGATTCACCAATAGATCATTGCCTGCATCACGTCAATGGACACTGCATTTTGGCAACTTTTGCCAAATTGCTACGGTCCTTGTCCTTGGGGAGTCGCACCCATACATTTGGATTACCAACTGAATCTAATATGTGTTAGATACCTTACACCACATTTCATCATTTTCCGACTTTAAATACTTAGTCAAATAGGCTAAGGCACGCTAGCACCTCTTGAACTAGTTTTCGAATGTCATGGACGTTCCTTGACGTTTTGATTCTAAAAATTCCTAATTGACTTATAAATAGTGTTACAACTGTTTGACTCTCATGTTTGGATCTAGATTAGGCTTTAGACTTTCGGAGTAGTACACCTATATTATTTGTAAATAGAGATATTTTCTCTAATTTTAAAATACTAAAAATTCTAAACTACTTCTTCTTCTGCACAATTATGAATTGGTTTATTTTGCTCCTGTTGAGTGGTTCACCGATACCATTGTTTTTGTATCAATATACTGGTGAATATAATTCTCTATCCTAAGAGGATCTATTCCTTTAAACCTTGGTTACTACATGGGCATAATCTCTTTAAGAGGACATTGTACATTCAGTGGACTCGATATTTTCCTTTCTGTTTCATTCTACTCTTGTTATCTGGATATGTTATTTTTACACTCATTAATTTATGCTTATATTGTTAATCGCTACTTTTGAGTATATGTTTTAAACCTTGTTGTATATGTTTCTAGAAAAGTTAATTGAGCATTCTCGCAAGTTTTCTCTACATAAATTATTGAAGGTACAACCAAAAAAATTCTTAAAAATCTATATTACCATCTCTTGAAGATAAAATTCATATTTGGTATGTCATTGTAAGTACATAAAGACATTAAAAACCTTATTGCACCTTGTTGTACGAAGTGAACTAAGAAAATAAGGCAAGAATTAATAAATTTTTTACATGGGTTCAAGGATGTGACGGATGACTTATAGAGGAATATGACTAGACTGAAACCTCTTTTAAATCCAGATCCATAGATAACTATACGGTCATTTAATTACTCATATTCAATATGAAGTATGGACAAATTCAAGTTTATTGCAAGTTTTAAAACTTTTTATTAAAATTACAAATGTGTTTCTCGACATGTGATTGGAATAGAAGTGTAGTTTCAAATTGAACTTCACACTCTGTTATGCTGATTTTAGAAAAATAGCCGAACAAACTTAATAGTTTTGTGTAATATTTTTACCTTTATAGTATATATAATAAGTTGAATTGTTTTTCAATATGATACATTTTTCCTTTAATTTTCCATTTTAATGCTTTTTTATGATACATTTAAATGGAAACTTTAAAACGACATATGTAATGCAAAAGTTAGGGTTGACTTTTATACACACTAGTATTAGAATATTTATATATGTCAGGTCAATGTTCATTTGATTCCCCAAATATATCAAATAGTAACACTTTCTGGAAGTAAAAGGATAAACTATAAATCAAAATATAGAGATTGATTGAAGGATAAATGATAAGATGTAATCTTGTATGTAAAATAATATAGTGTTTTAGATTTAATGATTGATAGGTTTAAGTATTATTTTATATATATTGTGACGTTTAATTCCCGCACAAGACACGGATAATTTTAATATAATATATATATATATAAAAGATAACTCTAGACTCGCCAATATGGTGTCACCACAAATTAGAATTCCATTGTAACTTATTTATTTTCAAAACTACTCTTAACTTTTTAATGAAAAGTTATAAATTTTATAAAAAGTTATGACTTAAATGAAAAGTTGTGACGTTCACAAAAAGTTACAATTTTTATAAAAGATTGTGCCCTTTCCGAAGGGTTGTAACTGTTAGTGAAAAATTACAATATAACAAAGGTATAAGATTAAAATTGAAAATATAATGAAGAAATAAAATCTCTTCAGGATGAGCGCACGTATCTCGCTCTCTTTAAGGAGATTTAAGCTCACTACAGCAAATATTTTTCACCAGTCCAGCAGTAGTCCTCCTTGACTTGTCCCCTCCAAGATATAACAACCTTAACAAAGTATAACTCAACAACTCTTGACTAGAGTTGAGTCCAAAGCTCCACTACAAAGAGCACCTCCCTTCAACTAATAAGAACTCTCTTCCTTTCTGACTAACTCTTTCACTATATATTTTTCTTCTGTGTAAACAAAATGAAGACCACCAATATATATAGTAGAAGAAGTCATCCTAGCAATGAATAAGAAGATAATGGGTAGTAAATAGTGAAGAAAAATGGTCTAGAGGTTACATATGTTACACAGGTCACAAAGAATAATGGAGGGATAAAGAGTAAGATAAAGATTATTGGATGGGAGAGAAGTGATGTCCACTAATGGCTAAACTATGTTGTCGATGCTTCTAGAAAAAAAAGTAGTAGCATATATGCACTAAATTTAAGGTTATTTTTATTCCAAAAATAAAATTTGTCTCACCAAGATCTTTCATATCAAAATGGCTTCTAAGAATACTTTTGATTTCATCAAGCGATCAATGAATTATCAGCATATAGGAAAATTATCACATGTGATAGTATATGCACTTTCACACTCATTTGTTTTAAAATCATTTTTCAATCATGCAAGAATCAAACTTTTAATGTAATTTCTTAGGTTTTTGTTTCAAGTCATTTAGGGATTTGCTAAGTTTATATAATATACTTTATTGGCCTGCTTCAACAAAACACTCGAGTTGATCCGTGTAAATTTTCTCATTTAGGTCTCCATTTAAAAAAAAATAGTTTTTACATTCATTTGATGAATTTACAAATCATAAATTGCAACCATAGCATTTAAAATTCTTATGGATTTAATTTTTGTTACTGGTGAAAAAGTATCAAAAAATTGTAGGTCTTCTGGTTGTTTGAAACCTCTTGCAACTAGTCTAGCCTTATATTTATCAATAGATCCATCAGGTTTCAATTTTTTCGTAAGACCCATTTGCAACCAATTATTTTACAACCTGGTGGTAAATCAACAAACTTCTAAGTTTTATTATAAATTAGAGATTCTATTTCATCATATACAGCTTCTTTCAAAAAAAAAAAAATAGAGTCATGTGAAGACAAAGCTTCTTAAAAAGTGAGAGGGTCATCTCCAATATTAAACACATAAAAATCAAGACCAAAATATTTTTCTACTTCAACATTTATTTCTTCTTAACATATTCATATAATTCTTAATTTTTCAAAGTAGAAGTACATAAACTAGGTAGTGACGAAATATTTTGTTCAATCATTTGACCCCCACTACTTTTAGAATCAAATCGAAATTTATTTTCATGAAAAATTGCATCATCGAATTCTATTCTAATATTATCTTCAGGACTAAAAAATCAATAGGCTTTACTATTTGAAGCATAACCAAGAAAAACACAAGTAGTAACTTTCATACCTAATTTTGTTATCTTGAAATTCATTAGTCTCAAAAGACTAGACGATCCCAAACTCTTAGATATCCCAAACTTGTGTCGTAACTTTTCCATAATGCAAAAGGTGTCAGTTTTAACTTTTTATGAGGCACACTATTTAACACATAACAAGAAGTAAAAATAGTTTCACCCCAAAAATTTAAGATGCATGTGACTCAATGAGCATGACATTAGGCAATTCAACCCGAAGTTCTATTTTTTTTATTTTCGCTACACCTTTATATGGAGGAGAATAGGGAGGAGGAGTTTCATGAATTATTCTCAATGATCTAACAAAAGAATTAAACTCATTTGGGCCATATTCACGGCCTCTATCACTTTTAGTTCTTTTTATTTTTCTTTCAAATTGATTTTCCACCTCAAGGAGATAAGTTTTGAAATTTTCAAAAGCATTAATTTTTATTTTTCATCAATAAACATATGTTAACTTAGAAAAATCATCAATTTAAGTGAAAAAATATCTATTACCTTCACAAGTTAAAATTCCACTAAGTTTACAAATATCAGTATGAACTAATTCTAAGAATTCAATTTTTATTTCAACTTGAAAATGAGGACATTTAGTGATTTTGGCTTTACTACAAGACTCAAACTTTTCCAAAGTCTTTTTAACCATTAGGATTAATCCTAAACTACTCATGATTCCAACATAACAATCTTTAATATGACACAAACGAATAAAATTGGCAGAATAAAGCATATAAACAGAAGTAAAAAATTTATTCATTTCAATATTCAGTTTGAATATCTCATCACAAGCATACCCCTTTCCCGCCAAAATATGCTTCTACACAATTACATATTGATCAGATTCAATAATCTTTTTAAAGCCTGATTATTTAGAAGAAAATTCGACATCAAATTTTTCTCATGAAAGGAGTATAAAGTACATCTTTCAAAGTTAACACCCTTCCAATAGTAAAATACAATTCGACATCTTCTATTCCAAGGACTTGAGTTGTGTGAGAATCATCAAGAAAGATAGTTTTGAGATCCTCAAAATGAGTATATTTTTTTAACCAGTCTTTTTCATAACAGACATGTTGATTTTGCACCAAAATCGGCTAATAAGAACTCTCTTTTTTACTAACTCTCTCACTCTAAATTTTTCTTGTCTGTAAACAAAATAAAGACCACCACTATTTATACTAGAAGAAGTTTTATTACCAATGAATAGGAAGACAATGTGGTAGTAAATAGTGAAGATAAATGGTCTAGAGATACATATGTTACATAGGTTAGAAAGTATAATGGAGGAACAAAGAGAGATAATAAAGATTAAATGGGGGAGAAGTGATCGCCACTAATGGCTAAAGCAAGTTGCCGATGCTGCGAAAAAAAAAAAGACTAGTAACATACAAAAAATACATTTAAAAAAAAAAGAAAAAAAAAACCTAGAAAAACACAACTTGCTTTAGTACTTAACTACATGAGCATTTAAATACCCACTTAACATTATTTAAGTGAATTAAACACATCCCTTGGAACAGAATAACACTCTCACCTACCACATCATAGCCATGTAAGCACCACGTCATTAAATTTCAAATTATTTTTGCTTATTAACCTTTTTCCTTAAAAATTTTCTTAAAATGCATTACAATAATCAATTAACTAAAAATGCATTTTAAAAACAGAATTACCTCATCTTCTCCCCCCCCCCCCCAATCACAATTTTCAACCTATACTAGGCTTTTTTTTTTTTTCGAATTTTCAGTCTTCAATAGTTGTTTTCTTCTTCAAGATTCATCAATTTTTTTTAAAAAAATAGAATACTTACTTTTTATTCTTCGAACATCTTTCTCTCCCACAAATTTCCCCTTGGAGAATAATAATTTTTGAAAATTATTTTTTTCTTAACAACTCAAATGAAGATTGTGTAAGAAAGTTGATAGACCCACATCTTTTGAATCACAACTAATATAATTCAAAATGGGTCACTTAAAATTCAAAAAAAATTACTGTCAATAGTATGAATTAGGTGTTGCGTTTTGTGATTAGTGAAGGGAGGATGAGGTTAGGAATAAAGGTGAAGGAAAATTTATAATATGAAAGAAGAAAGGTAAAAGGAGTGATTCAATGGGGAAGAACACATTTTGGAAGACAGCAAAATAAAGAGAGAACCAAAAGATTAAATATTTTTAAAAAATAAAAAATTGAACCCACAAATTTCTTTTACTTCTAAATAAGAAATTTCACATTTATTTAAATTTAATTTATAAAAATATTAAACGTTATCAGTTATACATTGACCAATAAAAAAATATCTTGCGTATGATTTTAACTTTCAGTTTTTTAAATTTTTGTTATTTCACGTGCTTTGAGGAGAGTGAATACACTCACTTGTCCATGAAAGCTCTTAGGGTGATATTTAATCAGTTTAAAATTGTTAAGGAGCATATTTAAACACCCATACAGTAAAAGTACTAAAGTAAGTTTTGGTGCCAACTTTAAAAGGGTTTTTAGGTATTGTCTCTAACATATAAGTACTAACTTTAGGTATAATAAGAATCAATCAATATCCTCATCAACATTAGCACATGATGAGAAGTCAACCAACGGTAACTTTTCCAAAGAGTTGTGACATTTCCGATAAGACACAATAAATATTTATTCATCCTTTGTTTTCTATAAATAGAGGAATTTTCTTTTTATTTAAAACAACAAAAAAATCTGAACTTCTTCTTCTGCACAATTAAATATTATTTTTGTATCAATACACTAATGAATAGGATCTGTCTATCCTTAGAGAATTTATTCCTTTAAATCTCGGGTACTAGAGCGGAATACTTTCCTTAAGGGGATACTATACATTCAATGGGCTCGATTTTTCCCTATATGTTTCATTCTATTATTACAGATTCTGGTATGTTTATTTTGTAGTTTGTTGTTTATGTTTCTGCAAAGTTATTGTTCTAAGTATTTGTCAGTAGAAATTGAATAGGACATGTTAATTGAGTATTTACACAAGTTTTTTCTACTGAAATTGTAGTTTCAAATTGAACTTCATCACTCTCTGGTATGTTGATTTTTAAAAATAAAACATCCAAATAAACTTAATAGTTTTATGTGATATTTTCCCTTTCAAGTATATATAATTACTTGAATTATTGTCTTAATTATTTATGATGTATTTAAATGGGAAACTTTAAGATGATATATGCAAAGAAAATGGTATAGTTGAACCTTCTACACATTAGAATTAGAATATTTGTTCACTTTTTCAGTCTTTTGAAATTTATATATCCCTTCTCAAACTATTATTTATTTACTAGAAAATTTAATATAGTCGGTTGATGTTCATTTGATTCCCTAAAATATCAAATACTAACACTTCTTGAAAGCAAAAGGACAAATAAAATCAAATTTAAGATGAGTAATTAAAGGATAAATGATAAGATGTTATAATTATCATCTTCGTTTACATTATTAATGTTTGTTACTACGTAATCTTGTATGTAACATAGGATAATGTTTTAGTCTTAGTAACTGATAGGTTTTAAGTATTATCTTAGAAATTTTGTGATACAAAATTCTCGCGCGAGGTGTGCATGATTTGGTCATTTTTGTCATACATAGTTGATTTCCGCATTATGTTAATCATGTACTCTCTTGATGATTTTCCTATGAGTTGGAAAGAATCTTGAGACTTACATTCTGTTCTTTTGTTGTATTCTATTTATTTGATATTTTATAGTATCATGCTTATGTCAACTGACTTGTGTAGGACCTCATCGGGTCCTATCTGCCATGTCAGGTCTAGGGTATAGTTTGGATCGTGACACAAATTTTGCAGAAAATAAAGCAACTATGATAGTTACTACAATATTTGTGATAGATAGTTGTTGCAACAACTATCGTAATTGCTTAAATTGTTACAAGAACTTCAACAATTAATAGAGTTGTTGCAACAATAGTTGAATTATTGTAGCAACTTCGGCATGGTTGTTGCAGTAACTTGGACAATTGTTTGATTTTTTTTTGTTAGAAAATAAGGTGGAAGAGGAACTAGTGAGGGAGATAGTACTTGTGACAAAGGAGAAGCCTGATGGTGATGATGGAAGAAGAGGTGATGATAGTTATGGTTATGGTGAAGGAGGAGGAGGAAGAGGTGGTGGTAGAAGAGGAAAAAATGTTGTGGTGGTGGTGGAGGAGGAGGTGATAGTAGTAGCGGAGGAGATGATGGTAGTGACAACGATAGCAGCAATAAAAAAGAATAGGAATAATGGTAATGGCAAAGAGAGAGTGAGAGGGGTTGGTTGTGAGGATGAGAAAATAGTATCTTTGTGTAAATAAAAAACTTAAGGATTTAAAATTAGTGTTATAAACACTAATCTTAGAATTTTTATCACTACACAATTAATCAACGTGTATCATGGTTTCTTAGTTTTAAAACTTTTGTTCGTCTCCTTTAAATGTATTTCACTAGTTTCTCATAAACTAGGGTAATTTGTTGATTTTGTGCATAGGAGCTATTGGATTTGTTGAATTATCGTCTATTTGCATTAAAATAGTGATAGATTTGGATTGGTTTTCTCAAGGAGGATCATTCAATACGGATGAATAAATTGTAAGGTGTTTCAGAGATTATGGTTCCTCTTTTTCTTTTCTTTTTCCATCATTATGTCCTCTCACGTTCTGTCTCCCTTCATTTTTGTTTTGTAATTTAAATTCTACTTGAGCTTCATGTAATTTTCATCCCAACATAAAAATGTCAATAAAAATTAATAGGAAAAAGGCATAAATTCACCCCTAAAGTTGTTCCAAAATGTCAGTTACACACTTAAACTACTGGAGCGATCTATTACACACCTATATTATTCAAAAGTGAATTTAATACCACCTTCAAAGCTGACATGAAAATATATTTAAATATAAAATAAATAAAACGTGTTTGAGTTTTTTTAAAAAAGTCAATTTTCCCCACCCTCACCCTTATCCTTCATGTCACCCTACCTTTCTTCTCCACTCAATCACGTCAAACATAACATACAAGTCTCAGTGTTTTCCCTCTTATTGGTTCAATTTCATTTGCACTTCGAGTTACAAATTTGTTCGTTTCTCACCTAATCCTTCAAATCTAAATTTATTAGAAAATTGTGTTGTTCTATTTGTCCGATCTATACTCATCTGACTTTTAAATCTTTATTTTTAATGTAACCATTTTATGGCACAAGTGTTTGGGTTGTTTCATTGTGATGATAAATACGCCTTATTATTTTTGTTTCAGATCTTACTGCTTTGTCCAGATGTAATAATTTATATCATCCCTTATGATTTTCTCGACCATGAAAGGATTATCTCCTCTTTATCTCATCAATTGTAATAATTTTTTGTGTGGGTTTGGAGATGGGTGATAAAATTAGTGGTGGTATGACTTTTAATTTCAATAATAACAGTAAAATTTGTGATTTTGATGTGGATGCTGAATTTTATGGTTGTGATTGTAATAAATTTCAATAGTGGTGATGTGGTTCTGTTGTTGAATTTAGCTAAGTTTATTATGGTTGTTATCAATTTTTTATGATGGTTATGGTTGTGGGAAGATTCTGGTGGTGAATTGATTATGGGTGATGAAATATGTGGTGGAGACGTGAATTAGGTGATAAAGGTAACATTAATGGTGGTAGTTTAATGGTGGATTTGATGGTTTACAACGAAGAAGAAGCAACTGGGTGATATAGATATTATTTTTTTTGAAATCTCACGTAATTATTGATGTGGCAGTGACATGGAGATAATGTGGCACGAGTGTGAAACACTCTCTCATCATGTGACAGGTAGTATGTGTGTGAGGATTAAAATAGATTCACTTTCAAATAATTAATGTGTGTAAAAGATCACCACAATAGTTTAAGCGTGTAACTGACTTATCCTAATAAGTTCAGAGGGAATTTTATGTCTATAAGATGTTCTTTTCAGTAGCAGCTAAGACTTTAGAAATAATAAACAAGGCAAAACTTATATATAAATATATATATATAATATATATATATATATATATATATATATATATATATATATATATATATATATATATGATAACTCAATTTTTTCACAATAAGAGAGGGTTCAAAATATCGAAGCTAACAATTGTAAACGCAAACACAACTTAATGGGCCTTGATTTCCACCAGTACAAACTCCATTTTTATTATGTTTTTGTAAGCATTCACTTTGACATTCAGCCATGGTGCAATCACTGGCCTTCAAAGTCTCAGAAAATCTTTGTTGGGCTTTCACTTGTGTACTTTTCATTGCAACTACATCAAAAAAATAGAAAAAAATATGTGCTAGGTATCACTTTAGATGCAAAAACACCATAACAACATTTCGACATTTTAAGTGAAGAATTTAATATTTATATACATATATTGTCATGGTTTTTGAAATCCATGACAATAAAGAGTGAAACTTCATCACGAATTCTGGAATTTCATCCAAAATACTATGATGAAATTTCACTTTTTCCATTTTTATGATAAAAGTCATGAATTTCCAAAAGAAAGAGAGATTGTTTTTACTGATTTTTTTCTTTAATTTGCGGCTATTTTTCAATTAACAAGTCTAAAAATTGTCATTTTAAAAATTTCTTCAAAAGAATTAGCATTGTTTTCTTTTATCATAAATACAATAATAAACATATAAAAAAAAACAATTTGGATAATGATTAAATTTTTTTTTAAGAACCTGAACAATGAGAAAGAAGTAAATGATAGAGCTCAAAAAACTTGGTCATAATGCTTATAGAATTTGATGAACTCAAATGTGTAAAGGAATTTCTAGAGTTGTGTGCTTTGGTAGAGCAAGGTTAAATAGGCTTTTATAGTGTTAATTTTTTTGATCTATTAGATACAAATTAATGGACAATTTAAATAAAAGATATCATTAATGAAATACAATTACATTAGTCAACTTTCAATATCATGACGTTGGTCCATAAATGCTTCTACTAATGCATCAAAAAGAGGAAAGGATCAAAATAGTCCCTCTTCTTTGGGTTAACACTCAAAGTGATTCTTGAGTTTTCACATGGAGCACTAATAGTCCCTCATGTTTGCAATATTGGTGCACTTTTGGTCCTCCTTTAAAATTTTACCTATTTTTTTGCATTGATTTATCCATAACCTATGTATGATATGTCCAATCGTCATTTTATATATTCAGTAGGAATAACAACTCCGTATCAAAGACTGTGAGAAGAAAAACACTTTATTTTCTTTAGTAGAAATCACATTGCAATTAAAGTCGAGAGGTTCAACACGATATTTTCACGCGCAATAGAATAATTTTTTCTTTTCCTACAAAGTCATATGTTAATATATTCTTAGTTTAGCTGCAGTACTATTTCTAGTGAACAAAACAAGGTATTTTTCTTATCACCTTCGCTCAGATAGAGTTATTATTTCTATTAAATATATAAGAAAGACGATTGGACATTCCTTATATAAAAATTTTGGACAAAGTTAATGTTAAAAAATAGGCAAAATTTTATAATAGAACCAAAAGTGCACCAATATTGCAAACATGACGGACTATTAGTGCTCCATGTGAAAACTCAATGACCACTTTGAGCCTTAACCTAAAGATGAGGGATTATTTTGAGCCTTTCCTCCATCAAAAATGAACATTTTTGTCCTTAATTTTTTAATGTTTAGCTTAAAATTGTTCAAATTATATTATTGAAAATTTTTAAAAAGAAATTAAAATACCATCAATTTGAGACGAAAATATTATATATTAAATAATATATTTCTTAAAATATTATGTTATATGTAAAAAAGAATTACAAGTATTAGATATTTAATTAATAGTATGTTCATTACAAAATAATACAAAAAATTTTAAAATAATTAAAAAGTAAAATAAGAGGTGAATAGTAATTCTCAAATTTTAAGAACTACTATCCACCCCTCTATAAATAGTAGTAATTTATGAAGGATAAGTATTTCTTTATGTATAGTAACAGTTTTTTAAAAATATTTGAAGCAATGTAATATAAATATACATTGAAGATTAATAACAATATCATGAACTATTGAACTTGATAGATTTCGATGAAATTCTTGATTACCAAAGATAAATAAATAATAATGTTTTAATTGAAACAAGAAGCACGGAGATTATTTTTCTTATTTCGTTGTACTAATTACCAAAAAAATAATAATCTTTAGTATACGTGATGAATATTATCAAGTATAGCAGCAAAGAAATTCATGACCCCACGTCCCCACCTCTACTTGGGAGTGTGTGGATGGATGTGCTGGAAAGGGAATAGTGTTGAATAATACATACTTGAGGATAAGAAATTCATGAGAATAACATGATTGTTGAAACCTTATATTAAAGTCCGTCTAACATAAAATTAATCAGCTATGAGAAAATTAATGAAACACCACTCTCCTAGGTGAGTCTTTTTTTTACTGAGTACATATAGATTTGTCCATATGAATGAATGACCAAATCTGTTACTAATTACTATGTACATAAGGTATGTTCAAAGTTCAAAGTACTGACGCATACATTGTGCCTATATTAAAATTCGCAAACTAAATATGAGAATATTCATAGAACAAATAGATTAGCATATAACAATATAGTAAGAAATTGAAATTAAAGAAATTAGCATTCACATTATTTATGATGGTATAATCCAAGTATGTGGAGAAATATGACTAAGTGACTATACAGGATAGATCGATTCAACTTCTCCGTCTTCAAAATTGTCTCTTCCAGCACTATCCAAATGACGAAATTTATCATACCAATCTTCAGTAAAATATATGTAATTAGGTTTGATTCTAGGAAATTTAGAAGAGTTAATTGAACATATTCCTGTATTAAAGTCCAAAAAATAGTTGAATGAGCAAATCGGATAATAAATAACAGTTTATGGGATAGTTCGACCAGAAAAATATTGAACTGAATGCTAAAGAAATATATCATGTATTCTTTGTTTGGTTTGGGAGTAGCAGGCCCTGGAACTTCGAAAACCCAAAGTTCACCTAGAGTTTTAACATAATAGAATGTACCCTTATAATAATTCATACCCTCGAGAGCACCTAAATTTGTCCATGTCAATATTTGTCCTATTGAGATATGAAAGCCAAATGATTAATACTTTTGTGATAGTTAACCACAAGTACATAATCTGAGGTAAGAGAAGGACTTGAAGATGAGAAGTCCCAGAGCACTTGACCATAAGAAGCCACTAAGTCATCTTGAGAAGGAAGTTGAATTTGGGTACGAGACAAATGATGCAACAAGTTCATCTCTCTGGTACTATCATGTATGGTGCAGAGCCATCCCTCCGATCGACAACACAGTCATTGTCTAGCTTCGGGGAGGAATAGGGGAGAAACTTTCTGCTTGATAAGAGAGTAAAATCCTCAATAATTATCATGTTTGTCAGTCAACATAAGTAAGGGAGTTTGGGTAAAAAAGATATCAAATTTATGGTTAGGGGTAGTACCAATTTGCCAAGAGGTATAACCACAAGTAAAAACAATGAAATTTGTAGGTTGTTTAATACAACTTGCAATCACAGCAAGGAGATGTTAAAAATTAGTTCATTTTAACGGTCCTTTTTCTATTTTTTACTTCTGCCCTGTGTAGTTTACCAAGTCAAATAAATCAGTTCCTATTTTGTAGGAGGTCTACCTAGATAGGAGTCTTAGTAAGTTAGTAGAGTAATTTTAGGAGTTCAATTTAGTGGCATAGTCTATATAGGTGCTGCATAATTGTTGTAAACCAGTTTTTTAGATATAACATTCTCTTTATTCTATTTATGTTATATTGCAGGATTCTTCTTTATCTGCTTATTTTTTGTTTTATGGTATTAGAGCAAGGTCGTTGATCTGATTATTATTTCCATCTTCTTGTCTATCAAGTTTTGTTAGTCTTGTTGAAGGAGATTAAAAGATGCAGAGAAAAAAGAGAAAATGCACAATAATCCCCTCAATTCATGCCCAAAATCTCATAGACATGTTTATACTGTACTAAGGTCCTATTACCCCCGAACTTATTTTATAAATAATTTTCTACCTCTTTTTGGCCTACATGGCACTATCTTGTGGGCCTAGTGTGTGTTGACATTTTTTTCAAGCTAGTGCCACGTTGGCCGAAAAGGATAGAAAATTATTTATAAAATAAGTTCAGGGGTAATTGAACCTTAGTATAGTATTAGTGAATCTATAAAATTTCCGGCATAGGTTGAGAGGGTACTTATGCATTTTTTCAAGAAAGAAAAATGAACTTGTGTAGTATGGAGTCGGTAAATGGGGGAAACAGTTAAATGCCAGTTTGGTGTCGAGAAGCTTGTAGGGACAAACTACAAGTATAGGATAATGTGTATGGAAGTTTATCTTCAAGGTCAAGACCTATGGAATCTTATTGTTGGTACTGAAGCAGAAATTCCAGCAAACACTGCGGAAACTTCAGAACCGTAGAGGAAATGAAAGATTAAATGTGGTAAAGCTTCGCTTTGAAGACTTCAATTGGCCGAGAACTCATTGACCATGTACGTGATGTTAGCTCGCCAAAAGAAGTTTGGAAGATAATTGAGAGATTGTTTAAAAAGAGAATATTGCTAGGCTACATCTGTTGGAAAATGAATTTGCAATGGTAACACAGGGAGGCATGTCTATTTCTAAATATTCTTACGAGTTAAAGGAATTTGTGCTGAAATTTCAGAATTAAATCGCTTCACCGAATGCGGTGATTTGTTATTCGAGTATTGAATGAGTACAATCAGTTCGTTACCTTCATTCAAGGTTGAAAAAGCAACCTTCAGTTGAAGAATTTGAAAATTTTCTTTTAAATTAGGAGGCACTAGCAAAGCAAATGGCAAAAGGCTTTGAACCGTATGCAACTCTTTTTTCAAAGAATAAAAATAAAAAGAAATCATATCCTCGGAGAGCAGGAACAATGAAAAAGGATCCAATGGTGAAAAAACTACTTGTGGCAACTTTGCAAATAAAAAGTGCTATAGATGTGGTAAAATTGGACATATCAAGAAAACTTGAAGAGTGGGGATCTCAAACGCAAATTTTTCAAGTGAAATGATGGAAACGAGCAACTCAAATGGGAGCAGTGCTTTACTGTAGAAGTAGATGTGCAGAGGAATGATGATGTAGTTGAAGCTCTCTACAACAATGATAATTGCACACAAGAATGGATCATTGATTCTGGTTGTTCTCATCATGTAACTGGAAATGATTCTCTTCTTTTAGAGTTGCGCCAACATAACAGAGAATAAGTTGTTGTTACAGCGGATAACTCTACATATCTAGTCGCAAATGAAAGAGTCCCGAAGATTGACGTTGGATCTATCGTGGCTGTCAAGTTGAATCATGCATTTCATGCTCCGGGTTTGAAAGACTTAGTTTCAGTTTCTCAAATCACTGATTCTGGAAAATATTTTCTATTTGGTCCAAATGTTGTGAAGATTCTGGACAACGTGAAGAACATATATGCTGATGTTGTTCTTACGGGTGAAAATAAAGGTTCATTGTTTATCATGGCAGTAGGAGAAGCCTATTTGAAGAAGACAAGTCAAACAGATAGTGCAGCAATTTGACATGCTCGACCGGGGCACTTGGGATACTAATTGGTGAGGCAAATCTGTTCAAAGAAGTTGGTGGATGGTCTACCGGCTTTGCAAAATATTCATGAAAACGTTATCATGGTTGTAAATTTGGGAAATCACATGGTCTTGTTAGCATTTTTGTTAATGTTGATAAGGTCTACATTACATGGGTCCATTATCCCACTTCATGGGCCCATAATCCCACTAATGGGAAGGTAGTTAATTATCCATTATCCACTAATGGGAAAGTGGTTAATTACCCATTATCCCACTAATGGGATAATGCTTAACTATCCATTATCCCACTACATGGGAAAGTGGTTAATTACCAATATCCCACTAATAGAATAATGGTTAACTACCCATTATCCACTACATAGATCCACTATTCTACTACTCCAGTGGTTGGTAACACCAATAATCTCTTAACCGTTCCTGAAGGAAGAGTGGTTATAAATATGTTATTTGGTTCAAAGGTCCCTAAGCACGTTACTTTTAAAAACTCCATACCATCTAAGAGTGAGATTTTCAATGCATAGAAGATCTTTGAAGAAATGAAGAATTGTATACTCTACTATGTCGCTAACAATGGCTGGAGGTATGTCGATCAATTTATATTTCCACTGCGTCATTGCTCTGCAATGTCTTACATTTAACATCAGAGCCGTTGAATTTCCTCTGCTTTTTTAATTATCAGAATTCTCTAAAATTTCTTGGCGTGGTTCTTACAATTCTAGATCTTGTTTTGAAATTTTTGAAAATATTTTCTAAAAATAAAGGCAAAGAGATTGTTGTTTTGTTGCATAATGTTCAACAATAAATCTTGTATATGATTTTGAGTTAATATTTAGTGATTCATATAATTTTATATGATTGAGATTTAGCCACAACAATCTTAATGAAATGATATTATACATTATATTTTGGATCAGTTAAAGAAATAAATGTCTATGTGATCTAAAATTTATTTGACTAAAGTTTAGCCTCAGCATCTTTATTTGAATAAAGTTTTAAAAGTTAAGGATCAAATAAAGAAATATTTAGACATTAGAATTGTAATTAATTATGCATGATATGATAAATTAATTTCTTTATCATTAAGTTGCATAATTAATTAAGATGAAATATTAAATACTTTCATAATTACCCACAGAAATTATGTATGGGAGTTAAATATTTTTGTCATAAAGATAGAATATCATGCTATTAAATTGATAATTTCATCATAAATATGAATCTAATTGAATTAAAAATTTATCCCACATGCAATTTTTATGTTAGTATATTCAACTTTATATTACTTGCCTCAAATTTATGTTAAGTATGTTTGTTTTTTTGCAGTGACGCAACATGCAAATTTCTCTGATATTTGTGATATTCTCGAACTAAATGGTGAGAACTATAAGATTTGGAAGGAGAGAATTCTCCTTAACTTAGGGTGTATGGATATTGATTATTCTATCAGGAAAGACGAGACACCTATTAATGAAATCAGCACCCAAGATGAGATTTTTCTTCATCAACAATAGGAACGCTCTAACTGTTTGAGTGTTATGTTAATTAAGACCAAAATCTCTGCTGGTATTTGTGGTTCTGTCGAACAGTATAACAATGTCAAGGCATTACTGAAGGCTATTGATGAATAGCTTGAGACTTCAGATAAGACACTTTCCAGCACCTTAACTATGAAATTCTCATCAATGAGTAGTGTGAGAAATGTGCATAAGCACATTATCAAAATGCGAGACTTAGCGGCTCAACTAAAGATTCTTGAAGTTGAAATGTCCAAAACTTTTATCGTGCACTATATCCTAAATACTCTGCCTGCACAATATGGTCCCTTTAAGATCTCTTATAACACACATAAATATAAATGGTCTATTAATTAACTCATGGCCATGTGTTTTCAAGAGGAAGGTTGACTATTGATGGAAACAGGAGAAAGTGTATTCATTACTACTCAAGGAAAGAACACCAATCAAGCCAACAAAAGGTCTAAAGGAAAGTCACCACTTGAAACTGACATAAAAAAGAAAGCCAAGTCTCGCTTCTGTAGAAAGAAGGGACACATAAGGCAGGATTATGTCATGTTTCAACAATGGCTTGTTAAGAAAGGTACTTCTATCTCTCTTGTTTGTTATGAAGCTAATATAATTGATGTTAATCATAACGAATGGTGGATTGGTTCTGCTTCTACAATCTATATTACGAATTTCTTGCAGGATTTAAGAAACCTATGGAAGCCAGTGGGATTTGAGCGAAGCATCTATTCTGGAAAAAAGATGCAGTCGCATGTGGAAGATATTGGGACATGAAATTTATTTCTTAGTAGTGGTTTTATTTTAGAGTTGGAAAAGACTTTTTATGTTCCTAATTCTTCTAGGAATTTAATTTCAGTATCAAGACTTGTACCTTTGGGATATTCCTTCTTTCTAGAAGGTGATTTCAAACTATTTTATATCTGAACTTATTGGATATGGTACATTTCCTAATGGTCTTTTCTCTCTTAAATTACAAAATTATCCACTCAAGTTGTTATGCATGTACAAACTGGTACTAAAAATGTGTTATAAATAAAGATTCCTCTATCTTATGGCATTGGAGATTGGGACATATCTGTATCGGTTGAATAAAGAGATTAGTAAATGATGGATACTTAGTACTTTAAATTTTACTAATTTTGATACTTGTACGAATTTCATCAAAGGCAAGCAGACCAACAAGTCAAATATACAATAAGATATATGTTGACGCATATGGTCAGAAATACTTTATCACTTTAATAGATGATTACTCATGATATATGTATCTCTACATGCTTCATAATAAGAGTGAAGCTTTAGAAGCCTTTAAAGTTTTCAACGCTGAAGTAGAGAAACAATTTAAAAAACAAATTAAGATTGCTAGAACTTACACAGGTGGTGAGTATTATGGTACTTATACAAGATGGACAAGCGGAAGGTCCGTTTGCAAAGTTTCTTCAACAAAATGGGATTGTTGCCTAATATACTATGCCTGGTTCTCTGAATTAGAATGGTGTAGTATAAATAAGAAACCCAACATTATTGGACATGGTGTGTATTATGTTAGGTAGATCTAAGCTACCTAACTCCTTGTGGATTGAATCTCTTAAGACAACAGTGTATATATTAAATCGAGTTCCAAACAAGGCTCTTATAAAGATGCATTTTAAGTTATTCAAAGGTTGGAAACCTAGTTTGACACATATACGTGTATGGGGATGTCCGTCTAAAGTTAGAATTTACAATCCACAAGAAAAGAAACTGGAACCTTAGACCATTAGTGGATATTTCATTGGATATGCCGAAATGTCTAAAGGATACAAATTTAACTGTCCATCTAACAGTACTAGGATTGTGGAATCAAGAAATGCAAAATTTCTTGAAAATGACTTAATTAGTGGGAGTGATCAATTTCAGAATACAATTTCTATAAGAGAACAACCTTCCACTTCAAGTCAAAGATTGATTGTTGTACATAATACCCCTCAAGTTCAATTGGGTGTTGAGAAACCAATCAATGAGATTCCACAAGCTATTGAAAACATGCATATAGATTAAGTTGTTCAAGTAATTCCTAAAATTATTGAACAACCAGTTGAACAACATATTCCACAGGAAAATGTTGGTGCAATATTTAGAAGAACTACTAGAGAAAGAAAATCAGCAATTCCTAGTGACTTTGTTGTACATTCGAAAGAATTTGACATTGGAGTTGAAAATCATCATGAGTTGTTTTCACAAGCCATGAATTCTAAAGAGTCTGAATTGTGGTACAATGCCATAAAAGAAGAGATGAATTCTATGAAAAGTAATGAGGTCTGAGATCTTGTCGATTTGCCTAGTAGTGTTAAAACCATTGGATGTACATGGGTTTTCAAGACTAAAAAGGACTCATCAGGCAACATAGAAAGATATAAATCAAGACTCATTGCTAAAGGATTCACTCAAAAGGAAGGAATTGATTACACAGACACATTTTCTCCTATGTCTAAAAAGAATTCCTTGAGCATAATATTGGAATTAGTAGCACAATTTGACTTAGAGTTGCAACAAATGGATGTGAAAATCGCATTTCTCAATGGTGATCTAAAGGAAGAGGTTTATATGAAACAACCTGAAGGATTCTCCTCTAGTGATGGTGAGCACTTGGTATGAAAGTCAAAGAAATCCATATATGGACTAAAATAAGCTTTCCGTAATGGTATTTGAAATTTCATAATGTTATCTCTTCATTCGACTTTGTTGAGAACATTACGGATCAATGTATATACCATAAGATCAATGGGAGTAAAATATGTTTCTTATTTCTATATGTGGATGATATCTTACTTGCATTCAATGATAAGGGAATGATACATGAGGTGAAACAATTTCTCTCTAAAAGTTTTGATATGAAAGACATGGTGATGCATCTTATGTTATTGGTATTAAGATTCTTCAAGATAGACATCAAGGTACCTTAGGTTTATCTCAAGAATCCTATATCAATAAAATTTAGAGAGGTTTCGAATTAAAGATTGTTCACCAAGTGTAGCTCCTATCGTGAAGGGTGACAACTTCAACTTGAATCAGTGCTCGAAGAACGATCTTGAGAGGGAACAAATGAAGGACATTCCTTACGCTTCTACTGTCGGAAGCTTGATGTATGCTCAGGTTTGCACAAGATCTGACATATCATTTATTGTTGGAATGTTAGGAAGATATCAGAATAATCCAGGTCTTGACCACTGGAGAGCTGCAAAGGAAGTCTTATGATATCTTCAAGGAACAAAAGACTACATGCTTATGTACAAACGATCAGATGACTTGGAAGTCATTGTCTACTCTTATTCGGACTTTGTTGGTTGTGTTGATTTACAAAAATCAACTTCAGGATACATATTTGTGTTAGCCGGTGGAGCTATATCTTAGAGAAGTGTCAAACAGACACTAGTTAGTACTTCCACTATGGAGGCTAAGTTTGTTTCTTGTTTCGAGGCTACTTTACATGGTGTATGGTTAAAGAGTTTTATTTATGAACTTAGAATTGTCGACTCTATATCTAAGCCATTAAGGTTATATTGTGAAAATTTAGTTGTTGTCTTTATGGCTAAGAATAATAAAATTTGTAGTTTAAGCAAGCATATCGGCATAAAATATTTAGCCACAAGAGAACGTGTTAAAGAAGAGAAAGTGGTCATTGAATACGTTAGCACTGAAGTAATGTTAGCTCATCCTTTAACTAAAGGCATGCCACCACAAAAATTTAAGGATCATGTAGTCATAATGGGACTTAGTCCCACTATGTAAAATTCATTTTAACAATGAATGTTTACGAAACTCTATTTTATATAATATTTCTCGTTAACTGTGTGCACATTCAGTTTTATTTTCAGAAATATCACTAAAGTATGGACCTTGATTAAATATTGATTTTATTCATTAATTATATGTGCTAGAGATTAGAGATATAGTGCATTGTGATAAATAGAAGATACTACTCACTGCAAGAGAAACTATCGCCATGATTCGTCTATTATATTTCATTAATGGGATTAGAATATATTGACCAAGTAGGAGAATGTTAGCATTTTTATCAATGTTGATATGGACTGTATTACATGGGTCCATTATCCCACTTCATGGACCCATTATCCCACTAATGGGAAGGTAGTTAACTATCCATTATCCCACTAATGGGAAAGTGGTCAATTACCCATTATTTTACTAATGGGATAATGGTTAGATACCCATTATCCCACAAATAGAATAATGGTTAACTACCCCACTACATCCCACAAATAGAATAATGGTTAACTACCCCACTACATCGATCCACTGTCCTACTACTCTAGTGGTTGGTAACTTCCCATAACCTCTTAACCGTTCTTGAAGAATGGTTATAAATATGTCATTTGGTTCGAAGGTCCTTAAGTACATTACTTCTAAAAACTCCATACCATCTAAGAGTAAGGTTTTGAGTGCTTAGAAGATCTTTGAAGAAAAGAAGAATTGTGGACTCAGACTATGTCGCTAATAATGGTTGGAGGTATGTCTATCACTCTATATTTTCGTTGAGTCACTGCTCTGCAATGTCTTACACCTCTCCTATTTCAAAAATCAAAAAATTTAAGATCCATTATGTTTGAACTGTTTCATACACACTTAATGAGACCAACAAAAACAACAAGTTATAGTGGTTTTCAGTATGCCATGATACTTGTAGATGACTTCTCAAGATATACATGGGTGAAGTTCTTGAAAGAGAAGAGTGAAGCCTTGTCAAAATTTTCTGAATTTAAAACTACAGTGGATAAGGATTTTGAGCTAAAAGTTAAATGCTTACATAGTGACAATGGAGGAAAATACATGTCTAATGCATTTTTAAAATATTGCGATGACAATGGTATTTCAAGGCAAATGACATGCCCTAAAACCTTCTAAACAGAATGGAGTTTTGAAAGGAAAATGTCTCATCTTGCTTTTACAAGCCTTTCCTGGTTGCATGAAAAAATCTTCCTTGAGAGCTCTGCGCTGAAGCTATTCAATACGCATGTTATGTGATATATCATTAGCCTCCATGGTCAGTGAAATCTCCTTTCGAGATTATATATCATGAAAATCCAAATATAAATTACTTTTGGGTATTTGGTTCAACTTGTTATGTTCATATTCCAAAATCATCTTGAACTAAACTTGACTCGAAAGCAAAAAAGTGTATCTTTGTTGGTTATGATTCTCACAGGAAAGGGTGGAGGTGTATGGACCCTAAAACCAAGAAATTCGTGTAACGACCTGTTTAGTCGTTTTGAGCAGCAGATTTTATTTCTGGAAAAACTGTCTTGGTCGACGGATCCCACGATGGACCGTCATGGGCACGACGGACCGTCAAGGGGGTCTCGTTCCAAAACACTTAGAATTCTGAAATTTGGGTACTGAAATCGACTCTCTGAACTTCGTGACGGAATGGCAGGACGGACCGTCGCAGGCACGACGGACCGTCACAAATCTTTCCACAGAATTAACTCTCTGATCGTTGTGACGGACCTGCAGGACAGACCGTCACAGCCATGACGGACCGTCACAGGTTGCGTAACCCAGTCTGGGTCGGATTTCTGTCAAATGTTTTAAGGGGCGTTTTGGACTATTCCTGCATATAATTAAAAAGTTAGTGGATTAATATTAATAATTCAATTACTTGGGGGTTAAAAGAGATAACCTTGAATTAATTAGTGGGTTATTTTATCATCTTTTATACTTAATTATATGCTAATTAGGGTAAAATAAAAAGAGTTTGAATAAGGAAAAAGAATAAAAGAGACAGAAAGAGAGGGAGAACGATCGAGAGAGAGAGTAACAAAGAGGAAAGCAAAGATTTTGAGGATTAGCTTGCTTGACCACAATTCTTCGGTGGAGGTAGGTTATGGTTTATGCTATTCGTAGTAAACTCTTAATAGCGAATGATATATGTTGGGTAGTATTATAAAGTCTTCTATATGCTTAATTGTGTGCTTACATGATGTGATTATATAATTGTGATGAATAAGCATGATGAGGCTATTGAATCTTGAATCCAAAATTTACTTTGTTAATGATAATGCCTTGGTATAAAAGAAGGCTTGATGAACTAAAGTAATGAGATTGATGATGCCTTGGTATAAAAGAAGGCTTGATGAACTAAAGAAATGAGATTAGAGGATTGAGTGTCACGTTCCGGCACCAGGATAGTATATGGATCGGAGTGTCACGTTCCGACACCAGGATAGTATATGGATCGGGTGTCACGTTCCGGCACCAGGATAGTATATGGATCCGAGTGTCACGTTTCGACACCAGGATAGTATAAGGATCGGAGTGTCACGTTCCGACACCAGGATAGTATATGGATCGGGTGTCACGTTCCGGCACCAGGATAGTATATGGATCGGAGTGTCACGTTCCGGCACCAGGATAGTATATGGATCGGAGTGTCATATTCCGACACCAGGATAGTATATGGATCGGAGTGTCATGTTCCGACACCAGGATAGTAGTAGTGGAGCGGAGTGTCACGTACCGACACAAGAGGAATAAAGATAATGAATCTTGAATTATGATAATATACTAAATTGTAAAGAACTAATTCCCAAATGAGTATGATGGGGAGGCTTGAGTCCTCATTGATGTGCTTGGTGTTGTGACCAAGGGTTATAGTAATTGTTAATGTCGCCTGTTAAGAATATTAGTTGAGTTTATGTTATTATCTGATATATACTTGTTTTCTATTTTGAGTTGGCCGATGATATCTACTTAGTACTTGTGCCTTGTACTGACCCCTATTTGTATTTGTTTTTCTTTATTAATTGTGGAGTGCAGCAAACGTGCCATCGTCTTCAACTCAACCGCAACTCTAGCCAGTCTTCATCAAGACAGATTTCAGGGTGAGCTATTGCTTCTAGC
Organism: Solanum peruvianum; assembly: GCA_027705065.1. Classification (NCBI taxonomy): domain Eukaryota; kingdom Viridiplantae; phylum Streptophyta; class Magnoliopsida; order Solanales; family Solanaceae; genus Solanum; species Solanum peruvianum. The sequence continues at coordinate 32,363,507 of JAKWJD010001764.1, read as the reverse complement.
TTGGACTGGATCTTCCTCTTCATGTCTTGATGCCTTGAAATTCCGGCATGGACTAGCTTTTTATTTATTTTAGCTTCTTAGATACTCTTAGATTTAGTAATTTGAGGATAGATGTTCTTGTGATGATGACTTCCAGATTTTGGGGATAATGAGTATTAAATTTTAGAAGTTATTTAATTGATTTCGTTAATGAGTTTTAAGTCTTCCGCATTGTATTTTGTTCATTATGTTTGAAATGTTGGGGTTTAGATTGGTTGGTTCGCTCACATCGTAGGATAAGTGTGGGTGCCACTCGCGGCTCGTTTTGGGGTCGTGACAAACTTGGTATCAGAGCAGTAGATTCGTTGGTCTCATCACACAAGAAGGAGTCTAGTAGAGTCTTAAGGAACGGTAGGGGGACGCCTTTACTTTTCTTTGAGAGGCTATAAGACTTTAGGAAAATTCCATTCTTTCTTTCTTTCTTTCGTGCTATTACTTGGATCCAATTGGTATCTAGGTGATACAAATTGGTATCTGACCATCTTCACTCTATTTCGCAGATGGTTAGGACTAGAGCAACAGCGGCGCTAACACCAACACCGGCAAGACAAGATGCAACTGAGCCAGCCACTGGGGCTGTAGCTCGAAGAGGAGTAGTGGCGAGAGGCCGTGGTAGAGGTCGCGGGAGGACGTCCCCTAGAGGAAGAGGACAAGCACCTGGCCCATCTAGTACTAGGGCGGTGACTCCTCCACCGACTGAGGAAGTAGTAAGAGAGGGTGAGGAAGGGGAAAGTGAGCAAGTGCAGAACTAGGAATTACCACCCCAACCTACCCAGAGATGATTAATCAGGTTCTTGCCTATCTTAGCGGGTTATCTTATCAAGGCCAGACACCTCCAGTGTTTTCTGCACCAGCACCTCAGGTTCCGGAAGTACGACAGGCCGCTGCTGAGGCTCCCCGCATGGATGCCTCATTGGAAATAGGCACGTTTCCTCGTTTGACTACAGGGCCCATAATGACAAGTGATTAGCATGAACTTTTCAGTAAGTTCTTGAAATTGAAACCTCCTGTCTTCAAGGGTGTTGACTCTGAGGATGCCTACGATTTTCTGGTTGACTGCCATGAGTTACTACATAAAATGGGCATAGTGGAACGATTTGGCGTTGAGTTTGTAACCTATCAGTTTCAGGGAAATGCCAAAATGTGGTGGCGGTCACATGTTGAGTGTCAACCCGCACAGGCACCACCTATGACTTGGGCGTCATTCTCTAGCTTATTTATGGAGAAGTATATCCCCCGGACCTTGAGGGATAGGAGGAGAGATGAGTTCTTGAGCCTAGAGCAAGGCAGGATGTCGGTTACTGCGTATGAGGCTAAGTTTCGTGCATTATCCAGGTATGCCACCCTGCTTTGTTTCAGTCCACAAGAACGGATTCGCCGTTTTGTGAAGGGGTTGAGGTCAGATTTGCGGATTTCAGCCTTACAGGTAGCGGCTACAGCAAAATCCTTTCAAGAAGTGGTAGACTTCGTGATTGAGGTGGAAGGAGTGAAGCCAGATGACTTCACCATGGCATCGACATCAAAAAGGTTTCGTAAGGGAGGTGAGTTTAATGGTTCTTACTCCAGAGGGCAGGGTTCAGGAGGTTATCCAGCCCGACCCATTCAGTCTTCACTACAGACTGTAGTTAGGGGTCCACCTCAGACCTGTCAACATTTCTCTGAGGCTGGAGGTTATTCCCAGACTTCGTCATTCTCACAAAGACCGATGCTTGAATCCAGAGAGTGTTATGGATGTGGGGAGACTGGACACATTAAGAGGTATTGTCCAAAACAGAGTTACAGACCTCCCATAGTCAGAGGTAGAGGTGGTCATGGAAGAGGCCGTCATTCTGGAGGACGTGGTGGTCGAGGTAATGGTGGTCACCTAAACGGCCGGGGTGACGGGCAAACTGGAGCCACTACAGCACAACATGGCTGGGGCAACGGGCAGACAGGCGATAGGGCCCATTGTTACGCTTTCCCCGGGCGGTCAGAAGCGGAGACATCTGATGCTGTTATCACAGGTAATCTTTTGGTTTGTGATTGCATGGATTCTGTATTATTTGACCCTGGCTCCACATTTTCATATGTGTCTTCCTTATTTGCTACTGGTCTTAATTTACATTGTGAATTGCTTAACATGCCTATTCGTGTTTCTACTCCGGTGGGTAAGTCTGTGATAGTTGAAAAGGTATATAGGTCTTGTTTGGTGACTTTTGTGGGGAGCAATACTCATGTAGACTTGGTCATTTAAGAAATGGTTGATTTCGATGTAATTCTGGGTATGACTTGGCTTTCTCGAAATTTTGCAATCTTAGATTGTAATGCTAAAACCGTAACGTTGGCCAAGCCTGGGACAGATCCGTTAGTGTGGGAGGGTGACTACACTTCCACTCCAGTTCGTATCATCTCCTTTCTTCGTGCTAAGAGAATGGTTAGTAAAGGGTGTTTAGCGTTCTTGGCACACCTCAGGGATGATACTACCCAAGTACCTTCAATTGAGTCGGTTTTGGTAGTCCGTGAGTTTCTGGATGTGTTCCCTGTAGACCTTCCTGGTATGCCACCGGATAGGGATATCGACTTTTGCATTGATCTGGAGCCGGATACTCGCTCCATTTCAATACCCCCTTATAGGATGGCCCCAGCGGAGTTAAGGGAATTAAAGGCACAACATCAAGAGTTGTTAAGTAAAGGCTTCATTAGACCAAGTGCATCCCCTTGGGGTGCTCTGGTGTTATTTGTGAAGAAGAAGGATGGGAGTTTTGGGATGTGCATAGACTACCGGCAGTTGAACAAGGTAACTATTAAGAACAAGTATCCCATTCCTCGCATTGATGACTTGTTCGATCAGTTACAAGGTGTTTGTGTCTTCTCTAAGATTGACTTGAGATCCGGTTATCATCAATTGAAAATACGGGCAACGGATGTGCCAAGGACTGCTTTTCGAACCAGGTATGGGCATTACAAATTTGTAGTAATGTCTTTTGGTCTTACGAATGCCCCTGCTGCTTTCATGAGCTTGATGAACGAGATTTTTAAGCCATATCTGGATCTCTTTGTGATCGTATTTATTGATGATATATTGGTATACTCCAAGAGTAAGAAGGAACATGAGGAGCATTTGAGAATTGTGTTGGAAGTATTGAGGGAGAAAAGGCTTTATGCCAAATTCTCCAAGTGTGAGTTTTGGCTAAATTCAGTGTCCTTCTTGGGGCACGTGGTTTCTAAGGAGGGAGTGATGGTGGATCCTTCTAAGATTGAGACAGTGAAGAATTGGGTAAGACCTACTAATGTGTCAGAAGTAAGGAGCTTTGTTGGTTTAGCTAGCTACTACCGTCGATTTGTCAAGGGATTCTCTTCTATTGCTTCCCAATTGACGAACTTGACTAAGCAGAATGTTCCATTTGTATGGTCGGATGAATGTGAGGAAAGCTTTCAGAAACTCAAGACTTTGCTGACTACTGCACCTATCCTTACCTTGCCAATAGAGGGTAAGAACTTCATTGTTTATTGTGATGCATCCTATTCTAGTTTTGGTGTCGTGCTAATGCAAGATAAGAATGTAATTGCTTATGCTTCGAGGCAATTAAATGTGCATGAACGTAACTATTCGACCCATGATTTGGAGTTGGTTGCGGTAGTGTTTGCATTAAAACAATGGAGACACTATCTATATGGGGTTAAGTGTGAAGTCTATACGGATCATCGTAGCCTACAGTATGTCTTTACTCAGAGGGATTTGAATTTGAGACAGAGGAGATGGATGGAACTACTGAAGGACTATGATGTTACCATCTTGTATCACCCAGGAAAGGCTAATGTGGTGGCAGACGCCTTAAGTAGAAAAGCAGGGAGCATGGGTAGTTTAGCCCACTTACAAGTTTCTAGACGCCCGTTGGCTAGAGAAATCCAAAACTTGGCTAATGACTTTATAAGGCTAGAAGTAAATGAGAAGGGAGGATTTTTGGCCTGTGTGGGGGCAAGATCTTCTTTTCTTGACAAGATCAAGGGAAAACAGTTTACTAATGAGAAATTGATCCGGATCCGAGATAAAGTGTTGCGAGGAGAGGCTAAAGAAGCAATAATTGATGAGGAAGGTGTTTTGAGGATTAAGGGAAGGGTATGTGTGCCCCGTGTTGATGATTTGATCCACACTATTCTTACAGAGGCTCATAGTTACGGATATTCTATACATCCTGGTGCAACCAAGATGTACCGTGACCTAAAGCAACACTTTTGGTGGAGTAGAATGAAGCGCGACATTGTTGAGTTTGTTGCCAAATGTCCAAATTGTCAGCAAGTAAAGTATGAACACCAGAGGCCCGGAGGAACACTTCAGAGAATGCCCATTCCTGAATGGAAGTGGGAGAGAATTGCAATGGACTTCGTGGTTGGTCTTCCAAAGACATTGGGTAAGTTTGATTCTATTTGGGTAATTGTGGACAGATTAACTAAGTCTGCTCACTTCATTCCGGTCAAGGTGACCTACAATGCAGAGAAGTTAGCCAAACTCTATATCTCAGAAATTGTTCGATTGCATGGAGTTCCACTTTCCATCATATCAGATAGAGGTACGCAGTTTACTTCTAAGTTTTGGAGAACATTGCATGCTGAATTAGGTACTAGGTTGGATCTTAGTACTGCATTTCACCCTCAACCGATGGTCAGTCTGAGCGAACGATTCAGGTATTGGAGGATATGCTTCGTGCATGTGTGATAGAATTTGGTGGTCATTGGGATAACTTCTTACCCTTAGCGGAGTTTTCATACAATAATAGCTATCACTCAAGTATTGATATGGCTCCATTCGAAGCATTGTATGGGAGGAGATGTAGGTCTCCCATTGGTTGGTTTGATGCATTTGAGGTTAGACCTTGGGGTACTGACCTTTTGAGGGATTCATTAGAGAAAGTGAAATCTATTCAAGAAAATCTTTTAGCAGCGCAAAGTAGGCAAAAGGAGTATGCAGATCGAAAGGTTAGAGACTTGGAGTTTATGGAGGGTGAACAAGTCTTGCTGAAGGTTTCACCCATGAAAGGGGTGATGCGGTTTGGTAAAAGGGGTAAGCTAAGCCCAAGGTATATTGGACCATTTGAAGTACTTAAGCGAGTAGGGGAGGTGGCTTATGAATTAGCCTTGCCTCCAGGACTGTCAGGAGTGCATCCGGTATTTCATGTGTCAATGTTGAAAAGATACCATGGGGATGGAAACTACATCATTCGTTGGGATTCAGTTCTGCTTGATGAGAATTTGACTTATGAGGAGGAGCCTGTTGCCATTCTAGATAGAGAAATTCGCAAGTTGAGATCAAGGGAGATTGCATCCATCAAAGTTCAATGGAAGAATCGACCAGTTGAAGAGTCCACTTGGGAGAAGGAGGCTGATATGCAAGAAAGATACCCACACCTATTTACAGATTCAGGTACTCTTTTTCGCCCTTGTTTTTCTCCTTGTGATCGTTCGAGGACGAATGATGGGTAAATTGGTATCTATTGTAACGACCTGTTTAGTCGTTTTGAGCAGCAGATTTTATTTCTGGAAAAACTATCTTGGTCGACGGATCCCACGACGGACCGTCGAGGGGGTCTCGTTCCAAAACACTTAGAATTCTGAAATTTGGGTACTGAAATCGACTCTCTGAACTTCGTGACGGAATGGCAGGACGGACCATCGCAGGCACGACGGACCGTCACAAATCTTTCCACAGAATTAACTCTCTGATCGTTGTGACGGACCTCCAGGACGGACCGTCACAGCCATGACGGACCGTCATAGGTTGCGTAACCCAGGCTGGGTCGGATTTCTGTTAAATGTTTTAAGGGGCATTTTGGACTATTCCTGCTTATAATTAAAAAGTTAGTGGGTTAATATTAATAATTCAATTACTTGGGGGTTAAAGGAGATAACCTTGAATTAATAAGTGGGTTGTTTTATCATCTTTTATACTTAATTATATGCTAATTAGGGTAAAAGAAAAAGAGTTTGAATAAGGAAAAAGAAGAAAAGAGACAGATAGAGAGGGAGAACGATCGAGAGAGAGAGGAACGAAGAGGAAAGCAAAGATTTTGAGGATTAGCTTGCTTGATCACAAATCTTCGGTGGAGGTAGGTTATGGTTTATGCTATTCGTAGTAAACTCTTAATAGCGAATGATATGTGTTGGGTAGTATTATAAAGTCTTCTATATGCTTAATTGTGTGCTTACATGATGTGATTATATAATTGTGATGAATAAGCATGATGAGGCTATTGAATCTTGAATCCTAAATTTACTTTGTTAATGATAATGCCTTGGTATAAAAGAAGGCTTGATGAACTAAAGTAATGAGATTGATGATGCCTTGGTATAAAAGAAGGCTTGATGAACTAAAGTAATGAGATTAGAGGATCGGGTGTCATGTTCCGGCACCAAGATAGTATATGGATCGGAGTGTCACGTTCCGACACCAGGATAGCATATGGATCGGGTGTCACGTTCCGGCACCAGGATAGTGTATGGATCGGAGTGTCACGTTCCGGCACCAGGATAGTATATGGATCGGAGTGTCACGTTCCCACACCAGAATAGTATATGGATCAGAGTGTCACGTTCCGACACCAGGATAGTAGTAGTGGAGCGGAGTGTCACGTACCAACACAAGAGGAATAAAGATAATGAATCTTGAATTATGATAATATACTCAATTGTAAAGAACTAATTCCCAAATGAGTATGATGGGGAGGCTTGAGTCCTCATTGATATGCTTGGTATTGTGACCAAGGGTTATAGTAATTGTTAATGTCGCCTGTTAAGAATATTAGTTGATTTTATGTTATTATCTGATATATACTGTTTTCTATTTTGAGTTGGCCGATGATACCTACTCAGTACTTGTGCCTTGTACTGACCCCTATTTGTATTTGTTTTTCTTTGTTAATTGTGGAGTGCAGCAAGCGTGCCATTGTCATCAACTAAACCGCAACTCTAGCCAGTCTTCATCAAGACAGATTTCAGGGTGAGCTATTGCTTCTAGCTTGGACTGGATCTTCCTCTTCATGTCTTGATGCCTTGAAATTCCGGCATGGACTAGATTTTTATTTATTTTAGCTTCTTAGATACTCTTAGATTTAGTAATTTGAGGATAGATGTTCTTGTGATGATGACTTCCAGATTTTGGATAATGAGTATTAAATTTTAGAAGTTATTTAATTGATTTCGTTAATGAGTTTTAAGTCTTCAGCATTGTATTTTGTTCATTATGTTTGAAATGTTGGGGTTTAGATTGGTTGGTTAGCTCACATAGTAGGATAAGTGTGGGTGCCACTCGCGGCTCGTTTTGGGGTCGTGACAATTCGCCACTTCCAGAGATTGTGTTTGATGAAATATCATCCTATCATTCTACCCTGAAAACTAACAATCAAGAAATGATTATTGATGTTGATCAAGAACCTTTGGAGTTGATTCCAGTGAGAAACTTTCAAGCTTCAAATATTGATGGAAGCTCATATTTAGATGGTATTGAACAACAAACTGAAAGGAAGTCAACAAGATCTAGAGAGAAAAGACAGCCACGTTACATCAAAAATTATGAGGTACACTTGAACAACTGCTCGATTACTTCATGTTTCTTTACATGAGTATTGAATGAACGCGTAAGTTTTGAAGAAGACAAAATTCATCCTGAGTGGCAAGCATCTATGCAAGAAGAAATTTATGCTTTGAACAAAAACCAAACGTGGGAGTTGGTGTCGAAGCCAGAGAATTGCGAGCTTATCACTTGCAAATGAATTTTTCTTTTGAAGAAAAATTTAGATGGGATTGTCGACAAATACAAAGCTCGGCTTGTCACACGTGTTTTTTCTCAAAGTTATGGGATGGATTATGAGGAAAGATTCAGTTCAGTTGCAAAAATGGTAACTGTAAGAACCATTTTTTCACTTGAAGCAACTATGAACTGGAAGTTGTGGCAGCTTGACGTAAAAAACACTTTTCTTTATGGAGAATTGGATCATGAAGTGTTTATGGGTCATCCAAAAGGATATGTCTCTATGGAGTATCCTCATTATGTTTGCCGATTAAAGAAACCGTTGTATAGCCTTAAACAATTCACCACGTGCTTGGTATGGTAAAGTTGCTCAATACTTTATATTTTGTGGTTTCAAAGTTTCCTATACTGATTCTAGTCTATTTATTAAATTAGAACCAAATGTGAATCTGATGGTCTTATTATATGTGGATGACATGATCATTACTGGTAATAATGATGCTGAAATCTCAATGTTGAAAAATGATCTTGATTCGATTCCAGATGAAGAATTTGGGGGAAGTGAGTTGTTTTCTTGGTATGGAAGTTGAAGAATTGGATCAAGGATATTTTATTTCTCAAAAAACATATGCAAGGAAATTGTTGTAGCGCTTTGGCATGGGGGAGTAAAAAGAAAAAGGCACTCCAATGGAAGCACATCTAAAGTTAATAAAAGTTGAAGGAAAGCCATTAAAAGATGCCAAATATATTCAGCAACTTGTTGGTAGTTTAATTTATTTAACTATCACAATACCATAGATTGCTTACTCCGTTGGTATCGTTTCTCAGTTCATGCAGTGTCAAAGAAGTTCACACCTAGATGCAGCAAGGAGAATTCTTCGTTCTGTGAAGAGCTCACTTGATCATGGTCTTATGTTTAGAAGACATGAACCTTTTATTGTAACGACCTGTTTAGTCGTTTTGAGCAGCAGATTTTAATTCAAGAAAAACTGGCCAAGACCACGGGCACTGCGACGGACCATCACAGGCACGACGGCCCGTCGAGGGTGCATCGTCTCAGCATACTTAGAATTCTGAAATTGGATACTGAAAATCGACTCTCTGTGCAGGACGTGCCGTCACATCCACGACGAACCGTCGTGAGTTCCCGTTGCAAAACACTTCAACTTTTGAGAATTTGGTACAAGAAACGAGTTTCTGACCGTCAGGACGGAGGTGCAGGACGGACCGTCACTTGTGTGACGGGCCATCACAGTTCACCTGGAATTTGGGAGGCTGCGACGACCATCGTGATGGACCGTCGCAGGCACGACGGCCCGTCATAGGTTGCGCAAATCCCAGGCAGAATAGGATTCCCCTACACGTTTTAAGGGTCGTTTTGGACTATTCTTTCCTTAATTATAAAGATTTAGGGTTAATATTAATAAGTCTAATTACTTGGGGGTTAAAAGAGGTAACCTTAAGTTAATTAGTGGGTTCTATTGTCCTCTTTTGGTCTTAATTATATGATAATTAGGGTAAAGGAAAGAGGGTTTGAATAAAACAAACAGAAAGAACCAGGAGAAAGAGAGGAATCGATCGAGAGGCTGAGGGGAAAACAAAGCTTTGGGAATTCTTGCTTGATCACTAGTCTTCGGTGGAGGTAGGTTATGGTTTTTACGATATTCGTAGTGAACTCTTAATAGGGTATGATATGTATTAGTGGTATTCTAAACCTGTCTATATGCTTAATTGTATGCTTGCATGAATATGATTATGTGATTTTGATAAAACAAGCATGATGAAAACCATTGAATCCCAAATCTTGAAAGAAACTTTAATCGACGTTATTAACGATGATGCCTTGGTATGGAAGAAGGCTTGATGAATTAAAGTAATGGGATTGATGATGCCTTGGTATAGAGAAGGCTTGATGAACGGATAGAATGAAATTAGTGGATCGGAGTGTCACGTTCCGACACATAGTATTAGTGGATCGGAGTGTCACGTTCTGACACATAGTATTAGTGGGACGGGTGTCACGAACCGACACGTAGATATAGGGGATCGGAGTGTCACGTACCGACACATATAGGGGATCGGAGTGTCACGTTCCGACACATATAGGGGATCGGAGTGTCACGTACCGACACATATAGGGGATCGGGTGTCACGAACCGACACGTAGAATTAGGGGATCGGAGTGTCACGTACCGACACATAGTGGTAGGGGATCGGAGTGTCACGTACCGACACAAGAGGAAGAAAGATAATGAATCTTGAAAGATGATAATATACTCAACATAATGAACTTAATTCCCAAATGAGTATGGTATTGAGGCTTGAGCCCTCATGGATGAACTTGATGGTATTTATTGATGATTATAATACTTGTTGTTGCTACATGTTGAGTTTATAGTTGATTTATAATATTACTTGATATATATTATCTTCTATTTTGAGTTGGCCGATGATATCTACTCAGTACTTGTGGTTGTACTGACCCCCTACTTTTATGTTTTCTCCTTGTTATTTGTGAAATGCAGCAAACGTTCCGTCAACTTCAACTCAACAGTAATTCGAGCCAGTTTTCGTCATACCGGATCTCAGGGTGAGCTAACGCTTCTAGCTTGGACTGGATCTTCTTCTTCAAGTCTTGATGCCTTGAACTTCCGGCATGGACTAGCTAGTAATTGTTTTAGCTTCTTAGATAGTTTTAGTTTAGTAATTTGATCATAGATGTTCTTGTGATGATGACTTCCAGATTTTGGGGATAATAATAATAGTTTTGAATTGTTTTTATTAATGAGTTAAGTCTTCCGCATTATTTTCTGTTGATAAAAATTGAAATGTTAAGGTTTAGATTGGTTGGTTCGCTCACATAGGAGGGTGAATGTGGGTGCCAGTCGCGTCCCCGATTTGGGTCGTGGCAAACTTGGTATCAGAGCATTAGGTTCGTTGTTCTCATCACACAAGAACAGGTCTAGTAGAGTCTTAAGGAACGGTAGGGGGACGCCTTTACTTTTCCTTGAGAGGCTATAAGACTTTAGGAAAATTCCACTCTTTCTTTCTTTCTTTCGTGCTATTACTTGAATCCAATTGGTATCTAGGTGATACAAATTGGTATCTGACCATCTTCACTCTATTTCGCAGATGGTTAGAACTAGAGCAACGACCGCACCAGCAGCAACAACGGAAAGACAAGAAACGACTGAGCCAGCCACTGGGGCTGTGGCTCGAGGAAGAACAATGGCAAGAGGCCGTGGGAGAGGTCGTGGGAGGACGTCCTCTAGAGGGAGAGGACGAGCCCCTAGCCCATCTGATGCTAGGGCGGTGACTCCTCCACCGACTGAGGAGGTAGTTAGAGAGGGTGAGGAAGGGGAAACTGAACAAGGGCAGAATGAGGAAATGCCACCCCAACCTACCCAGAGATGATCAACCAGGTACTTGCTTATCTTAGCGGGTTATCCGATCAGGGTCAGGCACCCCCAGTGGTTTCTGCACCAACACCTCCGGTTTCAGAGGTACGACATGCGGCTACTATGGCTCCCCGCATGGATGCATCATTGGGAATAGGCACATTTCCACGTCTGACTACTGGGCCTATAATGACAAATGACCAACATGAACTTTTCAGTAAGTTCTTGAAATTGAAACCTCCAGTCTTTAAGGGCGCAGAATCAGAGGATGCCTACGATTTTCTGGTTGATTTTGGAGTTATTGACAGTAAGCATGCACTAAGGGGGAGTGTTAAAAATTAGTACATTTTAACGGTCCTTTTTTAATGTTTACTTCTACCATGTTTAGTTTACCAAGTCAAATAAATCAGTTCCTATTTCGTAGGAAGTCTACCTAGATAGGAGTCTTAGTAAGTTAGTAGAGTAATTTTAGGAGTTCAATTTAGTGGAATAGTCTATATAGCTGCTGCATAATTGCTGGAAACCAGCTTTTTCGGATATAACATTCTCTCTGTTCTTTTTTATATATATATTGCAGGATTCTTCTTTATCTACTTATTTTTTGTTTTTGGAGATCCCTGGGTAAATCTTCCCAGCTGTCTACTATATCTTTGAAAGGAAAAACAAGTTTTAGTCGTACTTATTATATATCTATACTACCTTAAAAGCATGAAATCCCCAACTTAAAAGCATGAACTGCTCTAACTTGAATGTTGAATTACTATAATACCCCTAATTAAATATATTCAATTTATTTTATTTATTAATTTAAATAGTTTTATTATATTGAAATTAGATACCTTTTCAAATTAAAGGATTGTGACTTTTCCAATGAGTTGTGATTTTTTCAAAGGGTTGTGACTTTTTTGACGGATTGTGACTTTTTCATTGAGTTGTGACTTTTCCCAAGGGTGGTCACTTTTTTGACAAGTTGTGACTTTTTCAATGAGTTGTGATTTTTCCGAAGGGCCATGATTTCTTGAAGGGTTGTGACTTTTTTATAGGGTTGTACATTTTCTTATGAGTTGTGTATTTTTCAAAGGATTGTAAATTTTCAAATAAGCAGTGACTTGTTTGAAAGGTTATGACTTTTTGGATAAGGCACATTTAACATCTATTCATACTACTATTTGGTAACTATAAATATAGAGGTTTCCTCGCACTTTTAAACTACAATTTCATTAAGTGCTCTACTCTTCTCTTAAAAAATCCCAAGTGTTACTTGAAAAAATTGATCAAGTTTGAAATTCAGCCAAATTTGACGCACTTCATAAGAAAGAGTTCGTGAAAATATTGAAGCAAATCATTCATCAATTTACACTTATATTTTTTCTTATAATTTTCATGAGTTTACTGTGACGAAAATTGTGGGAGAGACAATAATATTAAACAGATATGAAAAGAGACATATGATTTGGGTAAGATATTTATTCTTTTATTTTCCCTCGAACGAAGGAATTTCTTCCTAATTTTTCTAAAACAATGGAAATCAACGTAGTAGATTGAATTATTAGTTTTGATGTTAAATCCACTATTTGAAAAATAGATTCACTTTTACTTATAATATGATCATATAGTCATGATAATAGTTATTTTTTAATAGATATGTATGTCAAAATAAGAGGCAAGATATTTAAATCAAATGGAACACTAGAGTCAATATAACGTGAACATATATTTTCATCTTCCTTTTTTATTGGCTATGTATTGTTCCATATAATTTTTCTTTATGTCACAAGATACACCTCTTACTAGCTATATAAAAAAAGATAAGAAAATAGTGATTGATCATAGAATGATCTTAAATCAAATTATTGATTCTATAAATAATACTTTAAATTTTATTCATCTACTAATTTTTATTAATGAAAATTTTAAATATTTTTTATCATGATACAACTTCAATAAGATATTATATACTTTCATTATACAACAACTATATGATATGTATGTCGCAGAAAAAAGGAAAAGACTTCAATTCCACAAAGATAAGGTAGAAACTTAGTGTGATACCATATCACGATATGGTATTGTGAGATGGAATCAACGTTTGGAGATGCAATTTGACGTAGATTCCATATCATAAGATGTGATACCATATTCTCCAAAAACCATGATATAAAATCATATGAGAATATCATATCATGATTTGAGTTATTTTAATATAAAAATTGATTCACGAGTTTATATTTAGTTAAAACAACCCACATTTATATCTACTAACCATTTATTTGACATGTAAATAAAATTTATAATCACATCATTACTTTTTAAAATTTATTATTTTATCGACATAAAATTTATTATTCTCACCAACATATAGTCACTTTAACTCAAATTTCATGATTGTTGAGTAATAAAAAATCTTGAAGAGTCCGTGGAAAAGTGTTCCATTTTTAATCAAATATATTGATGAAACAATTAATTATGCGGAGAACAAATAACTTTGTAATAACTTATGTACGATTTTATGATGTTTTGTCTATTTGATAATATTAAATAAGCAATTTGGCTATTTTAATAGCTTTAAAATTTATGAGATTTTTATGTTTATGAGAAAATATACACCACCAAAATTTCATATTGTATGTCCAAACAAAACTCCAATTTCATCTCATGATTCAATATCATGAAACCATATCGCATGTCCACAGGATAAGATATGTTACATTTAAAGATAAATGTTGAAATACTTATGGAAATCCTTGTTAGAGTCATGAACATACTAAATTTCAAGTATGAATATTTAAGACAAAATTAGAACTTAAAATGGTGTACATCATTTATGTTAATATCAAAAGAAAAGGCTATTGGTGACATTTTATGAATGGATATTATTTTCCTATTTTGTTGGTTAGATTTGTTTACAAAATTAAGTAAAGTAAAAACTAATATTATTAAACAAATATCACTTTCTCCCATATTTAAACTTTGAATGTATTTTGAAGTATTTTAATGATATCTGGTCATTTTGATCTCAAAAATTCAAAAAACTCTATGTCAATATGTTTTGATAGTTTAAAAATAGTTGTCATATATATATACATACATATATAAGTTACCATAATTACTAATCATAATTTTAGTATTACTTTAAGTAGGCATAATTTTTTTTCCCATTACTCTTTAAGTCTTTTCATCTTTTATTTTTGGGATTAAAATTTGCATAATTTCTTTTTCATTATACGTGTTTGGCTCTATAATCGACATGTCTTTTTTCTTTCTTATTCCTCTAATTTACAATATTAATTTTTAAAACTTCATTGAAAATATTGAATCTATGTACAGTTGAAGTCGATTGATTTAAGATATTCGCGGGCAGCGACGAAGATTCTAGAATGAAAAAATATAAAAGAAATACAAAATTTGTTGGAAAACAATGTGAGATTGGAATACAAAGTGAGCACAAAAAACCTAAAACTTGTTGGCGTACATTTAAAATTTATATAAATAAATAAAGAAATACCAAAATTTGTTAGCATAGAAAGTGAAAATAAAATACAAAACAATATTGACATACAAAGTGAGCACAAAAGAAAAATACAAAACTTGTTTACATACAAAGTGAGAATGAAATACAAAATGATACTAAAATACAAAGTGAGTACAAAACAATAAAAAAACTTGTCAGCATAGAAAGTGAGAATGAAATATAAAGTGAGATTGAAATACAAAATGATATTGAAATGCAGAGTGAACACAAAATACAAAAAATTTGGCATATAGTTGGTATGAATACAAAATATTGTATGAAGCCTAATTTAGAATATTACACAAAATTCTGTAAAACTATTTATCTACTATCCTATAATATAATATAAAACTAAACATATAAATAATTTAAAACGAATACCACCTACAAAATAGATACAAGTTATACTGAAAAAAACTCAAATTTTAACAAGATACCACATGAATTTTGTAATGAATACTAAATTCAATAGACCATAAAAATAATAAAGTATACAATATGATAATTTAAATAAAAAATGCAACATTCCATAAAGTTATTCTTCATCACTTTGATCTTCAACAATTTCATCAACTTCTTCGGCACACATAATTTTTTATTTTTTTAACTGTTGATTTCATTAGTCGGACGGATAGGATCATGTTGAAATTCAGATTTTGCCTCTTCACAACCACATTCACACCATAATCAACGATTTTAAAAAGAAAATAAAAATTAATCTCAGTAAACAAATGAAATTACCTTTGCCAATAAAAAAATCTCTTGAATTGAACAGAGATTTTGTTGAACGATTTGAAAGAACCTTAAAGAAAGAGGAGTTAGAAAGCATGAAAGGCGGGGAAAGAGAATGTGAAATATGGAGAAAGAGGGTTACCGAGTAGTGGTTTTAGTTATTTTTTTTCTTTTTATAAGTTTATTGGTTTAGAATTTGATCTAATGTAGGAGAATTTTGATAAATAAAAGAAAATTTAAAAAATAAAATATGAATACAAAATATTTTCTAAAAGCTTTTCATTCTTACATTTTAAATAAGTATTTTAAAGTGTTATTGTTTGACTAATTATGTTATGTATTATGACTTAATTGCTAATTTTTACAATATTATGTTATTGATATATTGACAAGGATTTAGACAAGCCCAAAAATATGCATATTCCTTTATTAACAAGTATTCGGATTTCATGTAGACTTCGATTTGGACAATAGAATCATGGGCCCAAAAATCTAACATATGTTGCCACAGCCCTCATAAAAACATCCTTCAATTTACATCACCCAACACAATCATAACTAACTAAAGTAACTTATCTTATTAGACATACACCTATAGGGGTGCACGAAATTGAATTGAAAATCAAATCAAATCGCTAATCGAGTTAAATCGAAAAAGAATTCAACTAGTAGTTTGGTTTGACATGGTTTGGTATTAGATAAAAAAAACTTGACTATATTTGGGTTGTTTTGATTTTAACAAAAAAAAATATCAATATGAAACCAAAACAACCCTATTATATAGACAATTTCAAAATTTTATTTTATACCCATAAATAAATACCTTATGTCTTATGACATTTTTGTTACACACCAAATATTCTAAGTTAAGATCCAAATTATTCTTCATTTACGTATAAGGTCGTGAAGGGTGATTCTTAAATTATACTTAGGTGATAAGATTAATTCTTTAGTGTGGGAATAAATTTAAAGAACAATTAAGGTCACAACAATCACCTAGCACAATATTGAGTTAAAAACTTCCTTACCAATTAAGGTTGGATATACGATTCTACTTGGGTCAATTTCAAATAATTACATCTCTTAGAAAATTTAAAGTTACATAGCACATAATATATCAAATTAAAAGTTTTTTGAGTCTTCTTTCCAACGCGACCAAGTTTGCATCAATTGGAGTTCGAAGTAAAAAGTTGCGCCAATTTTGCTAGACAATATCTTGTCAGCGTCGACCGCACAGCCAAGGCAATTTCCGCACAGTCGCGCGCCGAGGCAGTAGTTACTACCTTCCTATACGGTTGAGTGCAAGCCTAAGGCATTTTCCGCATGGGAGCGCGAGCGTCTGAGTATATTAAAACCCCCTAAATATGTAGTTCACCTCCTTAGTTCATAAGTTTACCCTAGAAAGACAAGTTTTCAAGAAATAACTTCCTCCAAGATTCATCCATCATCTAAGGTAAGATTATTCCATAGAACTTCATAATTTCTTCTCTTAATTAATGCGAATTAATATCTCCTACTCATGAAATTCAATGATTTTTCAAGAAAGCTCCCCAAGAACTCACCTCTAATGATCAAGTAACGAATTCGTACCACATTTTCATCCAAACATCTCACCTTTCGCAAGTATTTGGAGTGTATAAGATATGTAAGGTCATTCATAGTGTTGGACTGTTTCGTCCTCACGTCTTACATATCAATCTAGTAAAATCTAGGATTTTACCCTCATTTTTATGAAATATATGAGTTATCTTTTCATTGTGAATTCTAAATTCTTATACTTTGATATTGCTATTTTATGTGCATTGATATCCTTGATTTATCGTGCATGCTTATATCTAACATGAATCCTAGTTGATGAGATATTTGTTGAAATCCTCTATGCATCATTTTGATGCATTGGTTTTGGAATTTTAATGTGACTTCGAGAGTATTTTTAAGATATCTTTTGAGTGAAGTTTGAGGGAATACAAATGGTTCCAAAAGTACTATTTTCATATTGAGAAAAAAAACTACTACTTGTAAGATGAGCATAAAAGGTCTTCAAAGCACATCAGTAAGATGAACAGAAATTTGGTTACCCCTTCAAAAAGATATTATATTTCACATTTAAAATAAAGTACTATTTTAAAAAAAAAAGTATAAAGAGCTTTTAGAGTATTTCAGAAATATAGAGTACAATTCAGTTACCTCTTAACGAGGCCCTTTTGAGTAATTATCTCAACCCAATAAGTATCTTACACGAGCATACACACACACACACACATATATATATATATATACACATACACATACATTGGGAGTAGTATTGAGAGCCGATATGGGGGAGAGTTTAGACAACTCAAACAACTCCCATAAAATATGTAGTTGACGTATATAGGATCGTACCTCAAGATGGGCGATTCTTCACCTACTTCAACAAGGTTTTTAGTTAATCCATCAATTCATTTGCTTCAATACTCGCAAGGTATAGGGAAGCTCTGGCGACGTGGATAATACATTGTATCATAACAGGGCTCATAGTGATAGTGCTCGGTTAGAGAAATTTCACAGTAAACTAAAGTAAAGTAAAATTTTTATATATTCATTTTAGTTCAGTATTTACTATTATCTCATTCCTAGAGTAAGAGCTTAAATGATTTATACTTTAATTGAGTTAAGTTACTTTCTGTCTTTTAGTTTAGTTATTCATTTTATTCAGCCCTATCACATGATCTTACATTCAACGTACAAATGTCATTTGACCTGCATCGTTTCATGGTGAAGATTTCAGGTACTTAGGATTATCAATAAGAGTTCAATTGAGATTACACCAGCCAATGGTCAACTTTTGGTGAGACCTCCTTGGTTTCTAAGCACTCTAGTTATTTTTAGTAGTATCGCTTTAAGGTGTTGTGAATCGAGTCCCGACACCTATATCGATAAACTAGAGGTTTAATAGATACACAACCTTGGTCAGTATTTTATTATTTAGTTGCAGATGTTTTATTTAATATTTTATGAATACTACTCTATATTTTCACATAACTTTGACATTTAATAAATTGTTTTTAAACAATTCTTCGCTATTGATGCTTGTGTATGCTTAAGTAAGGCTTCCGCTTAGTAATCTGTCAGGACAAGGGTTCACTAGGGGATGAATGTTCCTCAAGTGTCGTCCACATCCAGGGTGTAGGCTCGGGGCATGACAATCAATGAAAAATTTCAGTTGATATTTTTTAGTAGTATATTATACAACACTTATTTTATTTATTAGTTTTCAAAAGTTCACATTTTAAAGATTTGTTTGACTTCAAACATTTTTTACTTACTTTGATACTACTACAGTGAGCTTTCTGCTACCAAATTGTTTGCAACTACCAAATATTCAACAAGTCATTTAATTAATTTCCAATAAATCATAAACATGAACAGATACACATAACAAAAGGTTGAAGTAGACCTCGTATAGAATTAGTAAGATCTTCACTGGAACCACCATGTCATTCATCTTCAACTACTTACAACCATTTTTATCAAAATATTTATGCAAACTAGCGTTGATAAGTCCTTCTGTTTACCAAACAAAGCATATTTAAGGTGAAAATGTTATAGTTATAAACCAAAATGGGAATCTCTTTTGAGTAAAGAAGTCCATACATTTATGTGTTTAATTTTCTTATTAGAGAAAGCCTTGATACATTTTAGTCTTCTTAAGTTGATCATTAAATTAATATGGAATAATGACATAATATAATGAGTGACGTATTGAGTGTACATGTATAAGACTATGTTTGTGTGTGCGCGTATATATATATATATATATATATATATATATATATATATATATATATATATATATATATATATATATATATATATGAACGACCAAGGATAAAAATTTAATTTTATTCTAACAAAAATCTATTAAGAAAGATAATAAATAATTCTAGAAATCTCTTTTTATATATAAACTGAATAATGATAAAGGGCAAAAATGTAATTTCACATTAACAAAAATCTATCAATAATGATAACTAGAAAATTTAATATTTTAGAAACATATCAAGTTATTGTTATTACCATTAACTCATTTTGTCGTTACTTTATTTCCTTTTCTTTTGTGAATTATTGTGATATCTATTTTATTATTACTCTATTTTACTTTAGCTTAATTCTTAATATTTTTCTATTTATTATATTCATAAAAAAAATGCCTACTTTTTATATAAAACTTTATCATGCATTAATTATTCCCATCGTTATTTTGGTTCTAATTAATATACTTGAAAATAAATTTCTATTATATGGTTCAGTGAAGTTGGAGGATGACCAAGGGTAAACAATGTAATTTAATTCTAACAAAAATCTATTAAGAAAGATAATAAATAACTGTCAAAATCTTTTTCTATATAAATTGAATAATGATCGAAGGCAAAAATGTGATTTCATAATAAAAAAAATCTTCAAATAATGATAACAAAAAATTAAATATTTTAGAAACATATTAAGTTATTGTTATTACCATTTACTTATTTTGTTATTACTTTCCTTTCTTTTCTTTTGTGACTTATTCTTATATCTATTTTATTATTACTCTATTTTTCTATTATATAGAAGAGTGAAGTAAGAGGACGACCAATGGTAAAAATATAATTTCATTTTAACAAAAATCTATTAAGAAAGATAATTAATAATTCTAGAAATCTATTTTTATATATAAACTGAATAATGATCAGGGGAAAATGTAATTTCATATTAACAAAAATCTATCAATAATGATAACAAGAAAATTAAATATTTTAGAAACATATTAAGTTATTATTATTATCATTAATTAATTTTGTTATTACTTTACTTTCTTTTCTTTTGTGAGTTATTGTGATATCTATTTTATTATTATTCTATTTTACTTTAGTTAAATTCTGAATATTTTTTCTATTCATTATGCCTATAAAAAGTGCCTACTTTTAATATAAAACTTTATTATGAATTAATTATTTCATCTTTATTTTGATTCTAATTAATATACTTGAAAATAAATTTCAATTATATAGAAAAGTGAAGTGGGAGGATGACCAAAGGTAAAAAGTTATTTCATTCTTTTAAAAATCTATTAAGAAAGATAATAAATAATTCTAGAAATCCCTTTATATATATAAAGTGAATAATGATAAAGGGCAAAAATGTAATATCACACTAACAAAAATCTATCAATAATGATTACAAGAAAATTTAATATTTTAGAAACATATTAAGTTGTTCTTATTACCATTAACTTATTTTGTCATTACTTTACTTCCTTTTCTTTTGTGAATTATAGTGATATCTATTTTATTATTACTCTATTTTATTTTAGTTTAATTCTTAATATTTTCTCCATTCATTATGCTTATAAAAGGGTAGAATTTTAATTTCATTCTTTTAAAAATCTATTAAGAAAGATAATAATAATTCTAGAAATCTCTTTATATATATAAAGTGAATAATGATAAAGGGCAAAAATGTAATTTCACACTAACAAAAATCTATCAATATTGATTACAAGAAAATTTAATATTTTAGAAACATATTAAGTTGCTGTTATTACCTTAACTTAATTTGTCATTACTTTACTTCCTTTTCTTTTGTGAGTTATTGTGATATCTATTTTATTATTACTCTATTTTACTTTAGCTTAATTCTTAATATTTTTCTATTTATTATGCTTATAAAAATTCCTTTATATATAAACTTTATCATGCATTAATTATTTCCATCTTTATTTTGATTCTAATTAATATACTTGAAAATAAATTTCTATTATATTGTTGAGTGAAGTTGGAGGATGACCAAGGGTGAAAAATGTAATTTAATTCTAACAAAAATCTTTTAAGGGACATAATAAATAATTCTAATAATATCTTTCTATATAAAGTGAATAATGATCGAAGGCAAAAATGTAATTTCATTATAACAAAAATCTTCAAATAATGATACCAAAAAAAATTTAATATTTTAGAAACATATTAAGTTATTGTTATAACCATTTACTTATTTTGTTACTACTTTGCTTTCTATTCTTTTGTGAGTTATTCTGATATCTATTTTATAATTACTCTATTTTTCTATTATGTAGAAGAGTGAAGTGCGAGGAATACCAAGTGTAAAAATATAGTTTCATTCTAAAAAAATCTATTAAGAAAATTAATAAATAATTCTAGAAATCTCTTTTTATATATAAACTGAATAATGATCAAGAGAAAAAATTTAATTTCACACTAACAAAAGTCTATCAATAATGATTACAAGAAAATTTAATATTTTAGAAACATATTTAGTTATTGTTATTACCATTAACTTAATTTGTCATTACTGTACCTCCTTTTCTTTAATGAGTTATTGTGATATCTATTTTATTATTACTCTATTTTACTATTACTCTATTTTACTTTAGTTTAATTCTTAATATTTTTTCCGATCATTATGCTTATAAAAAGGTAAAAATTTAATTTCATTCTAACAAAAATCTATTTAGAAAGATAATAAATAATTCTAGAAATCTCTTTCTATATATAAACTGAATAATGATAAAGGGTAAAAATGTAATTTCACACTAACAAAAATTTATCAATAATGATAACAAGAAAAATTTAATATTTCAGAAACATATTAAGTTATTGTTATTACCTTAAATTAATTTGTCATTACTTTACTTCCTTTTCTTTTGAGAGTTATTGCGATATCTATTTTACTATTACTCTATTTTACTTTAGCTTAATTCTTAATATTTTTCTATTCATTATGCTTATAAAAAATGCCTACTTTTTATATAAAAATTTATCATGCATTAATGATTTCCATCTTTATTTTGTTTCTAATTAATATACTTGATAATAATTTTCTATTATATGGTTGAGTTAAGTTGGAGGAGGACCAAGGGTAAAAAATATAATTTAATTCTAACAAAAATCTATTAAGAAAGATAATAAATAATTCTAAAAATCTCTTTCTATATAAAGTGAATAATGATTTAAGACAAAAATGTAATTTCATAATAACAAAAATCTTCAAATAATGATAACAAAAAAATTAAATATTTTAGAAACATATTAAGTTATTGTTACTATCATTTACTTATTTTGTTATTACTTTCCTTTCTATTCATTTGTGTCTTATTATGATATCTATTTCATTATTAGTCTATTTTTCTATTATATAGAAAAGTGAAGAGTGAGGACGACCAAGGGTAAAAATATAATTTCACTCTAATAAAATTCTATTAAGAAAGATTATAAATAATTCTAGAAATCTCTTTATATATATAAACAGAATAATGATTAAGGGAAAAAATGTAATTTCATTCTAACAAAAATCTATCAATAATGATAACTAGAAAATTAAATATTTTAGAAACATATTATGTTATTATTATTACCATTAACTTATTTTGTTATTACATTACTTTCGTTTCTTTTTTGAGTTATCATTATATCTATTTTATTATTACTCAATTTTACTTTGGTTTAATTCTTAATATTTTTTCTATTCATTATGCCTAGAAAAATGCCTAGTTTTTATATAAAACTTTATCATGAATTAATTATTTCTTCTTTATTTTAGTTCTAATTAATATACTTGAAAATAAATTTCAATTATATAGAAGAGTGAAGTGGTAGGACGACCAAGGATAAAAATTTAATTTCATTCTAACAAAAATCTATTACGAAAGACACTAAATAATTCTTGAAATCTCTTTTTATATATTAAACTGAATAATGATAAAGGGCAAAAATATAATTTCACACTAACAAAAATCTATCAATAATGATAACAAGAAAATTTAATATTTTAGAAACATATTAAGTTATTGTTATTACCATTAACTTATTTTGTTATTACTTTACTTCCTTTTCTTTTGTGAGTTATTGTGATATCTATTTTATTATTACTCTATTTTACTATTACTATATTTTACTTTAGCTTAATTCTTAATATTTTTCTATTCATTATACTCATAAAAAAATGCCTACTTTTTATATAAAACTTTATCATGCATTAATTATTTCCATCGTTATTTGGGTTCTAATTAATATACTTGAAAATAAATTTCTATTATATGCTTCAGTGAAGTTGGAGGATGACGAAGGGTAAACAATGTAATTTAATTCTAACAAGAATCTTGTCACGACCCAAAACGAGCCGCGAGTGGCACCCACATTTATCCTCCTATGTGAGCGAACCAACCAATCTAAACCCCAATCATTTACCCATAATGAACAAAATAAAATGCGGAAGACTTAAAACTCATTAATATAACCAATAAATAACTTCTAAAATTTACTAACTATTATCCCCAAAATCTGGAAGTCATCACCACAAGAACATCTATCCTCAAATTACTAAATCTAAGAGTATCTAAGAAGCTAAAATAAATAAACAGCTAGTCCATGCCCGAACTTCAAGGCATCAAGACGTGAAGAAGAGAATCCGGTCTGAGCTAGGAACAATAGCTCACCCTGAAATCTGGTGTGCTGAAGACTGGGTAGAGTTGCAGACGAGTCGAAGTCGATGGCACGTTTGCTGCACTCCACAATAACAAGAAAATAATTTACAAGTAAGGGTCAGTACAAAGCACAAGTACTGAGTAGGTTTCATCGGCCAACTCAGAATAGAAAGCAATATATATTGAACAATAACATAAAATCGACCACAATACTTAACAGGTGAAAATCAACAAGTACCATAACCACTGGCCACAACACCCAGCACATCTATGAGGACTCAAGCCTCCACACCATACTCATTTGGGAAATAGTTCTTTAAATTGGGTATAT
Source organism: Solanum peruvianum (assembly GCA_027705065.1). Classification (NCBI taxonomy): domain Eukaryota; kingdom Viridiplantae; phylum Streptophyta; class Magnoliopsida; order Solanales; family Solanaceae; genus Solanum; species Solanum peruvianum. The sequence goes on along the minus strand of JAKWJD010001764.1, from coordinate 32,339,312 downwards.
TAACATAATTCAAGATTCATCCTCTTTACTATCCTTGTGTCGGAACGTGACACTCCGATCCCCTCAATATTCATTCTCTTTATTATCCTGGTGTCGGAACGTGACACTCCGATCCTCTACTATCCTGGTGTCGGAACGTGACACTCCGATCCTCTACTATCCTGGTGTCGGAACGTGACACTCCGATCCTCTACTATCCTGGTGTCGGAACGTGACACTCCGATCCTCTACTATCCTGGTGTCGGAACGTGACACTCAGATCCCCTAATTCTACGTGTCGGTTCGTGACACCCGATCCCCTAATCTCATTCTTTATCTTCATCAAGCCTTCTTTTATACCAAGGCATCATCATTAACAAAGTGGATTTAAGGTTTAAGATTCCCAGCCTTATCTTTCCAATCCATTACAATTACATAATCACATCATGCAAGCATACAATTAAGCATAAAGAAGACTTTACAATACTACCCAATACATATCATTCGCTAGTAAGAGTTTACTATGAAATAGCATAAACCATAACCTACCTCCACCGAAGAATTCGCGATCAAGCAAGCTACTTCTCAAAGTCTTTGCTTTCCTCTTCGTCCTCTCTTCTCTCGCTCGTTCGTTCTCCCTTTCTCTCTCTGTTCTTTCTATTTTTCTTATTCAAACCCTTTTTATTTTACCCTAATTGTCATATAATTAAGTATAAAAGATGGTAAAAATAACCCACTATTTATTTCAAGGTTATCTTCTTTAACCGCCAAGTAATTGAATGATTAACATTAACCCACTAACTTTATAATTATAAGCATGAATAGTCCAAAACACCCCTTTAAAAACTTTAGCAGAAATCCGACCCAGTCAGGGTTACGCAGCCTGTGACGGTCCGTCATGACTGTGACGGTCCATCCTGCAGGTCCGTCACAAAGTTCAGAGAGTTAATTCTGTGGAAAGATTTTGTGACGGTCCGTCGTGCTAACGACGGTCCGTCCTTCCATTCCGTCGTGAAGTTCAGAGAGTCGATCTCAGTACCCAAATTTTCAGAATCTAAGTGTTTTGAAACGAGACCCCCTCGACGGTCCGTCGTGCCCATGACGGTCCGTCGTGGGATCCGTCGACCCAGATAGTTATTACCAGAATAAACTCTACTGCTCAAAACGACTAAACTGGTCGTTACAAATCTATTAAGAAAGATAATAAATAATTCTAAAAATCTTTTTCTATATAAATTGAATAATGATCGAAGGCGAAAATGTAATTTCACAATAACAAAAATCTTCAAATAATGATAACAAAAAAATTAAATATTTTAGAAACATATTAAGTTATTTTTATTACCATTTATTTAATTTATTATTACTTTCCCATATTCTTTTGTGACTTATTCTGAAATCTATTTGTAATGTCCCGAAAATTCATATTTAGAAATTTTCATAGAAGGTATAGTTTTAACCCTCCCGATAGTTGTCCCGAGTCATTTATAATTAGTCGGTGAAGCTGATTTAAAAAAAACTACCGTTATTTAACTAATGGATATATATTAAATAATTTATTAAATTGGTGGTTAATGAGCCAAGTCAAAATATTAAGTTCATACCCTCTATCATTTTAAATCATTTTTTTTTATGAAATAATAATAATAATAATAATAATAATAATAATAATAATAATAATAATAATAATAATAATAATAAAACAAACAGCAAACCTCCCGATTAGGATTTCATAACCTCTGCATAACCAGATCGGCGGCCAAGGTACATCGGGTAAGAACTAAATTCTTAAATGATGATTTTGTATACATGCATAAATGTGAAATTCTTCTATAATTGAAATAATTAGTGGTGAAATAGGAAAAAAGAGAAAATTGACTTTGAAGGTTTATTGTGCACGTGGATTCTGGCAATTAGTGTGGACATTTTTTAAAAATGATACTTTATGGCAATAATTAGTATTTAAGTTATTATCATTGGAAATTATATATATGTATAATATAATAATATGCTAAGGTTATGTATGTTTTTGTTTACATTTTGATTTGAGAAAGCGGCTAGCTCACTGTCATTTATGTGTCGTAATTTAAAAAGAAATTGTGAGAAAATATGTAGTAAATTAAGTAGTCATAGACATGAAAGCTATGAATCATAATCTTGACGAGTTAACCATTGGAAATTCTAGAATTTTGATAATTCTTTTTGATGTAATGTATGTCATTTTAATATATTGATTCTGAAGATCATTGGTGGCTTAATCGATTGTTGGGTAGGATTTGCAGAAATTATGACTTAACCATAGACTTGAAATTTGGAAATATGAGAATGGATATGTTTATTGACATCAAGATTAGGAACTCGATTATAGAGTTGAGTGTTGTTAATTAGTCTTGAAATCTTATGGTGGTCATTTATTTGAATAGATTGCTTTGCGTTGAAGTTCAACGAAAGAGGAAGTCTCAAGTTTCGGAGTAAATTCTTTATTGATTGAGGCAAGTGGATTTTTAAACTCTTGCTAAGTGTATGAAATGCGTGTATTTTCTTATGGTTTGTCTTTGGGAGTAATAGGATTTGGAAGGGTTGACTTGTCCACCTTGATTAATTTTAATGATAAAAAGGGATAATAAAAGATAATGTAATTATTTGTTTGTATATGATGTGTTAGAATGATACGAGTACTGGTGTTATAATGGGAAGGTTTATTACTATGACATGCGAATTGTAATTCGAGAATGCCAAAACATATGGGCATTGACTAATATATTATTGATTTGATTTATTACGTGTGATTGTGTTCTTTACTGAACCTGTACAATTGTGATAATTGAGGAGATTATATGTCATAACGACATTTGATTTATTGAGACGTTGCATCATCTCCTTATTTGATATCATATTGTGCACATGCATTGACATGATATTGGGTATGAGTAAAGGTGTAACACGTGGAGATCGTCCGTGTTGAGATCAAGTATTGACTATTTGGGCACGTGGAGATCGTTCGTGCGATAGAAAAGTTATGATCATGATTTGGGCACGTGGAGATCGTCCAAGCAAAATTTATTTGATTATGATAGTGCGTTGAGATTGTCCGCACAGACACGTGGAGATTGTCCGTGACGGTATATGGACCTCGCGAGTCCCCCATGGGTAATGAACTCTCGATGTATTTCTGAGAAGTATCATGTATATAAGGTTGAGAGAGAAATTGGTTGTCACGACCCAAAACGAGCCGCGAGTGGCACCCCACACTTATCTTCCTAGGTGAGCGAACCAACAAATCTAAACCCCAACATTTACCAGTATATCAATTATGAATAGTACAAATAATGCGGAAGATCCAAAACTCATTAACGAAATCAATTAACTAACTTCTAAAGTTTAATACTTATTTTTCCCCAAAATCTGGAAGTCATCACACCAAGAACATCTATCCACGAATTTCTAAATCTAAGAGTATTTAAGAAGCTAAAATAAGTAAAAGAGATGGTGCATGTCCGAACTTCAAGACATCAAGACGTGAAGGAGAGAATCCAGTCCGAGCTAGGAACAATAGCTCACCCTGAAATCTTATGTGCTGGAGACTGGCTAGAGTTGAGGGCGAGTCGAAGTCGATGGCACGCTTGCTGCACTCCACAAATAACAAAGAAGAAAATTACAAGCAGGGGTCAGTACAAGGAACACGTACTGAGTAGGTATCATCGGCCAACTTAAAATAGAAAGCAATATATACTGAATAATAATATAAAATCAATCACAATACTTGACAGGTGGCAACAACAAGTACAAGAACCATTGGCAACAACAGCAAACACACCTATGAGGACTCAAGCCTCCACACCATACTCATGGGGGAAATAGTTTCTTCGAATTTGAGTATATTAACATAATTTAAGATTACTTCTCATTATTATTATTGTGTCAGAACGTGACACTCCGATCCATTATTACTATCGTGTCGAAACGTGACACTCCGATCCCCTAATACTACGTGTCGGAACGTGACACTCCGATCCCCTAATACTACGTGTCGGAACGTGACACTCCGATCCATTATTACTACCGTGTCGGAACGTGACACTCCGATCCCCTAATACTACGTGTCGGAACGTGACAATCCGATCCCCTAATACTACGTGTCGGAACGTGACACTCCGATCCATTTATCTCATTGTTCTATTTCATCAAGCCTTCTTCATGTCAAGGCGTCATCTTAATAGAGAGGATTTAAGATTGAAGATTCAGCAGTCTCATGGTTTTAACCACCACAATTACACGATCACAACATACAAACACACAATCAAGCATATAGAGAACTTTAGAATACCACCCAATACATATCAATCGCTATTTAGAGTTTATCTATCACATAAAAATAAACCATAACCTACCTCCACCGAAGAATCGTGATCAAGCAAGCTACTTCCCCAATGCGTTTGCCTTCCTCTTCGTTCTCTCTCTCTCTCGCTCGTTCTCCCCTCTCTGTCTTTTTATTTTTCTTCTCCAGATTCTTTTTCTTTTACCCTAATTATAATATAATTCATTATGATTAAAGTAACCCATTATTTATTTTAAAGTTATCTCCTTTAACCCCCAAGTAAATAAATTATTAAACTTACCCCACTAATTTCATAAAGTTTGTCATGAATAGTCCAAAACACCCCTTTAAAACTTTTAGCAGAAATCCGACCCAGTTGGGGTTACGCAACTTGTGACGGTCCGTCGTATCTATGACGGTCCGTCCTGCAGATCCATCACAAAGTTCAGAGAGTTAAAATCAGTAGTGAGGCTACGCAGCTTGTGACGGTCCGTCGTATCTACGACGGTCCGTGCTGCAGTTCCGTCGTGAAGTTCAGAGAGTCGACCCCAGTACCCAGATTTCAGAGTTGAAGTGTTTTGGAACGAAGACCCTCGACGGTCCGTCGTAACCATGACGGTCCGTCGCGTGATCCGTCGACCCAGTCAGTTATTATCAAAAATAATTCTACTGCTCTAATCGACTAAACAGGTTGTTACACTGGTATTCTAAGGCATATCATTTCATGGTGTCATATTGCATTGCATCCCATGACATTCTTCATTCTTGATGATTATGTGTTTTATTGGTGGTTGGAAATTACTTTATATTTGATTACCTTTATTTGATAAACTTGATCATGTGTATTGCTGATATTTTGAGTGTCTTTTTGTGTAAAATTGTGATTGTTGAATATTGAGCTTGTAGTTGAGGATGTATAATTTGTTAAAATGAGTATGATGAGTTGGATGTTATGAACATTGTTAAATATAGGTTGGGTTGATTTTATGCAGGTTGTAGTTGTGGAGGTTCGATTGGTATGTAAGGAGTAATTGTATTTTATCCCCTTAGCTTGTGTTTAGACGCTTACTTGCTGGGTACCGTGTGGTTTAGTACTCACCCCTTGCTACTACAATTTTTTTAGGTTACTAGCTCGGACTTTGTGATATTTCTCTTCTCCTTGTCTTAGGTTTCTTGGAGATTTGTGAGGTAGTTGTTTGTCGTCTCAGCGTACTTTCTTTCTCCTTAGTTATGACCTAGTTCTATTCTAGAAACAAGTTCATTTGAGACTAGCGATCTTTTGAATCAATTGTAATAATTTAGAGGTTCGTACACGTGACAACCAGATCTTGAGAGTGTTTTGAATTGATTCTCAATTTTCTGCATTTTTATTGTAATGGTTGAATCTTAGGCTAACTTGTCTTGTTAGGATAAGACGAGTGTCATAACGTTCATTTTTGGGTCGTGACACTATTTTATTGTTACTCTATTTTTCTATTATATAGAAGAGTGAAAGGGAAGGACGACCAATGGTAAAAATATAATTTTATTCTAACAAAATTATATTAAGAAAGATAATAAATAATTTTAGAAATCTCTTTTTATATATAAATTGAATAATGATTAAGGGAAGAAATGTAATTTCATACTAAAAAAATCTATCAATAATGATAACAAGAAAATTAAATATTTCAGAAACATATTAAGTTATTATTATTACCATTAACTTAATTTGTCATTACTTTACTTCCTTTTCTTTTGTGAGTTATTGTGATATCTATTTTATTATTACTCTGTTTTATTATTACTCTATTTTACTTTAGCTTAATTTTTAAAATTTTTCTATTCATTAAGCTTATAAAAAATGCCTACTTTTTATGTAAAACATTATCATGTATTAATTATTTCCATCTTTATTTTGGTTCTAATTAATATACTTGAAAATAAATTTCTATTATATGGTTGAGTGAAGTTGGAGGATGACCAAGGTTCAAAATGTAATTTAATTCTAACAAAAATATATTAAGAAAGAAAATAAATAATTCAAAAAATCTCTTTCTATATAAAGTGAATAATGATCGAAGGTAAAAATGTAATTTCATAATAAAAAAATCTTCAAATAATGATAACAAAAAAATTAAATATTTTAGAAAAATATTAAGTTATTGTTATTACCATTAACTTATTTTGTTATTACTTTCCTTTCTTTTCTTTTGTGAGATATTCTAATATCTAATTTATTATTAATCAATATTTCTATTATATAGAAGAGTGAAGTTGGAGACGACCAAGGGTAAAAATATAATTTCATTCTAACAAAAATCTATTAAGAAAGATAATAAATGATTCTGGAAATTTCTTTTTATATATAAACTGAATAATGATAAAGGGGCAAAAACCTAATTTCACACTAACAAGAATCTATCAATAATGATAACAAGAAAATTAAATATTGAAGAAACATATTAAGTTATTATTATTACTATTAACTAATTTTGTTATTACTTTACTTTCGTTTCTTTTGTGAGTTATTATGATATCTATTTTATTATTACTCTATTTTACTTTAGTTTAATTCTTAATATTTTTTCTATTCATTATGCCTATAAAAAAATGCCTATTTTTTATATAAAACTTTATTATGAATTAATTATTTCATCTTTATTTTGGTTCTAATTAATATACATGAAAATAAATTTCACTTATATAGAAGAGTGAAGTGGGAGGATGACCATGGGTAAAAATGTAATTTTTATTCTATCAAAATCTATTAAGAAAGATAATAAATAATTCTAGAAATCTCATTATATATAAAGTGAATAATGATCGAGGGCAAAAATAAAATTTCATACTAACAAAAATCTATCAATAATGATTACAAGAAAATTAATTAATTTAGAAACATATTAATTTATTGTTATTACCATTAACTTATTTTATCATTATTTTACTTCCTTTTCTTTTGTGAGTTATTGTGATATCTATTTATTATTACTCTATTTTACTTTTACTATATTTTAATTCTTAATATTTTTTCGATTCATTATGCTTATAAAGGGGTAAAAATTTAATTTTATTTTAACAAAAATCTATTCAAAAAGATAATAATTAATTCTAGAAATCTCTTTTTATGTATAAACTGAATAATAATAAAGGGCAAAAATGTATTTTCACACTAATAAATATCTATCAATAATGATAACAAGAAAATTTAATATTTTAGAAACTTATTAAGTTATTGTTATGACCATTAACTTAATTTGTCATTAATTTACATTCTTTTCTTTTGTGAGTTATTGTGATATTTATTTTATTATTACTCTATTTTACTACTACTCAATTTTACCCTAACTTAATTCTTAATATTTTTCTATTCATTATGCTTATAAGAAATGCCTACTTTTTATATAAAACTTTATCATGCATTAATTATTTTCATCTTTATTTTGGTTCTAATTAATATATTTAAAAATACATTTCTATTATATGGTTAAGTGAAGTGGGAGGATGACCAAGGGTAAAAAATTAATTTCATCCAAACAAAAATCTATTAAGAAGGATAATGAATAATTCTAAAAATCTCTTTCTTTATAAAGTGAATAATGATCGAAGGTAAAAATTATTTCATCATAACAAAAATCTTCAAATAATGATAACAAAAAAATTAAATATTTTAGAAACATATTAAGTTATTGTTATTACCATTTACTTATATTTTTTTTTACTTTCTTTTCTTTTCGTTTGTGAGTTATTCTGATATCTATTTTATTATTACTCTATTTTTCTATTATATGGAAGAGTGAAGTGCGAGGACGGCCAAGGGTAAAAATGTAATTTTATTTTAACAAAAATCTATGAAGAAAGATAATAAATAATGCTTGAAATCTCTTTTTATATATAAACTGAATAATGATCAAGGGAAAAATGTAATTTTATACTAACAAGAATCCATCAATAATGGATAACAAGAAAATTAAATATTTTAGAAACATATTAAGTTATTATTATTACCATTAATTAATTTTGTTATTACTTTACTTTCTTTTCTTTTGTGAGTTATTGTGATATCTATTTTATTAGTACTCTTTTTTACTATTACTCTATTTTACTTTAGTTTAATTCTTAATATTTTTTCTATTCATTATGCTTATAAAAAATTTCTACTTTTTATATAAAAATTTATCATGAATTAATTATTTCCATCTTTATTTTGGTTCTAATTAATATACTTGAAAATAAATTTCTAGTGAAGTGGGAGGATGACCAATGATAAAAATGTAATTTCATTTTAATAAAAATCTATTAGGAAAGATAATAAATTATTCTAGAAATCTCTTTATATATAAAAAGTGATTGATGATCAAGGACAATAATGTAATTTTATGCTAACAAAAATCTATCTATAATGATAACAAGAAAATTAAATATTTTAGAAATATATTAAGTTATTGTTATCACCATTAACTTATTTTGTTATTACTTTAATTTCTTTTCTTTTGTGAGTTATTGTGATATTTATTTTATTATTATTCTATTTCTCTATTATATAGAAGAGTGAAATGGGAGGGCGACCAAGGGTAAAAATATAATTTCGTTCTAACAAAAATACATTAAGAAAGATAATAAATAATTCTAGAGATCTCTTTTTATATATAAATTGAATAATGATAAAGGTCAAAAATGTAATTTCATACTAACAAAATTCTATCAATAATGATAACAAGAAAATTTAATTTTTTAGAAACATATTAAGTTATTGTTATTACCATTAACTTATTTTGTCATTACTTTACTTTCTTTTCTTTTGTGAGTTATTGTGATATCTATTTTATTATTACTCTATTTTACTATTACTCTATTATACTTTAGTTTAATTCTTAATATTTTTTCTATTCATTATGCTTATTTAAAATGCATACTTTTATATAAAACTTTATCATGAGTTAATTATTTCCATCTTTATTTTGGTTCTAATTAATTTACTTGAAAATAAATTTTAATTATATAGATCAGTGAAGTGGGAGGATGTCCAAGGGTATAAATGTAATTTTATTTTAACAAAAATCTATTAAGAAAGATAATAAATAATCTTAGAAATCTCTTTCTATATATAAAGTTAATAATGATCAAGGATAAAAATGTAATTTCATACTAACAATGATCTAGCAATAATGATAATAAGAAAATTAAAGATTTTAGAAATATATTAAGTTATTGTTATTACCATTAACTTATTTTGTTATTACTTACTTTTTTTTCTTTTATGAGTTATTGTGATTTAAATTTTATTATTAATCTATTTTACTATTACTCTATTTTACTTTAGTTTAATTCTTATTATTTTTTCTATTCATTATGCTTATAAAAATGCCTACTTTTTATATAAAACTTTATCATGAATTAATTATTTCCATATTTATTTTTGTTCTAATTAATATACTTGTAAATAACTAACTGTGATAAAATTAATAATAAATATTAGATTGAAATTAAAGAAAAAAGATTTTAAAAGTAACTTTACAAATAAAAATGAATAGAATGATATATTTAATTTAAATACGACCAAGAATTATAATGTAATTTCATCCTAACAAAAATCTATCAAGAATAAATAATTCTAGAAATATCTTTCTATATATAAAGTGAATGATGATCAAAGGTAAAAAAGAATTTCATTCAAATAAAAATGTAACAACCTGTTTAGTCGGTTCGAGCAGTAGAATTATTTTTGATAAAAACTGACAGGGTCGACGGATCACGCGACGGACCGTCATGGTCACGACGGACCGTCGAGGGTCTTCGTTCCAAAACACTTCAACTCTGAAATTTGGGTACTGGATCGACTCTCTGAACTTCACGACGAAACTGCAGCACGGACCGTCGTAGATACGACGGACCGTCACAAGCTGCGTAACCTCACTACTGATTTTAACTCTCTGAACTTTGTGACGGATCTGCAGGACGGACCGTCATATATACGACGGATTGTCACAAGCTGCGTAAACCCGACTTGGTCGGATTTTCGCTAAAATTTAAATGGGTGTTTTGGACTATTCATGATTATAATTATGAAATTAGTGGGGTAAGTTTAATAATTTATTTAGTTGGGGGTTAAAGAAGATAATAGGGAAATAAATAGTGGGTTACTTTTATCATAATGAATTATATGATAATTAGGGTAAAAGAAAAAGAATCTGTAGAAGAAAAAGAAAAAGAACAGAAAGGGGGAACGAGCGAGAGAGAGAGAACGAAGAGGAAAGCAAAGGCATTGGGGAGATAGCTTGCTTAATCACGATTCTTCGATGGAGGTAGGTTATGGTTTATTTCTATGTGATAGATAAACTCTAAAAAGCGATCGATATGTATTGGGTGGTATTGTAAAGTCTTCTATATGCTTGATTGTGTGTTTGGATGTTGTGATTGTGTAATTGTGGGGGGTTAGAATGATGAGACTGTTGAATCTTCAATCTTAAATCCTCTCTATTAAGATGACGCCTTGACATAAAGAAGGCTTGACGAAATAAAAATAATGAGATAAATGGGATCGGAGTGTCACGTTCCGACACGGTAATATTGGATCGGAGTGTCATGTTCCGACACGTATTAGGGGATCGGAGTGTCACGCTCCGACACAGTATATGGGATCGGAGTGTCACGTTCCGACACGATAATAATAAAGAGAAGGAATCTTGAATTATGTTAATATACTCAATTTTGAAGAACCTATTTCCCAAATGAGTATGGTGTGGAGGCTTGACTCCTCATAGGTGTGCTGGGTGTTGTTGTCAATGGTTCTTGTACTTGTTGCTTGTCACCTGTTAAGTATTGTGGTCGATTTTATATTATTATTCAGTATATATTGCTTTCTATTTTGAGTTAGCCGATGATACCTACTCAGTACGTGTTCCTTGTACTGACCCCTACTTGTATTTTTCTTCTTGTTGTTTTGTGGAGTGCAGCAAGAGCACCATCGACTTCGACTCGCCCTCAACTCTAGCCAGTCTCCAGCACATCAGATTTCAGGGTGAGCTATTATTCCTATCTCGGACTAGATTCTCTCCCTCACGTCTTGATGTCTTGAAGTTCGGACATGGACCATCTTTTTACTTATTTTAGCTTCTTAAATACTCTTAGATTTAGAAATTTGAGGATAGGTGTTCTTGATGTGATGACTTCCAGATTTTGGGAATAATAAGTATTAAACTTTAGAAGTCTATTTAATTGATTACGTTAATAAGTTTTGGATCTTCCGCATTATTTTTACTATTCATAATTGATATACTTGTAAATGTTGGGTTTAGATTTGTTGGTTCGCTCACCTAGGAGAATAAGTGTGGGTGCCACTCGCGGCTCGTTTTGGGCCGTGACAAACTTGGTATCAGAGCGTTAGGTTCGTTGGTCTCATCACACAAGAACGAGTCTAGTAGAGTCTTGAGGAACGGTAGGGGGACGCCCATACTTTTCTTTGAGAGGCTATAGGACCTTAGGAAAACTCCATTCTTTCTTTCTTTCGTGCTATTACTTGTATCCAATGTGTATCTAGGTGATACAAATTGGTATCTGACATCTTCACTCTATTTCGCAGATGGTTAGAACTAGAGCAACAACTGTGCCAACACCAACACCGGCAAGACAGGGTGCGTCTGAGCCAACCCTTGGGGCTGTAGCTCGAGGAGGAGCAGTGGCAAGAGGCCGTGGTAGAGGTCGTAGGACAACGCTCTCTAGAGGTAGAGGACAAACACCTGGTCCAGCTAGTAATAGGGCGGTGACTCCTCCACTGACTGAAGAGGTAGTGAGAGAGGGTGAAGAAGGGGAAAACGAGCAGGTTCAAGATGAGGAATTACCACCCCAACCTACCCTAGAGATGATTAATCAGGTTCTTACTTATCTTAGCGGGTTATCTGATCAGGGCCAGACACCTCCAGTGTTTTCTGCACCAGCACCTCAGGTTCCGGGAGTACAACATGTAGCTGATGTGGCTCCCCGCATAGATGCCTCATTGGAAGTAGGCACGTTTCCTCGATTGACTACATGGTCTATAATGACGAGTGATCAGCATGAACTTTTCACAAAATTCTTAAAGTTGAAACCTCCCAGTCTTCAAGGGTGCTGAATCTGAGGATGCCTATGATTTTCTGGTTGATTGTCATGAGCTGCTACATAAGATGGACATAGTAGAACGATTCGGTGTTGAGTTTGTGACCTATCAGTTTCAGGGGAATGCGAAAATGTGGTGGCGATCGTATGTTGAGTGTCAACCAGCACAGGCACCACCTATGACTTGGGCATCATTCTCTAGCTTATTATGGAGAAGTATATACCCCGGACTTTAAGGGACAAGAGGAGAGATGAGTTCCTGAGCCTAGAGCAAGGCAGGATGTCTGTTACTGCTTATGAGGCTAAATTTCATGCACTTTCTAGGTATGCCACCCAGCTTTGCTTCAGTCCACAAGAGAGGATTCACCGTTTTGTGAAAGGATTGAGGTCAAATTTGCAGATCCCAGCCTTACAGGTAGCTGCTGCAGCAAAATTCTTTCAGGAAGTGGTTGATTTTGTGATAGAGGTGGAGGGGGTGAAGCCAGACGACTTCATCATGGCGTCGACATCTAAGAAGTTCCATAAGGGAGGTGAGTTTAGTGGTTCTTACTCCAGAGGGCAGAGTTCAGGAGGTTACCCAGCCCGACCTATTCAGTCTTCACTGCAGGCTGTAGCTGGGGGTCCATCGCAGACTAGTCAGCATTTTTCTGATCTTGGAGGTTATGCCCAGACTTCGTCATTCTCACAGAGACCTATGCTTGACTCCAGAAATTGTTATGGATGTGGAGAGACTGGACATATTAGGAAATATTGTCCAAAACAGAGTTACAGACCCCCAATAGCTAGAGGTAGAGGTGGTCATGGTAGAGGCCGCCATTCTGGAGTAGGTGGTGGCCAAGGTAATGGTGGTCATCAAATCAGTCGGGGTGTAACGACCCGCTCGGTCGTTTTGAGAACTGGAACTATTTTGACTTTTTTATCGTAAAATTTAAATGGAAACTTCGAAATATTCGATAACTAATAGTATCTAGTTGATGAAAATTTGACTAAATAATTAATATAGTTAATAGTTAGTGGGCCAAATCCATAATTCATTTAATCCATTTAATACTTGACCCATGTAATTAAATTAAGTTAGTGGGATTAGTCACTTTTAATACTTAATTATTATTATTATTAGAGAAGAAGAGAATAAGGGTTAGAAACTACCACAGCGTGAATGCGAAACGCGAGGGCCAAACGAGAATATGCAGGTAAGAGCGGTTGAAATTTTTCTTGATCTTTATATGATCAATGATGAATGTATGTTCACAGTATTATTATTATTATTATTATTAGATCATGGGTTAGATATGAAGTTTTGAGAGAGTAGTTGACAGATGTATGTCGGTTTTCTTTTTGTTGATTTGGGAGGGGCACTTTACCACTTAAATTGATAACTGAGAATTTCAATAATAAAGACAATGACTAGGGGGTTTATAAATTGGTAGAAGTATCTAGTCACTTGGAAGGATTACTTATGGTAGAAAAAAAAGAGTAGTAGCAGATAATTTTGTTTGTCCTTTCGTGGTGGGTGGAGCTTGTTGTTACATTATTATTATTATTAAAATTATAATGGTTGTGAATATTGAATCTAAGGGAAATAATTGGGGTCACTTTGATGGTATTAGTGGGAAGGGGAATTGTATTGTTCTGGGGTCGCCACTGGTGGTAACCAGTGGTTCACTACTTCAAGTTATATGGATCTAGTTTTAATATATTGCGATAGGTTATTAAATATTAGATGTATTTGGATATCATTACATTTATTATATTTTGGAACTTAAGACTAAACCTTAGTTTTGAAGTTTAGAAATATGAGACTTGGCATATTAGTGACACCAAGATTTACGAACTTGGATATAGATTTGGGTCTAGGAAAAACATATAGTAAAATACGGGTATGTACGAATTTGTTTACTTATAAATATTGCATAATTGATAGATTGGGAACGATTTGAAGCTTACTAAAAGGCATGGCAAAAATCTTGAAGATTCGTGGCATGTATTCAACATTCAAGGTATGTTAAGACTTTTAGACTTGTTGAAGGACGTTTTCCTAATTAAAGATTAAAAATGAAAATAGACAAAGGGTAAGGGAGAAAGATGGGGGGGTCTCATATCAATGGTGTGAAGGGCATTGGTACAAGTACCGTTGTTATAAAACGAAAAGTTGACCGCTACAGAATGCGGATTGTAATTTGTGAATTGCCAAAGCATATAGGCATTAACTGATATATTATTGACTTGAGATCCTTGTGTGATTGTGTTTTCTTTATTTCACCGTATAGTTGTGATAATTAAGGTGGTTATGTATTATGTTGATATTGATTGATTGAGATGCATCATCATCCCTTATATTGAAATAATATTGTGCACATGCATAGACATGAGACAGAGTATAAGTTGGGCACGTGGAGATCGTCCGTGCTGGGGAGAGTGAGATGTTAAGATTGTAATTTGGGCACGTGGAGATCGTCCGTGCGGAAATTGTTTGATATTATGATAGTGCGTTGAGATCGTCCGCACAGACACGTTGAGATCGTCCGTGTCGGTATATGGACCTCGCGAGTCCCCCATGGGTCATGAACTCTCGATGTATTTCCGAGGAGTATCATGTATATACGGTTGAGAGAGTACTGGGTATTCTGAGGCATATCATTTCATGGTGTCATATTGCATTGCATCTGATGACATCCTTCATTATTGATGATTATGTGTTTTATTTGGTGGTTGAAAGTTACTTAATGTTGATTATCTCTATTTGATGAAACTTGACTGGTAAGTGTAATATAGACTTCTATAAATAAATTAAAAATATATATATATTTTTGTATATAAACTCCCGTCACTACTTCTTCGTTGTCGGTCAATGAGATATACTGGGTACACATGGTTTCGTACTCATACTACACCTGCTGCACTCTTTTGTGGTGCAGATTGACTTTTAATTTGGGCACGTTCTTCGAGATTGGATATGAGTTTGAATTATCTTAGAGTTGTGGTGTGCTGCATGGGATATTCTGCGGCTCACCTTCAATCTACCTCTATTTATTAGGTTATTTTGTTATTTTGTTATTTTGATAGGATATTTATTATGTTTAGATTTTTATATTAGTTTGAAATTGTATCCTATTGTAGAAGCTCTTGTACTTATGACACTAAATCTTGGGGTAGTTTTTTTATATTCCGCATTTATTTTGAATACTTAGTATGTTAGATATTAGTTTGATACTTATCTTTTCACGTTTAAGTTGAATTGGGGATACTTGTTGGGTTGGCTTACCTATCGGTTGGAAACATAGGTGCCATCACGACTCGTGATTTTTGGGTCGTGACACGGGGTGGCGGGCAAGTTGGAACTACTGCAGTGCAACATGGTAAAGGCAACGAGCAGACAGGTGATAGGGCCCATTGTTATGCTTTCCCTTGGAGGTCTGAAGCAGAGACATCTGATGCTGTTATCACAGGTAATCTTTTGGTCTGTGATTGCATGGATTCTGTATTATTTGATCCTGGATCCACATTTTCATATGTATCTTCCTCATTTGCTACTGATCTTGATTTATATTGTGATTTGCTTGATATGCCTATTCGTGTCTCTACTCCTGTGGGTGAGTCTGTGATAGTTGAGAAGGTGTATAGGTCTTGTCTTGTGACTTTTGTGTGGAGCAATACTCATGTAGATTTGATTATTCTAGAGATGGTTGATTTCGATGTAATTCTGGGTATGACTTGGTTTTCTCCAAATTTTGCAATCTTAGATTGTAATGCTAAAACTGTGACATTGGCCAAGCCTGGGATAGATCTGCTAGTGTGGGAGGGTGACTATATTTCCACTCCAATTCATATCATCTCTTTTCTTCGTGCTAAGAGAATGGTTAGTAAGGGTTGTTTAGCTTTCTTGGCACATGTCAGGGATGATGCTTTCCAAGTACCTTCGATTGAGTCTGTCTCGATAGTCCGTGAGTTTCTGGATATGTTTCCTGCAGACCTTCCTGGTATGCCACCGGATAGGGATATTGATTTTTGTATTGATCTGGAGCCGTGTACTCGCCCCATTTCACTCCCCCCTGTAGAATGGCTCCAGCTGAGTTAAGGGAGTTGAAGGCCCAACTTCATGAATTGTTATGGAAAGGTTTTATTAGACCGAGTGCATCCCCTTGGGTGCTCCTGTTTTATTTGTGAAGAAGAAAGATGGAATTTTTTGAATGTGCATAGACTACAGACAACTGAATAAGGTAACTATTAAGAACAAGTATCCCATTCCTCGCATTGATGATTTGTTCGATCAGTTACAAGGTGCTTGTGTTTTCTCAAAAATTGATTTGAGGTCCGGTTATCATCAATTGAAAATACGGGCAGCAGATGTGCCAAAGACTGCTTTTCGAACCAGGTATGGGCATTATGAATTCTTAGTAATGTCTTTTGGACTTACGAATGCCCCTGCTGCTTTCATGAGCCTGATGAACGGGATTTTTAAGCCATATCTGGATCTCTTTGTTATTGTATTTATCGATGATATACTGATATACTCAAAGAGCAGGAAAGAACATGAGGAGCATTTGAGAAGTGTATTGGAGTTGTTGAGGGAGAAAAGGCTTTATGACAAATTCTCCAAGTGTGAGTTTTGGCTAGATTCAGTGTCCTTCTTGGGGCACGTGGTTTCTAAGGATGGAGTGATGGTGGATCCTTCTAAGATTGAATCAGTGAAGAGTTGGGTAAGACCTACTAATGTTACGGAGGTAAGGAGCTTTGTTGGTTTAGCTAGCTACTACCATCGATTTGTCAAGGGATTTTCTTCTGTTGCTTCCCAACTGACAAATTTGACTAAGCAGCATGTTCCATTTGTATGGTCGGACGAATGTGAAGAAAGCTTCCAGAATCTCAAGACCTTGTTGACTACTGCACCCATTCTTACCTTGCCAGTGGAAGGTAAGAACTTCATTGTTTATTGTGATGCATCTTATTCTGGTTTGGATGCAGTGCTAATGCAGGAGAGGAATGTAATTGCTTATGCTTCGAGGCAATTAAAAGTGCATGAACGTAACTATCCGACCCATGATTTGGAGTTGGCTGCAGTTGTGTTTGCATTAAAGCAATGGAGACATTATCTATATGGAGTCAAGTGTGAAGTCTATACAGATCATCGTAGTTTACAGTATGTCTTTACTCAGAAAGATTTGAATTTGAGGCAGAGGAGGTGGATGGAACTACTGAAGGACTATGATATTACTATTTTGTATCACCCAGGAAGAGCTAATGTGGTGGCAGATGCTTTAAGTAGAAAAACAGGGATCATGAGAAGTCTAGCCCACTTACCCATTGGCTAGAGAGGTTCAGACTCTGGCTAATGACTTTATGAGGCTTGAAGTACTAGAGAAGGGAGGATTTTTGGCCCGTGTGAAGGCAAGATCTTCTTTTCTTGACAAGATTAAGGGAAAACAGTTTACTGATGAGAAACTGAGCCGAATTCGAGATATGGTATTACGAGGAGAGGCTAAACAGGCAATAATTGATGAGGAAGGCGTTTTGAGAATTAAGGGAAGGGTATGTGTGCCCCGGGTTGATAATTTGATTCACACTATTCTTTCAGAGGCTCATAGTTCAAGGTATTCTACACATCCTGGTGCAACCAAGATGTATCGTGACCTAAAGCAACATTTTTGGTGGAGTAGAGTGAAGCGTGACATTGTTGATTTTGTTGCCCAATGCCCGAATTGTCAGCACGTAAAGTATGAACACCAGAGGCCCGGAGGAACACTTCAGAAAATGCCCACTCCTGAATGGAAATGGGAAAGAATTGCAATGGATTTTGTGGTTGGTCTTCCAAAGACATTGGGTAAGTTTGATTCTATTTGGGTAATCGTTGACAGATTAACTAAGTCTGCTCACTTCATTCCGGTCAAGGTGACTTACAACGCAGAGAAGTTAGCCAAGCTCTATATCTCAGAAATTGTTCGATTGCATGGAGTTCCAATTTCCATCATATCAGATAGAGGTACGCAATTTACTTCTAAGTTTTGGAGAACGTTGCATACTGAATTAGGTACTAGGTTGGATCTTAGTACTGCATTTCACCCTCAGACCGATGGTCAGTCTGAGCGAACGATTCAGGTGTTGGAGGATATGCTTCGTGCATGTGTGATAGAATTTGGTGGTCATTGGGATAACTTCTTACCCTTAGCAGAGTTTTCATACAATAATATCTATCACTAAAGTATTGATATGGCCCCATTTGAGGCACTGTATGGGAGGAGATGTAGGTCTCCCATTGGTTGGTTTGATGCATTTGAGGTGAGACCATGGGGTACCGACATTTTGAGGGAATCGTTAGATAAAGTAAAATTCATTTAGGAGAAGCTTCTAGCAGCTCAGAATAGGCAGAAAGAATATGCAGATCAAAAGGTTAGGGACTTGGATTTTATGGAGGGTGAACAAGTCTTGCTGAAGGTTTCACCCATGAAAGGGGTGATGCGGTCTGGTAAGCGAGGTAAGCTTAGTCCGAGGTATATTGGTCCATTTGATGTTCTGAAACGCGTGGGGGAGGTGGCTTATGAATTGGCATTGCCTCCAGGACTCTCAGGAGTGCACCCGGTATTTCATGTGTCTATGCTGAAAAAATACCATGGGGATGGAAACTACATTATTCGTTGGATTCAGTTCTTCTTGATGAGAATTTGTCTTATGAGGAGGAGCCTGTTGCTATTTTAGATAGAGAGTTCCGCAGGTTGAGATCAAAGGAGATTGCATCTATCAAGGCTCAGTGGAAGAATCGGCCAATTGAAGAGTCCACTTGGGAGAATGAGGCTGATATGCAAGAAAGATATCCACATCTTTTTACAGATTCAGGTACTCTTTCTCGCCCTTGCTTTTCTTCCTGTGATCGCTCGAGGACGAACGATGGGTAAATTGGTATCTATTGTAACAACCTGTTTAGTCGGTTCGAGCAGTAGAATTAATTTTGGTAAAACTGACTGGTTCGATGAATCACGCGACGGACCATCATGGTCACGACGGACCGTCGAGGGTCTTCGTTCCAAAACACTTCAACTCTGAAATCTGGGTACTGGGATCGACTCTCTAAACTTCACGACGAAACTGCAGCACGGACCGTCGTAGATACGACGTACCGTCACAAGCTGCGTAACCTCACTACTGATTTTAACTCTCTGAACTTTGTGACGGATCTGCAGGTTGGACCGTCATATATACGACGGACCGTCACAAGCTGCGTAAACCCGACTTGGTCGATTTCCGCTAAAATTTAAATGGGTTTTTTGGAGTATTCATGATTATAATTATGAAATTAGTGGGGTAAGTTTAATAATTTATTTACTTGGGGGATAAAGAAGATAATAGGGAAATAAATAGTGGGTTACTTTTATCATAATGAATTATATGATAATTAGGGTAAAAGAAAAAGAACAGAAAGGGGGAACGAGCGAGAGAGAGAGAGAACGAAGAGGAAAGCAAAGGCATTGAGGAGATAGCTTGCTTGATCACGATTCTTCGGTGGAGGTAGGTTATGGTTTATTTCTATGTGATAGATAAACTCTAAATAGTGATCGATATGTATTGGGTGGTATTGTAAAGTCTTCTATATGCTTGATTGTGTATTTGTATGTTGTGATTGTGTAATTGTGGTGGGTTAGAATGATGAGACTGTTGAATCTTCAATCTTCAATCCTCTCTATTAAGATGACGTCTTGACATAAAGAAGGCTTGACGAAATAAAAATAATGAGATAAATGGGATCAGAGTGTCACGTTCCGACACGGTAATATTGGACCGGAGTGTCACGTTCCGACACGGTAATATTGGATTGGAGTGTCACGTTCTGACAAGTATTAGGGGATCGGAGTGTCACGTTCCGACACGGTATATGGGATCGGAGTGTCACGTTCCGACACGATAATAATAAAGAGAAGGAATCTTGAATTATGTTAATATACTCAATTTCGAAGAACCTATTTCCCAAATGAGTATGGTGTGGAGGCTTGAGTCCTCATATGTGTGCTAGGTGTTGGTTCGCTCACCTAGGAGAATAAGTGTGGGTGCCACTCGCGGCTCGTTTTGGGTCGTGACAAAAAATCTATCAAGAATGATAATAAGAAATTTAAATTCTTCTAGAAACATCTTTAGTTATTATTATTAGTATTACCTCATTTTTGTTATTTCTCCATTTTTTATTAATTTACGATTTATTATATGAAAGTAAATAAATTATGGTTACAATTAGCTCTTAATAATTATATATCAAGTATAATATTAGGTGGAATCAATCAAAAATAAAATTAAAATTTATATTTATATTTTAATTTTGTGTATTAAAATATTTTTAAATTATGTGATCTTAAATATGCTAAATAAAAAAAAATTAAAATTCAGAAGTTATTTTTATTTTTGAGATGAAATAAAAAAATAAGTTCATATAAATCGAAAAGGAGGAATAATATATTAAAAATTGAAATATATATGTGTTATAATTAAAATGAGCTTTCATATATTTTCTATAAAAAATTCTTTTCGTTTCCTTCTATTAATTTGTGGATATAATGAGTTTTAAAGATTTGAATATTTTAACATAAAAATATAATGATTTGAAAACTTAATTCTTTGTTTAAATTTCTAATTTGGTACATAATTAAAAATTAAATTAAAAAAAGCTTAAATCTCAATGTAAAAATTTAAGATATTTTTAGAAAAACATAGTTAATAATCATAATGAAATTTGGTTGATTCCCTTATATTTAACGAAAAAAATAAAATTGCATATATTGTTTGAAAATGACGTAAGAACTACAAAGTTCTACGAATCATAGTAAAATGACAACTAAAATATGCGAGAATCATATAAGAAATTCCGTTGACTATCCTAAAATCACTTGTATCATATAAATAAGTAACATATATTATTTGAAAATTGACATAAAAGGTACATAAATTAACAATTCAAAATATTTTTTAAAAAAATACATACAACAAATTTAGTTCACTTTTTTAAATTTTATTTGTGTCACATAAATTGGAAGAATAAAAACTAACATACGTTGGGCCATCATTAGCGCGGGCACCTAATATCTAGTATTTATATAGAAGAGCCATGGTAGGACGATCATGGCTATAAAGAGTTGTACAATGAGAAAAACCAATTGTACAATGTAAAATTGCCAAAAAGATATATTTTATAGTTAAAAACATTTTTAAAATAGTACTATTGTAAAAGCTAACTTGATTTTATATTTTGAAGACTAAATATAGGGTATGTAAATAAAATATATTGAAGATTGAAAAATAAATGAGGTGCACAATATATTAATGAAGTTAATAATTGTTGAGAATTTAAAACTTATAATAGATACTAAATTTTTAATGATATAAAGAGAATGAACCCACATTATTACACGTGTTCAAAGGCTATTGGTGAGGGAATAAGATTTTATTTATTATTTTACTATATTTTTATGTTATATAGAAGAGTGAAGTGATAGGACGACCAAGGGTAATGTCACGACCCAAAAATGGACGTGATGGCACTCGTCTTATCCCACCAAGACAAGTCAGCCTAAAATTCAATCACTACAATAAAATGCGGAAAATTTATAAGTTACTTAAAAGTACCCCCAAAACCTGGTTGTCACGTGTACAATCCTCTAAAGTATTATAATTGATTCAAAAGAAAAACTCAAGTCTCAAATGAACTTGTTTCTAGAATAGAACAAGATCATAATTAAGGAGACGAATGTTTGCTGAGATGGAAACAGCTACATCATAAATCTCCAAGAAGCCTCAGAAAAGAAGAGAATGACAAGTACAACAAAAATTCAAGCTCATAACCTACAAAAATTTGTAGAAGCAAGGGGTGAGTACCAAACCACAAGGTAATCGGCTAGTAAACCTCTAAACACAAGCTAAGGGAATGAAATACGGGTAATCCTACAAACCTCCACAACTACAACCTGCATAAAAATCAGTCCAACCTAACAACTCACGGTTTACAACGCATATAGTTCAACAACAACACTTAGACAAATTATATATCCTCAATAACAACACTTTGACAAATTATAACTTTTCAACAACACCACTTTGACAAATTACATGTCCTCAACAACAATACTTTAACAAATTATATATCCTCAACAACAATACTTTAAAAATTAATATCCTCAACGACAAGCTCGGTACTCATCAATCACCAATTCCACATAAAAGCATTCACAAGATCAGTAAAACACAATATCAAGTTCACATGATAAGGATGTGCAATGCAATGGAATGCAATGTCAAGTATAATGATGCATGTCAGACCTAGTGATACACACCCGCTGACTCTCAGTCCGGGACCCTTGGGGGGCATATTTGTCCATGCATCTGTCGCGGCGCACGACACGACCCTCGATAATAGTAACCATCGCGGCGCGCAATATGTCCCTCGAAATATAGTATCCATCGCGGCGCGCGATATTTCTCTCGAAATGGTACATCCTCTTTAAGTTCTCATTCTTTCTCAATGCACATAACCCTTTTCACAACTATGTGTCAAAGTAATGCAAATGACATATTCACGTAAATAAAAAGGATATCACCATTTTCATAACATTGCACAATTTACAACAATATCAACAATGATTCAACAAGCCTTTCAAATCATTTCATATTATCAACACATCACACACAACCCATTATTGATATTGCCTTTTATTACCCTTTGTTTCCATCATTAGAATTAATCAATGTGGACAAGTCAACCCATCACCAAGTCCCATTACTCCCAAACATACACCACATATACCACAAGGAAATACACGCATTCCATACACTTAACAAGAGTTTAGAATTTCACTTGCCTCAAATAATTGAACAACCACTTCAGGACTTGAGCCTTCCCTTTCCATTGTACCTCCAACTCAAAGCAATATATTCACATTAATAATCACAATAAGATTTCAAACCTAACAACCCCCATATTACTATAGGTCTAGCCTTGACCCCAAAAACTCACTCAAAATACTTACTATTATATCTTGGTGTTCTTATATCTTGGTGCCAATTAACATGTCCACTATCGTATTTTTCAAATTCCAAATCTAAGGTTAAGTCTTAATTCTTTCAATATTATAATCTAATGGTATTCACATAATACCATACATTTAATATTTAATTAGGTGTACCAATATATCAAAACTTAAATTTCAATGGTATAATAATACAATAGTAAGTCAATTATGAACCATTTGTGTAATAAAAAAAAAGAGGAATATACATGGAAATTAACATTATTGACCGAATAGTAAGAAATACTGACATGTTTAAAAAAAGATCCAAAATTGAAATCAAATTGATAGATGGTAACCTTACAAACCTTAAACCATATTTATGTCCAATCATCCTCTTATAATTTAAAATTACAATGAAATCAAAAAGAAAATTGAAGAAAATTGAGAACTTTTCAGCAAACTAACTTTGCAACAACTAGAGGAATCCAATTTGATATTTTTCTTAACAAACCAAATTCCGTTAATAATAATCATTTGATAATTATTATCCAATAGTATCTAAACAATCATTGGAGACACCCTTTTGTATCAACCCTTCTGTCGTAAATCAACTCACAATTCACACTTAAATTACTCAATCACAACTTATTTTAGAATTATCAAAATTTACAATCCATAAATATATTTGTTGTTTAGCTTCTAAGAATTAAAATGGCAGCCACTAATTATCGTTCAATATATAACCAAATTGATATACAATATTATTATATATTTATATATTGGTGCAACAATTAATGAAAAGATAGTATAACCATTAATGAAAGAAAAATATGAAAGCATCAGATGCATTTTTCTTACATGAAGAAGTTTTGCCCTCTGTTGATCTATGTTCACGTCGCCGCAGGTTAGTTTTTTAATTCCCTTTCATTATTTTTTTCTTTGAATAATATTTATAAATTAAAACTACTAACTTTCACTACCTTATATAAATATGAGACACATGGTATAGGATCTGAAAATAAAATAATTACTTTAGCCCATTAACTATCAATTAAGTTAATTATCTATAATTACCCATCAATTAATTAACTAAAGTTAAACAAATAAAAAAAAAATTTAAAAATGACCTTCCGGGTCATCCACCTCTAAAAACTATGTTCGTCCTCGAACATATGGAAGGAGAAAGTATAATAACCACACGTTACCAAAAGTCTAATTTATGATCTATCAGTCAATGTTCATCTTTCCAACTGATCTCCTCCTTAACACCATCTATCAAGATGAACTACTAAGAACTGAACTTTCCAACCAAATTTTGGAAGTTCTATACATCAAGAGTGATTATCAAACCACATATTAACCCATAAACTCAATCTAAGCTGAAACTCATTGGACCTTAACACAACCATTATGACGAATCTTTTCTTGCATAAAAAGATAACCCTTTGAATCAATACGGATTAGTACCAGAAGTGAGCCTGAATCAACCACTAGGCGCTCATAATACACATACCATCACATATATTAGCACAATTCTCTATTCACAACACAATCTTTTCACAAGTTTAAGTTATAAAAAATCTTATCTTTAGACACTCGGTACTTATCAAGGAAGAATCAAACTTATTCACGAAAATTGTACACTCTAGGATGCAAAACATTTAATAACATTGTCAGATAACCATAATTATTCACGGAAGCTCTTTAATAAGTCCTCGTAAGTAAGGTCGTGCATGTGGAATCACTTGTATATTTCAACTATCCCAAACAACACCAAATTCATCATAAATGAAATGACCAATTCTGCCCAAGGATCCTATCATATCAAGAGGACATAAGAGGATTTGCACATCCGATCCACCACTAAGAATTCACTCATAGGTGTGGAACCACGCGTAATATAAGTAATGAATCATACTATAAATAGTGTCCAGTACGAAGAAGGTTGTCACATAAGAATTTACAAAACCAAGGTTTAATAACACTAAACACTTCTTCCATAATTCCCATATCAAATATTCCATTCATTTGACTACATCTCTCGATTTTTATCCACACACAACCAACCAGTTTAATCCCCATTTCAAAATTACCAAACCCCACATACTTTTCACAATACTCCAATGGATCTAAAACTCTTAATACCAACAAGCATTATAGGCACACCAGCTATTTACCTTACTGTTAAATCGTCTCCGGTATTAAAGTCTGCTTAGCAAACACATTATCGCCTTAATTTTTTTTTGAACTAGGGCTTCCTCTCTTTCCATTTAAGCATCACATAACAACTATGAGTCACACCCAAAGTGATAGCACTAATTACCAATCTAAAAATACTTTTCCATTGAGGTAAAATAATTGAATCACAATGTCAACTTCACGTAAATTTCCATTTTTCAACTACCTATTCAAACCATCATATACCTCATACCTACACTTAAGAAACTGTTAGTCACCCCAATAATCCTATATATTATAAGCTAATAATCTCTACTAACAATCAAATTTCTATGTAACACATTATAACAATCTACATAGTCCCATTAACAAAGTAGTTTCAATACCATCAAAATCTTTATTAATCGTGTAGAATTGTAGGTCCACATTGTTGAATATAAATAAGCTACTTATCATATTGAACAACTTAACTCGACATAATCACATAAAATATACCACACATAGTCGCTTGTCACCCAACCAGAACTCAATTTTTAGAAAACTCGATAATAACTCGTAATAAGTCTTTGTAGGACTAGTTCATCTCACAGTCATATCTAACGTCATAGGCCAAAATCAATAAATCCTCCAAATACCAACCAAGGGTTTATACGAGTGTCTTATTCCTTAACGTTTCTTAAATTCTTCTTAGGACGAAAAATTCTAAATATATTGATTTTTTTATATACACCACACTCTTGTTCCTTGTATAACCACCTTATACCAATCTTATTCTTTGGCTAACATCCCATACAATGTAAATCAATTCCTTAATAGAAATACTTTCTTAGGTCCGTTAACAATTAAAAGTAACAAACTCTATGATCCTAACCTTGCATATGTTATTTTAAATTCTCAATACCTGATGCGATTGATCAATTCTTACTTTAATTATTCATACCTCCATAAAACACATTACCATAAACCTAAATTCACCAAGAAAAACTTGAGTTTTGGACCCAACTGTGTAACCCAATCTCTTTATCTATGAACATTCATTCATATCTTAAAGATTTTTACGAATTCACGTATCTTAGCTTCTCATTGGTCGCCTCTCCATCGATCTTATCATATTTTTCACAATCTTATGATATTCAATATCAAACTCAAAACCATAAAAGAACTTGTTATCACACTCACGTCAAATGTCTTTAGACTTCTTTCCTAAATTTTATCAAATATTATTGAACCAATATTATGAACCTGTGACACTATTATCATAAGTAGAGCAAAATAGATGAGACTACACGTCTCTAAACTCCATATTCTACCATATGAAGATATATCTTTTGTACTTGCACTCAAAGTAAATATCTTTGTTCTTGATCACCTCCTTCCAATGACTAAACTAGATCCCACTAATTCTTTTCATTTGTGACTTTAGCTCTTTTCAATTTTATTTAAGCAGAGTGACAACACCTCTTATAACTTTTCATGCAACAACATTACTCATCAAAAAGTAACAGATCATAACGATAAATACTCGCAGGTCGTCACTATCATAAAAAAAATCATTTAATCAACAATCTTTATCATATAATTGCATAGTTGTATAATCCATGACGAACTCTTATATCATCATGCTCAGTTAGCTCTTGTCATTACCACAAAGTGAACCTTTTCATCAATATGACACCTTAAATCCAGTTATACCAACAAAAATCAAAGGACTAACCCAATTTCATATGTATTTTCTTACTATAATCTTCAATTATCTTTACACAAATATACTCTTTGAGACTTTTCTTACCCATAAGTTTTTCATTGTGGTATCTATCAATTTCCTTCGACTACTTCTCATTTAGAAACATCGAAAAACACTCCACAAATTAACGTATTAATACCATACCAACAATCCACCACTAAAATATTCTTTATAACAATGTTTTAACTCAAGCACCCGTAGTAAAAAACTAGTTAGTTTCTCAAATATGAATGTAACATTGAATCTAATTATACGAGCATGTGATACAACTTATAACTGTTTAAGTAGTTAATATTCACACTTCACAATTGACGTATTCATTTTCATACCACTAGTGCCACACCGCAAAAATACTAAATCCACCACTAGAACATATCATACCTATCGAGAAAATCATATCCAAATAAACCACACATTTCTACCAATCGAATAGATGTAAAATATTACAAAATTCATTCCATATCTAGCCTTTCCTTTAAGAATTTCACTTTCAATTCTCGAACTATTCTCGATTCAGCCTATACCCTACAAGTACTATTTTTTTACTATAGTAACTAACCTTACTCAACCCCTTCAAATATGATCAACCTTCATTTCATAAGTATATCATTTCCACCTTAACACCAGATCTAACATCAAATAAATACATGACACGCCAACAATACTACGCACGAGTGATCACATAAATTAGAGTGGATGAAGTGAAGCGATATGAATCAAAATGGAACCAAGTACGCACAATAGAGATTCAAGAAATTGAGATTTTCCCTAAATGTCACTATAGCCTCTCGAAGATAAGAATAGACGTCTCCGTACAGATCCTCAAGACTCTACTTAGACTTGGCTTGTACACACGTGAGACCTATGAGCCTGGGGCTCTGATACCATTTTGTCACGACCCAAAAATGGACGTGATGGCACTCGTCTTATCCCACCAAGACAAGTCAGCCTAAACTCAATCATTACAATAAAATGCAGAAAATTTATAAGTTACTTAAAAATACCCCCAAAACCTGGTTGTCACGTGTACAAGCCTCTAAAGTATTATAATTGATTCAAAAGAAAAACTCAAGTCTCAAATGAACTTGTTTCTAGAATAGAACAAGATCATAATTAAGGAGAAGAAAGTCTGCTGAGATGGAAAAAGCTACCTCATAAATCTCCAAGAAGCCTCGGAAAAGAAGAGAATGACAAGTACAACAAAAATTCAGGCTCATAACCTACAAAAAATTGTAGAAGCAAGGGGTGAGTACCAAACCTCACGGTACTCAGCAAGTAAACCTCTAAATACAAGCTAAGGGGATGAAATACGGGTAATCCTACGAACCTCCACAACTACAACATGCATAACAATCAGTCCAACCTAAAAACTAATGGTTTACAACACATATAGTTCAACAACAACACTTAGACAAATTATATATCCTCAATAACAACACTTTGACAAATTATAACTTTTCAACAACACCACTTTGACAAATTACATGTCCTCAACAACAATACTTTAACAAATTATATATCCTCAACAACAATACTTTAAAAAATTAATATCCTCAACTACAAGCTCAGTACTCGTCAATCACCAATTCCACATAAAAGCATTCACAAGATCAGTAAAACACAATATCAAGTTCACATGATAAGGATGTGCAATGCAATGGAATGCAATGTCAAGTATAATGATGCATGTCTGACTTAGTGATACACACCCGCTGACTCTCAGTCCGGGACCCATGGGGGACATATTTGTCCATGCATCTGTTGCGGCGCACGACACGACCCTCGATAATAGTAACCATCGCGGCGCGCGATATGTCCCTCGAAATGGTACATCCTCTTTAAGTTCTCATTCTTTCTCAATGCACATAATATTTCACAACTATGTGTCAAAGTAATGCAAATGACATATTCACATAAATAAAGAGGATATCACCATTTTCATAACATTGCACAATTTACAACAACATCAACAATGATTCAACAAGTCTTTCAAATCATTCCATATTATGAACACATCAAACACAACCCATTATTGACATTGCCTTTTATTACCCTTTGTTTTCATCATTAGAATTAATCAATGTGGACAAGTCAACCCATCACCAAGTCCCATTACTCCCAAACATATACCACAAGGAAATACACGCATTCCATACACTTAACAAGAGTTTAGAAATTCACTTGCCCCAAATAATTGAACAACCACTTCAGGACTTGAGCCTTCCCTTTCCATTGTACCTTTAACTCAAAGCAATATATTCACATTAATAATCACAATAAGATTTCAAAGCTAACAACCTCCATATTACTATAGGTCCAGCCTTGACCCAAAAACTCACTTAAAATACATATTCTTATATCTTGGTGTTCTTATATCTTGGTGTCAATTAACATGTCCACTATCATATTTTTCAAATTCCAAATCTAAGGTTAAGTCTTAATTCTTCAAATATTATAATCAAATGGTATTCACATAATACCATACATTTAATATTTCATTAGGTGTATCAATATATCAAAACTTAAATTGCAATGGTATAATAATATAATAGTAACTCAATTATGAACCAGTTGTGAAAAAAAAAAGAGGAATATACATGGAAATTAACATTATTGACCGAATAGTATGAAATACTGACATTTTTAAAAAAAATCCAAAATTGAAACCAAATTGATAGATGGTAACCTTACAAACCTTAAACCATATTTATGTCCAATCATCCTCTTATAATTGAAAAATTACAATGAAATCAAAAAGAAAATTGAAGAAAATTGACAACTTTTCAGCAAACTAACGTTGCAACAACCAGAGGAATCCAATTTGATATTTTTCTTAACAAACCAAATTCCATTAATAATAATCATTTGATAATTATTATCCAATAGTATCTAAACAATCATTGGAAACACCCTTTTGTATCAACCCTTCTGCCGTAAACCAACTCACAATTCACACTTAAATTACCCAATCACAACTTATTTTAGAATTATCAAAATTTACAATCCATAAATATATTTGTTGTTTAGCTTCTAAGAATTAAAATGGCAGCCACTAATTATCGCTAAATATATAACCAAATTGATATACAATATTATTATATATTTATATATTGGTGCAACAATTAATGAAAAGATAGCAAAACCATTAATGAAGGCAAAATATGAAAGCATCAGATGCATTTTTCTTACGTGAAGAAGTTTTGCCCTCTGTTGATCTATGTTCACGCCGCCGCAGGTTAGTTTCTGATTCCCTTTCATTTTTTTTCTTTGAATAATATTTATAAATTAAAACTACTAACTTTCACTACCTTATATAAATATGAGGCACATGGTATAGGATCTGAAAATAAAATAATTACTTTAACCCATTAACTATCAATTAAGTCAATTATCTATAATTACCCATCAATTAATTAACTCAAGTTAAACGAATAACCAAAATTTCAAAACTGACCTTCACGGTCATTACAGATAAATAACAAAAATTTATAAAGAAAGATAGTAAATAATTCTAGAAACATTTTTCTTTATATGAAGTGAATAATGATTAAGGGTAAAATGTAATTTCACGCTATCAAAAATCTACCAAGAATGATAATAAGAAAATTAAATATTTCTAGAGACATCTTTAGATAATTGTTATTACTATTAATTTATTTTGTTATTACTTCACTTTTTTTTGTGAGTCATTGTAATATCTATTAATTACTCTATTTTATTGTTACTTTAATCTAACTCTTAATATTTTTTCTATTCATTATGCTTATCAAAAATGCCTACTTTAATATAAAGATACATTATGAATTAATTATTTTCACCTTTATTTTTACTCTAATTTATATACTTGGAAATAAATAAGTGTTATAAAATTAATAATATATACATTTTTTTTATTCATTATACTTATAAAAAATGCCTACTTTAATATAAAAATTGTAACGACCTGTTTAGTCGTTTTGAGTAACAAATTTTATTGCTGGAAGAACTGGCTGATACGACGGACACCACGACGGACCGTCATGGGCACGACGGACCGTCGAGGGGGTCTCGTTCCATAACACTTAGAAATTAGAAAATTGGGTGCTGAAATCGACTCTCTGAACTCTGTGACGGACCTGCAGGACGGACCGTCACAGGCGTGACGGACCGTTGTGATGTTCCGTTTCAAAACACTTCAACTCTTGAGAATTTGGTACAGGGAACGATTCTCTGAACGTCGTGACGGAAGTGCAGGACGGACCGTCGTAGGTACGACAGGCCGTCATAGACTCCTTAAAGAAATCGAGTCTCCGACGAACCTGCATGACGCACCGTCGCAGGCACGACGGCCCGTCACAGGTTGCGTAATCCCAGTCTGGGTCGGATTTCTTTAAATGTTTTAAGGGACGTTTTGGACTATTCCGACTTTAATTATAAAGTTAGTGGGTTAATGTTAATAAATCTAATTACTTGGGGGTTGGAAGAGGTAACCTTGAGTTAATTAGTGGGGTATTATTGTCATCTTTTATACTTAATTATATGCTAATTAGGGTAAAAGAAAGAGGGTTTGAATAAGAAAACTAGAAAGAACAAAGAGAGAGAGGGAGAATCGAACGAGAAGGGAAAAGAAGAGGAGAAACAAAAAGCTTTGGGAAATTGCTTGCTTGAATCACTAGTCTTCGGTGGAGGTAGGTTATGGTTTATGCTATCTTATAGTAAACTCTTAATAGCGAATGATATGTGTTGGTAGTATTGTAAACCCTTCTATATGCTTAATTGTATGCTTGCATGATTGTGATTATGGAATTGTGATAAAATAAGCATGATGAAGCTATCGAATCCTAAATCTTGAAAGAACCCTAATTCACTTGTTAATGATGATGCCTTGGTGTAAAAGAAGGCTTGATAAATTATATAATGAGATTGATGATGCCTTAGTATAAAAGAAGGCTTGATAAATAATATAATGAGATTGATGATGCCTTAGTATAAATGAAGGCTTGATAAATTATATAATGAGATTGATGATGCCTTAGTATAAAAGAAGGCTTGATAAATTAGGGGATCGGGTGCCACGTTCCGGTACCAGGATAGAATGAGGATTGGAGTGTCACGTTCTGACACCAGGATAGTATATGGATCGGGTGCCACGTTCCGGTACAAGGATAGAATGAGGATCGGAGTGTCACGTTCCGACACCAGAATAGTATATGGATCGGGTGCCACGTTCCGGTACCAGGGTAGAATATGGATCGGGTGCCACGTTTCGATACCAGGATAGAATGAGGATCGGAGTGCCACGTTCCGGCACCAGGGTAGAATATGGATAGGAGTGTCACGTACCGAAACAAGAGGAAGAAAGATAATGAATCTTAAAGAATGTTAATATACTCAATGTAATGAACCTAATTTCCAAATGAGTATGGTATTGAGGCTTGAGTCCTCATGGATGAACTTGGTAGTACTTATTGATGATTATAGTACTTGTTGTTGCTACATGTTGAGTATTATAGTTGTTTTATAATGTTACCTGATATATATTGTCTTCTATTTTGAGTTGGCCGATGATATCTACTCAGTACCCATGCTTTGTACTGACCCCCTACTTTTATATTTTCTTCTTTGTTATTTGTGGAGTGCAGCAAACGGGCCGTCGTCTTCAACTCAACAGTAATTCTAGCCAGTCTTCGTCACACCGGATCTTCAGGGTGAGCTAATGCTTCTAGCTTGGACTGGATCTTCTTCTTCAAGTCTTGATGCCTTGAACTTCCGGCATGGACTAGCTTTTTACTTGTTTTTGTTTTCTTAGATACTCTTAGTTTAGTAATTTGAGGATAGATGTTCTTGTGGTGATGACTTCCAAATTTTGGGGATAATAATAGTTATTGAATTGATTTTTATTAATGAGTTTAAGTCTTTCGCATTACTTTCTGTCGATGTTATATTGAAATGTTAAGGGTTAGATTGGTTGGTTCGCTCACATAGAAGGGTAAATGTGGGTGCCAGTCGTGGCTCGGTTTTGGGTCGTGACAAACTTGGTATCAGAGCCTTAGGTTCGTTGGTCTCATCACACAAGAACGAGTCTAGTAGAGTCTTAAGGAACGGTAGGGGGACGCCTTTACTTTTCTTTGAGAGGCTATAAGACTTTAGGAAAATTCCATTCTTTCTTTCTTTATTTCGTGCTACTACTTGAATCCAATTGGTATCTAGGTGATACAAATTGGTATCTGACCATCTTCACTCTTTTCGCAGATGGTTAGAACTAGAGCAACGACTGCGCCAACACCAACACCGGCAAGACAAGAAACGTCTGAGCCAGCCACTAGGGCTGTCGCTCGAGGAAGAGCAGTGGCAAGAGGCCGTGGTAGAGGTCGTGGGAGGACGTCCTCTAGCGGAAGAGGACAAGTGCCTAGCCCATCTGAGGCTAGGGCGGTGACTCCTCCACCGACTGAGGAAGTAGTAAGAGAGGGTGAGGAAGGGGAGAATGAACAAGTGCAAAATGAGGAATTGTCACCCCAACCTACCCCAGAGATGATCAATCAAGTTCTTGCTTATCTTAGCGGGCTATCTGATCAGGGTCAGGCACCTCCAGTGTTTTCTGCACCAACACCTCCGGTTTCAGAGGTACGACATGCCGCTGCTGGGGCTCCCCGCATGGATGCCTCATTGGAGATAGGCATGTTTCCTCGTCTGACTACGGGGCCCATAATGACAAATGATCACCATGAACTTTTCAATAAGTTCTTAAAATTGAAACCCCCAGTCTTCAAGGGTGCTGAATCCGAGGATGCCTACGATTTTCTGGTTGATTGTCATGAGCTACTACACAAGATGGGTATAGTAGAACGGTTTGGTGTTGAGTTTGTGACTTATCAGTTTCAAGGGAACGCCAAAATGTGGTGGCGATCACATGTTGAGTGTCAACCGACAGAGGCAACACCTATGACTTGGGCATCATTCTCTATTTTGTTTATGGAGAAGTATATCCCACGGACTTTGAGGGATAGGAAAAGAGATGAGTTCTTGAGCCTAGAGCAAGGTAGGATGTCGGTTACTGCTTATGAGGCTAGGTTTCGCGCACTATCCAGATATGCCACCCAACTTTGTTCCAGTCCACAAGAACGGATTCGCCGTTTTGTGAAGGGGTTGAGGTCAGAGTTGCGGATTTCAGCCTTACAGGTAGCGGCTACAGCGAAATCCTTTCAGGAAGTGGTAGACTTCGTAATAGAGGTGGAAGGAGTAAAGACAGATGACTTCACCATGGCGTCGACATCAAAAAGGTTTCGAAAGGGAGGTGAGTTTAATGGTTCTTATTCTAGAGGACAGGGTTCCGGAGGTTACTCAGTCCAACCAATTCAGTCTTCACTACAAACTGTAGTTGGGGGTCCACCTCAGACCGGTCAACACTTCTCTGAGAGGCCGATGCTTGAATCCAGAGAATGTTATGGATGTGGGGAGACCGGACACATTAAGAGGTATTGTCCAAAACAGAGTTACAGACCTCCAATGGTTAAAGGTAGAGGTGGTTATGGAAGAGGCCGTCATTCGGGAGGACGCAGTGGTCGAGGTAATGGTGGTTACCAAAACGGCTGGGTTGATGGGAAAACTGGAGCCACTACAACACAACATGGTAGGGGCAACAGACAGACAAGTAATGGGGCCCATTGTTACGCTTTCCCTGGGAGATCTGAAGCGGAGACATCTGATGCTGTTATCACATGTAATCTTTTGATTTGTGATTGCATAGCTTCTGTATTGTTTGATCCCGGATCCACATTTTCTTATGTATCTTCTTCATTTGCTACTGGTCTTAATTTACCTTGTGAATTGCTTGACATACCTATTCGTGTGTCTACTCCGGTGGGCGAGTCTGTGATAGTGGAAAAAGTATATAGGTCTTGTTTGGTGACTTTTGTGGGGAGCAACACTTATGTAGATTTGGTTATCTTAGAGATATTTGACTTTGATGTAATTCTGGGTATGACTTGGCTTTCTCCAAATTTCGCAATCTTGGATTGTAATGCTAAAACTGTGACGTTAGCCAAGCCTGGGACAGATCAGTTAGTGTGGGAGGGCGACTACACTTCCACTCCGGTTTGTATCATCTCCTTTCTTCGTGCTAAGAGAATGGTTAGTAAGGGTTGTTTAGCTTTCTTGGCACATCTCAGGGATGACACTACCCAAGTACCATCGATTGAGTCGATTTCGGTAGTCCGTGAGTTTTTGGATGTGTTCCCTGCAGATCTTCCTGGTATGCCACCGGATAGGGATATTGACTTCTGCATTGATCTTGAACCGGGCACTCGCCCCATTTCTATACCCCCTTATAGAATGGCTCCCGCGGAGTTAAGAGAGTTAAAGGCACAACTTCAAGAATTTTTGAGCAAAGGCTTCATCAGACCAAGTGCATCCCCTTGGGGTGCTCCGGTATTATTTTGAAGAAAAAGGATGGGAGTTCTCAGATGTGCATAGACTACCGGCAGTTGAACAAGGTAACTATTAAGAACAAGTATCCTCTTCCTCGCATTGATGACTTGTTCGATCAGTTACAAGGTGCTTGTGTCTTCTCTAAGATTGACTTGAGGTCCGGTTATCATCAATTGAAAATACGGCCAACGGATGTGCCAAAGACTGTTTTTCAAACTAGATATGGGCACTACAAATTTGTAGTGATGTCTTTTGGTCTTACGAATGCCCCTGCTGCTTTCATGAGCTTGATAAACGGGATCTTCAAGCCATATCTGGACCTCTTTGTGATCGTATTTATTGATGATATACTGATATACTCAAAGAGTAGGAAGGAACATGAGGAGCATTTGAGAATGGTATTAGAGTTGTTGAGGAAGAAAAATCTTTATGCCAAATTCTACAAGTGTGAGTTTTGGCTAGATTCAGTGTCCTTCTTGGGACACGTAGTTTCTAAGGATGGAGTGATGGTGGATCCATCTAAGATTGAGACAGTGAAGAATTGGGTGAGACCCACAAACGTGTCAGAAATAAGAAGTTTTGTTGGTTTAGCTAGCTACTACCGCCGATTTGTCAAGGGATTCTCTTCTATTGCTTCCCAATTAACGAACTTGACTAAGCAGAATGTTCCATTTGTATGGTCGGATGAGTGTGAGGAAAGCTTTCAGAAACTCAAGACCTTGTTGACTACTGCACCAATTCTTACTTTGCCAGTAGAGGGTAAAAACTTCATCGTTTATTGTGATGCATCCTATTCGGGTTTGGGTGCAGTGCTAATGCAAGAGAAGAATGTGATTGCTTATGCTTCAAGGCAATTAAGGGTGCATGAATGTAACTATCCGACCCATGATTTGGAGTTGGCCGCGGTAGTATTTGCACTAAAGCAATGGAGACACTATTTGTATGGGGTTAAATGTGAAGTCTATACGGACCATCGTAGCCTACAGTACGTCTTTACTCAAAAGGATTTGAACTTGAGGCAGAGGAGATGGATGGAACTACTGAAGGACTACGACATCACTATCTTGTATCATCCGGGAAAAGCGAATGTTGTGGCGGATGCTTTAAGTAGAAAGGCAGGAAGCATGGGAGTCTAGCTCATTTGCAAGTTTCTAGACGCCCATTGGCTAGAGAAATCCAAAACCTGGCTAATGACTTTATGAGGCTAGAAGTAAATCAGAAGGGAGGATTTTTGGCTTGTGTGGAAGCGAGATCTTCTTTTCTTGACCAGATCAAGGAAAACAGTTTGATGATGAGAAACTAAGTCGAATTCGGGATATGGTGTTACGAGGAGAGGCTAAGGAGGCAATAACTGATGAGGAAGGTGTTTTGAGAATTAAGGGAAGGGTATTTGTGCCCCGTGTTGAGGACTTGATCCACACAATTCTTACAGAGGCTCATAGTTCCGGATATTCGATACATCCTGGTGCAACCAAGATGTACCGTGACCTAAAGCAACACTTTTGGTGGAGTAGAATGAAGCGCGACATTGTTGATTTTGTTGCCAAATGTCCAAATTGTCAACAAGTGAAGTATGAACACTAGAGGCCCGGGGGAACACTTCAGAGAATGCCCATTCCTGAATGGAAGTGGGAGAGAATTGCAATGGACTTCGTGGTTGGTCTTCCAAAGACATTGGGTAAGTTTGATTCCATTTGGGTAATTGTGGACAGATTAACTAAGTCCGCTCACTTCATTCCGGTCAAGGTGACCTACAATGCAGAGAAGTTAGCCAAAATCTACATCTCAGAAATCGTTCGGTTGCATGGAGTTCCACTCTCCATCATATCAGATAGAGGTACGCAGTTTACTTCTAAGTTTTGGAGAACATTGCATGCTGAATTAGGTACTAGGTTGGACCTTAGTACTGCGTTTCACCCTCAGACTGATGGTCAGTCTGAGCGAACGATTCAAGTGTTGGAGGATATGCGTCGTGCATGTGTGATAGAGTTTGGTGGTCATTGGGATAACTTCTTACCCTTAGCGGAGTTTTCATACAATAATAGCTATCACTCCAGTATTGATATGGCTCCATTCGAAGCATTGTATGGGAGGAGATGTAGGTCTCCCATTGGTTGGTTTGATGCATTTGAGGTTAGACCTTGGGGTACTGATCTATTGAGGGATTCCTTGGGGAAGGTGAAAGCTATTCAAGAAAAGCTTTTAGCGGCTCAAAGTAGACAAAAGGAATATGCAGATCGAAAAGTTAGAGACTTGGAGTTCATGCAGGGTGAACAAGTCTTGCTGAAGGTTTCACCCATGAAAGGGGTGATGCAGTTTGGAAAAAGGGGTAAACTAAGTCCAAGGTATATTGGACCATTTGAAGTACTAAAGCGAGTAGGGGAGGTGGCTTATGAATTAGCCTTGCCTCCAGGGCTGTCCGGGGTGCATCCGGTATTTCATGTGTCCATGTTGAAAAGATACCATGGGGATGGAAACTACATCATTCGATGGGATTCTGTTCTGCTTGATGAGAATTTGACTTATGAAGAGGAACCTGTTGCTATTTTAGATAGAGAAGTTCACAAGTTGAGGTCGAGGGAGATTGCATCCATCAAAGTTCAATGGAAGAATCGACCAGTTGAAGAGGCCACTTGGGAGAAGGAGGTTGATATGCAAGAAAAATACCAACATCTGTTTACAGATTCAGGTACTCCTTTTCGCCCTTGTTTCTTTTCTTGTGATCGTTCGAGGACGAACGATGGGTAAATTGTTATTCATTGTAACGACCTGTTTAGTCGTTTTGAGTAACAAATTTTATTTCTGGAAGAACTGGCTGATACGACGGACACCACGACGGACCGTCATGGGCACGACGGACCGTCGAGGGGGTCTCGTTCCATAACATTTAGAAATTAGAAAATTGGGTGCTGAAATCGACTCTCTGAACTCTGTGACGGACCTGCAGGACGGACCGTCACAGGCGTGACGGACCGTTGTGATGTTCCGTTTCAAAACACTTCAACTCTTGAGAATTTGGTACAGGGAACGATTCTCTGAACGTTGTGACGGAAGTGCAGGACGGACCGTCGTAGGTACGACAGGCCGTCATAGACTCCTTAAAGAAATCGAGTCTCCGACGAACCTGCATGACGGACCGTCGCAGGCACGACGGCCCGTCACAGGTTGCGTAATCCCAGTCTGGGTCGGATTTCTTTAAATGTTTTAAGGGACGTTTTGGACTATTCCGACTTTAATTATAAAGTTAGTGGGTTAATGTTAATAAATCTAATTACTTGGGGGTTAGAAGAGGTAACCTTGAGTTAATTAGTGGGGTATTATTGTCATCTTTTATACTTAATTATAGGCTAATTAGGGTAAAAGAAAGAGGGTTTGAATAAGAAAACTAGAAAGAACAAAGAGAGAGAGGGAGAATCGAACGAGAAGGGAAAAGAAGAGGAGAAACACAAAGCTTTGGGAAATTGCTTGCTTGAATCACTAGTCTTCGGTGGAGGTAGGTTATGGTTTATGCTATCTTATAGTAAACTCTTAATAGCGAATGATATGTGTTGGTAGTATTGTAAACCCTTCTATATGCTTAATTGTATGCTTGCATGATTGTGATTATGGAATTGTGATAAAATAAGCATGATGAAGCTATCGAATCCTAAATCTTGAAAGAACCCTAATTCACTTGTTAATGATGATGCCTTGGTGTAAAAGAAGGCTTGATAAATTATATAATGAGATTGATGATGCCTTAGTATAAAAGAAGGCTTGATAAATTATATAATGAGATTGATGATGCCTTAGTATAAATGAAGGCTTGATAAATTATATAATGAGATTGATGATGCCTTAGTATAAAAGAAGGCTTGATGAATTAGGGGATCGGGTGCCACGTTCCGGTACCAGGATAGAATGAGGATTGGAGTGTCACGTTCCGACACCAGGATGGTATATGGATCGGGTGCCACGTTCCGGTACAAGGATAGAATGAGGATCGGAGTGTCACGTTCCGACACCAGGATTGTATATGGATCGGGTGCCACGTTTTGGTACCAGGGTAGAATATGGATCGGGTGCCACGTTTCGATACCAGGATAGAATGAGGATCGGAGTGCCACGTTCCGGCACCAGGGTAGAATATGGATCGGAGTGTCACGTACCGAAACAAGAGGAAGAAAGATAATGAATCTTAAAGAATGTTAATATACTCAATGTAATGAACCTAATTTCCAAATGAGTATGGTATTGAGGCTTGAGTCCTCATGGATGAACTTGGTAGTACTTATTGATGATTATAGTACTTGTTGTTGCTACATGTTGAGTATTATAGTTGTTTTATAATGTTACCTGATATATATATTGTCTTCTATTTTGAGTTGGCCGATGATATCTACTCAGTACCCGTGCTTTGTACTGACCCCCTACTTTTATGTTTTCTTCTTTGTTATTTGTGGAGTGCAGCAAACAGGCCGTCGTCTTCAACTCAACAGTAATTCTAGCCAGTCTTCGTCACACCGGATCTTCAGGGTGAGCTAATGCTTCTAGCTTGGACTGGATCTTCTTCTTCAAGTCTTGATGCCTTGAACTTCCGGCATGGACTAGCTTTTTACTTGTTTTTGTTTTCTTAGATACTCTTAGTTTAGTAATTTGAGGATAGATGTTCTTGTGGTGATGACTTCCAGATTTTGGGGATAATAATAGTTATTGAATTGATTTTTATTAATGAGTTTAAGTCTTCCACATTACTTTCTGTCGATGTTATATTGAAACGTTAAGGGTTAGGTTGGTTGGTTCGCTCACATAGAAGGGTAAATGTGGGTGCCAGTCGCGGCTCGGTTTTGGGTCGTGACAAAAATACATTATGAATTAACTATTTTCACCTTTATTTTGACTACAATTTATATACTTGGAAAAAAATAAGTGTGATAAAATTAATAATATATATTAGATTGAAATAAAGGAAAAGATGTTAAAAAATAATTTTACAAAGAAAATTATTATGATGATATATTTGTATTTAAGACGGCCACGAATGAAAATATAATTTCATTCTAACAAAAATCAATTAAGAAAAATAGCAAGAATAGTGAATAATTCTAGAAACGTCTTTCTATTTATGAAGCGAATGATGATCAAAGGTAAAAATATAACTTCACGCAAACAAAAATCTATCAAGAATGATAACAAGAAAACTAAATGGTTCTAGAAATATTTTTAGTAATATGATTATCATTAACCCATTTTATTATTACTTCTCTTTTTTATGACTTATTATGATATTTACTCATTACTCTATTTTACTATCACTTTATTTAATTATTGATATTTTTTTCTATTCATTATACTTACTACAAATGCCAACTTTAATATAAAAATTTATTATTTAAAAAATATAGTTAATTACATTTAATTTTATTTTTGCTCTAATTGATATATCTAAAAAGAAATAATTAAGTGTAATAAATTAATAATATATATTAGATTGGAATTAAACAATAAATAAAATTAGTTGTGATATTAAAAAAAATATTTTAAAAAATGTCAAAAAGTAACTTTACAAATAAAACGAATAGGATGGTATATTTGTGTTTAAAGTAAACTAAAAATGTTTACAAGATTATAAATGAGTAGTTCTTCATTAAAATATATAATCAAAATTTTACTTTTATTTGATTTCAAATATATTAACCTGAAGAGTGAACTAACACAAAGTTTGATTTAAATTTAAAGTTGATGGGATCAAAATTTGATATTTTTCTATTATATGAAAATATGAAGTTGTAGACAATCAAGGATAATATGGTCATTTCATATACAATTCATTTTAAAATTTTATAAATTCTATTTTAAAATTTGTCAGAATATTTTTCAAGTGGCTAAATTTCCTACATAAGTTACATGATGATGCTAGAAACTATAAATTATAAGATTTTTCTAGAACTAAGTCCATGACTCAAGTAAATAAACACTAAAACATTCTTCAATTCATTCACTCGTCAATTCTCTCCCCCCTCATGTCATATACCAATAAATTTGTCACCTTTTATTTGTAATTTGCATCCTAAATAATACATGTTTCGGTATATATATATATATATATATATATATATATATATATATATATATCTTATTAGGAAGATAAAAAATGCAGTTTTATTTTCAACATTAAAAACTTCAATTTTAATTAATTCCCAGCATGATGACTCTACTTTTGTAAAATAATTATGAGACAAAAGTAAAATTCACTATTTCTAGTGTGAACATATCATTTTTGAGACTTGTCCAAATAACAAATTTTGAACAAAATTCAATTGATCCATATTTTTCAAACGTTCTTGTGAATATGATAATGAACCAGTTTACATGTTAAATCCAATATCAATTAAAATTGCAATTCTCAAAAGGCCTAATTCATAAGGAATGTATTTAGTGAGCAAGCTTTTCAAGAATAAAAATTTTCAAAAACTTCAGAGCATGTTATGACCTTTCCTTTTGTTCTCTTTAGACTTTTAAATTTCATAGCGTCGCTTTTGTTTTTGGATTGTAAAATTAATTTTTGAAGTATCTAACTTATTTGATGTCTCTTTTTATGTATAATTCCAAAACGTATATGTCATTATCTAATTAATTGAGAAACATATATTTATTTCTTACTATTATTTTATCATCAGTTAGAATCATTTAGAGCAAGTTATATGAATTATTATTTTAACTATCTTATGTTAAATTACTGCATTATATATGATATTAACTTTTGTTAATATTTTTAAATTCTCACTATTTGAGATAAAACATTCATTCATCAAGTATATAAATTAGTTTTAGAAAAAAATTTTCTTATTATACTAAATTGTTCTCCTAATTTTAATGAATATAAAGACAAAATGTAAAGTCAAAATTTTTTTTATCATTTTATCATTTTGAAAAGAACGAGATGATTCATTCTAATTTTTATCAAGTAGGTCATTGTTTATGTTTGTTAAAAACCTATCAAACAAATTTATAAGTGTACTCAAAATTAATCTACAGATGGATCATTACTAAAATTTTTAATATATTGAGACTCATAATTTTCCTCTATTTTCTTGCATGATTTTCAAATAAAACAGAAAAAGAATATCATTAAATTAATTATTTTATTCGAATCTATATGTTTGACATGATGTAAAATTATCACGAGAACATCTAATATTTTATTATTATTACATTTATTTAAAAATGTCAAAAATAATTTTTATATTTGAATTTTTGAGAAAAATTAAATTTTTGATATATCCTTAGATTGATGAAACAACTTTTGGCCTTTATTAACTTTGTGCCCTTCTTGACCCCTCTCTAAAGGAGTATAACTTCAAGAGTTGAAGTCTTGACTATTGGTATAGTACTCATAAGTAGTTTTTTCTTACTATTCCTTGATTTGATCGTATAAGTTGTCTTGCTTTCTTTCTCACACACATGTTCTCCATAGTAGTTTATTAAATGTGGCTATGAATTTTTATTGGTTTAGCTCTTTATATTCCGAAATGTTTAATCTCTTTTTTTCTTATTTTGGAATAGGAAGCAACTCCTTGAAAAGTACAAAACAGTGAAATATTTTGGCCATGGACAACATTTTTCATATTTTTATGTGATTTATGTGTTCATGGTGCAAACTACGAAGTACCAACACTGGTAGAAAAGTGATACTTGTGTTAATAATTTAGCATAGGATGGTGGATAGTGTAATGAGCCAATGACACACGCTTGGATTTGATTTTGCAAGTGTATTAAAGGAAGTAATAGGTAAGTGTGATATATATGATCGTATGTAGGGGTGTAAAAAGAATATCAAAGATCTCCCGAACCAATCGAATAGAATAGTATCGAATTGTTGTATTATTATTAAATAAATATTTAATAAATTGTGGGTTATACATATATTTCTAACATTTTTCAAATATAAATACGACTTAGTTCTTAGATCTCTGGTGACAATTAAAATTAGACATCATAATTTCCGTTGTTGAGCCCGTGCATAGCACGGGCAATACTCAACTAGTATATATATATATATATATATATGATAAATTATAAAACGTTATAATATTCACTTTTATCTAGTAGCTATTGATGGTATGCTCTGCAAAATGTTGATTTAATAATAAATTATGATTTTCTTTGTCAGTAGATGTTCAGTTGCATGTCTTGGCTACACACATTTGGACAATGATAATGAACTTCATATTGAATTAGTTTTATGTAATACTCATAGGTTGAAATTTATCTGACTTATAAAATAGAAAAATCAATAGTTTTGTAGGGATAATTTTTCTACTTTAAGAAAAGGACTGAAATCAATAAACTTGGAGTGAAATATTCTTGTTATTGCCATTATTTCTTTCTTTTTTTGTTGGATACAACTTTTTGAATTAAAAGGCTTGCAATATTCCTTCAATCCTTACAAGTTTCTCTTTGGAAGAAAAAAAAATATTTAGGCCTAAATATAACCTCAAGCCAATTTTATGATTATTTCACCCAAACCAGGGTTTTTCCACTTTTAAGTCAAGTCAAACCCTCCCCTAAAGTCACAACCAGAGATTCTAAGGCCAAAGAATCGACATAACAAGTGATGAGATTTAAATTACCTTTACGGAGGATTATAATGGAAAACTGATGAAAATGGCCTCCGCACTTCCCTAAAACATTCCTTTATTTTTGCTTAGATTTTGTCCAATCCTAGTCTAGCTGGAAATATTCAATTCACTATTCCAGAAGTTTTCTCGCCCAATATGTTTCATGATTAACTCACCTATAACAACAATAAAGGTTCAAACATTGATGGACATAAGTTGGCAAAA
Source organism: Solanum peruvianum (assembly GCA_027705065.1). Lineage (NCBI taxonomy): Eukaryota > Viridiplantae > Streptophyta > Magnoliopsida > Solanales > Solanaceae > Solanum > Solanum peruvianum. The sequence continues at coordinate 32,294,804 of JAKWJD010001764.1, read as the reverse complement.
GTCAAATAGTAGTTCAATCGATATTAGGATATCGATCCTATTTTTATATTTGTCATTATGATGACATTTTTAGGGTTACAAATTATTTCTAGAGGTTTGGATTAATCATAGCATAAAGAATTCGAGGTTCTTAGTTTCGGGTTTAATTATTATTTCTCTGAAGATAATTACTGAATGAACACGACTATCTCAAGAGTTGCATTTATCAAAGATGTTGTTTACTTTCTTTTACATTAATGTTCTTTAGTAGTTTATACTGTAGTAGTTATTGTTTACATCTAGTTATGAATAGCTAATATCGTAACTAGTTTAAGAATCTAAAAGTAGGGATGGTGATAGTAGATTATGTAACACCCTGGGAATTCATTGCTAATTTGGACTTTTGAAAATTTCCAAAAGTTGTTGAAGTACTGATTCTACGAGCCTATATACATACCTTAGAGGGTCCTATTGATCGTCGGAATGAGTCATAGGTCGAATTATATAGAAATAGGAAAATATCAACTCCTAGATGTGTTCCGACGGACATGTACGACGACTATTGGTCCGTAGGAAGTTGTACAGAGAATATGATTGGGATTGTAGATGAGATAAAGACGTAGCGAAATTTTAGGATAAATTTAAGTTTTACGAATGGCTTATACAGTTTGTAAAAGGACCTACAAGCCTGATTCGTAGCTCAACTCAGTTCCCAGCAAGTTGAGCCATCAGTATATTTTCTATAATTTTCAAGTATGATCCGTAAAAGGAACTATGGAAGTGGGATCTATTAGAGGACAATACGGTCCATATAAGTTTATACATACCATAGGTACCTACTGTAGATGATTATGGCAGTTTTTGACAAGGTAAATTTAGTTTTTCTACCCCTTCTAAGTCTATAACCCGACACTTTTCCACATAATTAAGGTCATTTTTTCGTATAGATCACCCCTAATACACTCCTCAGTGCTCCCAAGAGTTAGATCAAAGATTCACGAAGAGAAACCTAGCAGTTTCAAGCGTCTTCTTCAAGTTCTTCAAAGTTTCCCCAAGAACATTGTCCTTCCAAGTATGTAAGGCTACTCATAGTGATAGACTAAGCTTGTTCTCATTCCCTGTAATTTCCCAATTGTTGTGAATTCACTTTTCATGATAAAATGACCACGTTCCCCTTTCCCTTAGTATTTTTCATGATTAATTTGTGTTGTGGGAATGGTTGGTGTGGTCATTGATGTGATTTTAATGATTTTGACCCTTTGGAGTTGAGAATTATTGGTAAGTTCACATTGGTTGACATATTGACTTCTGTGCATCGGATGGGAATTCTGTTAGTTTCATCACTCTCAGAATGTTGAGTTTCAGATAGTAAAGTTGTTGGTCAGATTTAAGAGGACTTAGGTTGAGTTTTAGGTGTTTGAGTGAGAAGTTGAGTTCAAGCCTTAAAAGTGGTCTGGGAGGATAATTCCATCATTTGACCTCTTTATGTAAACTCACAATTCCAAGTCCAGAATGTAGAATTTACTAGGGTCGTATATTTTGTTTATTTTTATCAGACTTGAACGATTTATAAGGTCCATTTAGAGACATTTTCCCTTCGATTGAGTTGTGATTTTACAGTTTCTAGTGCAATTAATTTTTATCTTTGCAATTGCGGTCCATAGGTTCATGATCGTCATCGTGATGTGTCTTCTCATGTCCTTCACAATCGCGACCCATAGGCTTGTGATCACGATGAATCTATTTCTTTAGCCTTCATGATCTCGGAAAATGGGTCTCACAATCGCAATATAACCTTCATGTCCTCTACGATCAAAAGAAAGAGTGGTTCACAATCGCGATGGTCGTTACTCACTTAGAAAGAACCCAAATTCAGGATTCTATTCATTTTTCTAGTTTACACCATTTTCACCCTATTTGAGCTTAGAGGCGATTCTTGGAAGTTTGTCTTGGTGAAATTTGTGTTGTTAAGTTCCTCTAACAACTTTTCATCATTTTCATCAATTTTTATCATCCAAAGTACCTTTTAAATCTTTTTTTCAATGTGAGTTTTGGGTGGACTTCTTGTGAGTTGGTTAGTTGGCATTTTCTTATTTTGGAGATTGATCTTTGATTGTTTATGTTGGGGTTTAGAACAAAATACTCCTCTTGACTTGTAGAAAATTTCTTTAAACTAAAATTTGATTTTAAACTTTTTGATTTATGAATTGATTTTTTGGACTATTTTACCCAATAATTTTAATCTTATATATATGGGTATCATTGGGCCCCACTTGATGAATCCATCCATTCTTGATAGTTGAAGATCATTTCGGTGATCATGTGATTGAGGAAGTGTTGTAATAGAGTTATTAGAGTGACGTTCATCCTTCAAGGTATGTTTGATTATTTGTCTTTTAGAGTAAGATGACTAAGTGTTCTTTCTTAGGAAGTCAATTGTGACATGGATTCTAGTATGAGTTTTAGAGGTTGGTAAGTTTTGACCTTTTTGTTTAGTTTATGTGATGACTATTTCTGAAGCTAAGTGTGTGTGGAGGCTTCCTTGATATTCTTAATTGTTAATAAAACATGTGGTGTCTATATTTATATTTAACATTGACATGCTTGAGTTAGGGGCTTGAGTTAATTTTTGAAACATCTTAAAATGAATGAAATACTTTTCTATGTGGTAAAGACTAATTTAAATGGTTTCCTCTACTATCGCTATCATTTGAGAACATGTTTAATGACTTGTGGAGTTTGAAACTTGCTACTATTTGAAATCCTTGGTGAACTGATTAGCTTTTTTATTGCATGTGTTTTGATGTATTCATCCTCATGCAACATATTACTATTCATGGAAATATGAGAAAGTGAAGAAATACTACCTTTTACAAAAAGAAAATATGACACCTAGCTTATATATTCGACTATGATCAAGGTGGAAGGTTGATGAGATATTGATATTATGAGATTGGTATATGGACTGCAAGACTAAATGGGTAATTATATGGAATCTAAAGCTTGGTAAGGTGTATGTTCTGTGACGACCTTGGTTCCACCACATTATTCTATTATTTATCATGTCATTGCATCACGTGAGTCAGCTTTATTGTATTGTGTAACTTTCTTATATGTTAATTTAAGTATTATTATTTTTTCATCAAAAACGAAGAAGGCAGAGGATGGCCTTCGGTGCTACATACCCTTCTGTGTTTACTTTATTTGCACTATTATTATATAAATATGTGGCATCAATGTCGGAATAGGATTTCTGCATTCAGATCTAAATATTTCATAGTTTGTTTCTTAAGTCTGATTAGTTTTTTATACTCAATCGGTTTAGCCTACTGAGTACATGTGATTGTGCTCACCCAAACTTGTGTTATCCATTTAATACATATCCTATCTAGGGTGATCTTTGTAGTGGTTGATCGGATCAGGTGATTTCTCTTCTTTCATAGTTGTGGTGAAATCCTGCTTTTTGGATTACCATTAGTCTCAATCTATCGTCTACGGTCTTTAATCTTCTTTCAAAGACTTGAGATGTATTTCAGAGTCTAGAAAAGTATTAGTTGCTCTTTATACTTATACCACCATATTTTGAAATTTTCTTTATTATTTTCTTATCGGATGTGGATTAACTTTTCCCTTGGAAGTGTTTTATGTATAATTATTTCTTTCATCTTACACACCATTTTGGGGCTTTTATAAGGTATGGAATCATGACCTCAATTTCGGATCATGACAAATTGGTATCAAAGCCAAGGTCACTAGTCCCATAAGTTAAAGAAGAGGGTGTCTAGTAAAATCTAGCAAATCGGTATATAGATATATGTACTTATCTTCGACATGCTATAAAATACATATTGGGAGAAATTCATTTTCTTTGATTTCTTTCGTGTGAATTATTCATATCAAATGTTGAATAACTCAAATATAATCTCTCTGTGCATATGGCGAGGACTAGAGCCAATATCTAATACAACGAGGTCATACTTGCTACCTGAGCCTAGTTCATCAGTGAGGTAGAGGATGCAATGAAGTTAAGGGTGGTGGCCAAGCAAGACGGGTATCACCTTCTCAAGGATGAGATAGGGAAGAATCACTTGATCCTGTATATTAGCATGATGATGTTATTGATTAGTAGATTGAGAAGAGTGGACCAACTTAACCTCTTTTGGTTCTCGAAAATGCTTCAATGTGTCAAGATTCGACTGTTAAGTTATTGACTATAATGGATTGTGACTCTGTTTCTTGTATCCGTCCGGGGTATTGCAGGTTTTCTTATTATAAATTGGTGAGACACTGCTAGTTTAGCGGCCTAGAGTGGGATGTTAGACTCCTAGTGTAACGTTCGGAAAATTTCATGTCTATTGAAGAGCTCAATATGTATTTAAGAATGTGTATTGGGGATATATAGGCATTCCAATGCCCAATATTGAAAAATATTGGGCATAGTATAGGAAATTGGCTAAGGGGTGTTAGCCAATTTCTATATAATACCAAAATAAGCAAAATATTGGGCATATTAGAAAATATTGGCTTAAAGGGTGTTAGCCAATTTTTTTTTAGTATTAATGAGCTTGTTTAAGAAATGTACCTGCAATGAAGACCCCAAGCTAATAAAAATGACGTCTCAACAAAACATATGAAGTACTAGGCATCCAAGTGGCAAGCCTAGCATCATTCCACATGACCTTTTAAAATAATCATGTAAATTATGCAGTGCCCAAGGACATAGTGAGGGTCCTTGGGACAATAAGTAAATATTTCAAATAGGACATAAAGAATAGTTAGTTAGGAAATTACAATCAACCCATGTTCAAGCACATGGTCAAAGAATGTTGGAATCGGCCATAGGTGGGAACCAGCCTAAGCGAATTCGATTAGGGTAGTTAAGGGGCAGCATGTGCGGACGAGTCCCTCCATGTGGGGCCTAACTACGTAACCAACTCTAGGATCTAAATACCTGTCCTAAATAAATAACTAACCTAGGACTAAACTAAATAGACCACTAGTGCTCCCGACAACCTAGGACTAAACCGGGTTGACACTAACCTAGTACTAGTTAAAGAGACAACTTAATACCTAACCTAGGATTGTCCGAAGAGTTAGTTATGGTCGTAGCAACTTAGGGTTACTTTAGTAATTCCCCTTTTTTTTACCTAATTAATTAATTTAGCAACTTAATTAATTAATTTAAAAGGGACAAAATCGAAACTACAAAGGAAATTTCCAGATTTCGGTTAAGACAAAAAAGGGACAATCTAGTACCTAACCAAGGATGGTCCTAAAGAGTTGGGTTCCAATGACTTAGAGGTACTTTATTAATTACCTTATACCCCTAAATTAATTAAATTAAGGATTTAATTAATTAATATAAAGTCAAAATATTGAACGTAACCATAGTCAACACCAAATTCTAGATTTTGGGTCAAATCAACATTCTCCTATGTTTAGTCAACTTAGGAGGAGCATTTTGGTAATTGATTAATTAGTTTATTAAATTAACTTATTAAAACTTAGTTGAATGATTCAATATCAATTCCTAAGACTTAGAATTAAGTTCAATCACTAAGAGTTCCACAAAACGCAAAATTGTAAACAACAAAGTAAAAATGGAAAAGTTGCATAAGACGTTCTTAGACGATTTCAAGGGTTCTTCAAGTTTTCGTTCAATGTGGTCTTCGTAGATTAAGTTCTACTTAAGGTATGAGTTTCTCTCTTGGAATTCTTTCTCCAAGAGTAATTTCCTTCTGACGATTCATGATATCTTGAAAACTATGGTTGTTGCCATCGTTCTGGTCGAACTTCCTGTTCGTCCGAATGTCAACTTGCTGTTATTCTGACGTTATGAAGATGTATATTCATCAAATATTAATATGATGTTGACCAATATGTTTAAAAACATAATCCCTAAAGTCATGAACTAAGATTTGTTAAAAGGACCTCCATGAAATCACATCTTGAGTGTATTATGCCAATAAATTGGCTAACAGTACATTGTTCCAAAAGGATGCATGCAAATAGCTATAAATTTATGTTAAATGATTAAAGTATTGGATAATGGTTCATACATATTAAATTTAAATATGAACACATGTAAAATTGGATTATGCCAATAAAAATGATTATGGAGTTAAATATCCAAGTATTTAGGTCAAGACTAATCATATGCCAATCTTGTGTAGTTAGAGTAAAGAAATGACATAATGCTTAGTTTTGTGTTCAAGAAAGATGAAATTATTATGAGTTCAGGGGCGGAGCCAGTAAGCCAGATGCGGGTGCTCGAGCACCCATTGATTTCCGAAATTTTTTGTATATATATATAGAAAATATGATACATATGTTATTATAATTTAAATGAGCACCCATATAACAGAAGCAGTTGTGGGTGAATTGGTTTAAACCTCTGCAATAAGAGGCGCGCGAAATCACTGGCGATGGTTCAAATCCCGCCAGTAGCATTTCTTTTTTTAAAAAATTTTCCAGCGAATTTTACACCTGTTTTTTTTTTTAAAAAAAATCCTTTTTCTAATTAAGGGCTTATTTAACTCTTCTTTTTTTAAAAAAATTAATACCAACGAATTTGACGACTTTTTTTTATTTTTATATTTCCTTTTTCTAATTAAGGGCTTATTTAACTCCCAATTTTGTACTTGTTTTGACTTTTCCTATTTTTACTTTTTTTTACTTTTCCTATTTTTAATTAGTTTAGGTAGCATAATTTTTCTTTCTTTTTTATTTTTAACTTTTCCTATGCTTTGAAACCTTTTGCACTGCCCACTTTTATGAGATTATTTCTCTTAGCAAACTACGAAGTCATTCATTCTTCTTCTTGTTGTTGTTTCAAAGAGAAAACCGTCAGCGTAACTGCCAACAACAAACTTCAACCTATTTTCTTTTCAAAATCAGAATACAAAAGTAAGGTAATAAAATTTGATGATTGATTAAAGCTAGTTAATGAAAAAAAGAGTTTGGGAAATTACGTTTTAAGATTTACATTGCTTATGGATGGTACTCTTAAGTCTTAATTCTTAAAATAGATTCCACATAATATTTTTGTTACTTGATAAATAGGTTTAGACTTTAGATTAAAAATATTTTTTTTGAATACTTTTGAAATCAATATTTTTCTTACCAATTACTTGATTCAAAAATTAAATTTTAGAATGTATACGTATTTGGTGCTTATTAACTCATATATTGCTAATTATTGCTTGTGGTGTTGAAAAAATCAAATAGATATATTAATTGTTGATTGTTGTTTGGGTTATCGATAGAAAATTATAGATTTTAATAAACAAATAATTGAATTATGTGAATTAATTATGTGATGATATTGTTTTTTTTGTAGGAATTTATCTTTATAAATTGAGAAGGATAAGTATGTCACAAGATCGAAAATTGGGTATCCAAGTTCTAGCTCTACCAATCCATCTACTGCTTCAACCATACTTCCGAAAATTCAAAAGAAAATATTTATTTCAGATGTTGATTTAGAATCTCTTGAAGCTGGTCCGGGAATTAGAAAGCTCATTGCAGAGTATAATCCTAATATACGTGATGATATTAGGAGATATTATTAAAGAGTTTGAGTTAGTATACATTTACCGTTTGTGATTGCTAACAAGTTTATGTTAAAGGAAGTGAGCACCCACAACCTTTAAATCCTGGATCTACCACTGTATGAGTTGTTTATGAAGTTGAGTCTACTATTATAAGTTGTTCATTGAATGGTAGTTATAAGTTAATTGAATGTAAAAAGGTTGGCTTACGACAAATGAAGGTTGGGATTACCACAATATGTGAAAGTTTGGCTTATGCCAATAAATTGACCAATTAAATTGGCTACTAATATGTTCCCCAAATTGTCTCAAAAAAATGGCTTACAATGTTATCTTCAAAACATATGAAAGTTTGGCTATTGATAATATTATAGTTTGATTTATGCCCATAAATTGGTCAATAACATTATTCCCAAAATATGTAATAGAATTGCCAATATTAAGTCAAACCAATCCTATATGGCCAATATGAATTATGATGTTTTTTGTGAGGCCAAATATATATTAAAGATTGACTTGAGAAGATGTAACACAATGATCTCATAATATAGGTGTGCCAATAATTGGGACAAGTCCCAACATACCCTATCCACACGAACTTGTCAACATAATAGGATTAAGGTTGGCTTGTTAACATGATGAGATTACTATATATGTACATGGAATTAATTGGCTTGGCTAATGATATTCTCATGACCAGTGTTTAGTGAAAGTTTGGTTTATGCCAAATTTGGCTTTATAATGTTATTTCAAAGATATGATGAAAGATTGGCTAATGACTAAGTTAAACCAAATTAAGCATATGACCAATGTAACTTTGAATTCATAACCAAGGGTATGCCAATCATTGGGACAAGTCCCAACATGCCCTAACCAAATGAACTATGAACATAAGTATTTCATTAAATGAAGTTCTCAACGTCCATAAATGATGATATGAAGCTACCAAATGAATGTAAGCAAGTAAAGTGAGTATTAACATAATTAAAAGTGTCTAAGTTAAGAAAGTGACCAGAATGAGGTGTTAAAGGAAGTGAGACAAATCTCACTTATACCTAAGATACTATGTTAATCTACTCACGAAAAAGGGTGTTAGAATGTGTTAGACAAGTCTCATAAACACCAAAGATGTTATGTAAGGATAAATTCACATTTCATCAATGTAAAGAAAGGGATGACAAGTCATCGATAAAGTAAGTAAACCTCAATCTAGAAGCAAGCTTCCATAATGTTTGAGTCAACACTAAAAGATAAGAAGATAAAAGAAAGTGGGCAAAACACCGATATACTAGATATGATCTTGTGCTTACACGTGTAAGTCTCATGAGATGAGGCTCCACCATGGTGGATAAGAGTCTCCGAATATCGTAGTCTTTGAACTATGTCTAGCCAACATGGGAACTAGCCTGTGGATTCCACCTAAGAGAGCTAGGTATGTTTCAGTGTCACCTTGGCCAGTGAGATCACCTCTTTTTGGTGTGGGGAAGACACCGGATAGTTCCTCTCCAGTACCTTTTTTGGCACCTCTGAGATTTTAAGCTCCGCACATTTTTTCTTGTGATACCATGTCACTTTCCGAGCAGAAGAGCTTTTAGATATTCGTAAGATTGGAGCCTCCTAGGTTTGATCGTTTAATTGAATAAAAGTCCTATGACTTCTTGACTGAGTTCTAGGATGGGTTGTTCAACCTGCGTATCTTAAAGGCTCATGGTCCAAGGAGTGGCCATGGAGTGTTAGAGATCTCATGATAATCTACAAAATTTATGTAAGTAAAAATAAGTATAACTGAGTTGTTAACAAATCTATCCTACCTGGGAATCAAGCAATAGTTGTTGAAGAACTTTGAACACAACATTCTGAATCTACAGGGCAAATCCAGATGCACGTAGATCGGAGTTTCATTGGTGTTGACCTTTCTTGCACTAAATCACTCCCCTCTATTTTCCTCAAGCTTAAATTAGCCTAGCAAGATTTTTGGGATAGCCAAAACCTATTTTACCACTGTTTTTGAAGTTTGAACCCCACTATAATGGTTGACTAGCCGCCATAGCGGAAATATTCCCGCTATGATGGGATGACGTCATTCAAGATTTTAAATTTCACCATTTTATTATGTCACCCCTATTTCAAATTGGTGACATATTCCAAAAGATTTCGAGACTCCACACAAGTTGCCTTATAAATAATGACGGATCAGATCATTATAAAATACAACCTAGGGATTAGAGTTTCTGCAATAAGATTCATAGGAAAAATGAATCATATGATGACTTATTATAACGTGATTACATTTATCTTGTAACCATTTGTGGATGTTGAATCTATGAAATCTTAATTAAAGTTTGTATCTCGCATAAGTAGTGATTGGAATCATAGAATCACCCTTGATAGATTTCACTTTTGTGAGTATTAAAGTCGGTCATTTTTATTAGAATTCGTCTTGTTTTAAAAAATACTCATGAAAATCGGGATAACCAATCAGTTAATGTGCTAACTAATAAAGTTTATGTGAACAAAATGGTTATTTTTATATTTAAAAAAATGATACATTGCTCACAATAAACAACATAGTTTAATAAGTTTGAAACCACTATCAATTCTGGGGTAAAGATTATTGTTCTAGTAAGAGAAGATTCAATGTAGAACACATCTTCATAATTCATAAGAGTCTCCTTTCGACTAAATTGATGAACTGTCTTATTTTAATATTAAACTGAATGGTGAAATGATGATGTTTATGTTTATTTTAATAGTAAAACTACAATATTAAAGTGATTTATATCTTATCAAGTTAGAGAGTATTTGGATTGACTTAAAAGTTGATGAAACCTACTTTTAAGTTATTTTTTAGCTTTTGGAAGTATTTGACAAAGTAAAAATAACTAGTTAAATTGACTTAAAAAGTTAAAAGCCAAAAATAGGAATCTTCCTACTTTTTATTTTCATGTTCAAATTATTTGAGTTTGACATTTTATTTTTTGATTTAAAAACTACTTTTTTCGTCAATCCAAACGAGCTATTAGTGGTATAAAGTGAAGAAAATGACAGCCTTATTCTTTATAACTCATCTAATCAGCATGAAATCTTCTCTAAATCATATCCTAGTAATTATTACCCCACTACACCTCAAGTAAATATGCACTTTCGTGACATTACTAGATAGAAGAAATATTACACCCATATAAACGATGGTTTCTTCTTTGTGTTGTAATTAGTAAAGAATATGAGAAGTATTATATTGTGAGGTTAGTAACACGGAAAGAGAGGTGAGACAAATTCTAAATTTCCGCCGTATCAACTGTAAAAGAGAGGGTAATTTTATGTTGAAGGAATGTACTCTTCTTAATTGGTTGAGCATTAGATCGTACTCTTCAACGAGTATGGGGTTATTTGCATCACAAGACGTAGTTAATTGGTTGGTGTATTATGAAAGGGAAAAGTCAAGAGTTAAACAACTAAATGATGAAGATAATACCACATGGAATTTGTATTTCACTAAAGAAAGTGAGATAACAGTACCTCAACCTAATAATTTATTTATTCATTTTTATTTTTTGAACTATAATTTATGATGTATTTGCCAAGACTCATAACTAGCTAAACAACCGGGTGTATCATTTTAAAAGTAGTGAAATAAAATAAGTAAGATAATAACACAGCAAGTTCCTTTACATTTTTCATAGAAATAAGATAAATCCAAAGCATATTAAAGAAATACTAATGCAGTGGAAAAGAGTTCCATCTCCAAATGAACGCATATACAAGGTAGTGAAAGTTACAAATAAAGAAATGATGTGTGTATCAACCTAAAAGAGGAAACCATCGTTCACGAAAATCAGACTGATATGAAATCATGAAAAGGAGAAGCACAAGGAGCAATCCAACTCCCCATGGAGTGTCACCAAAAGATTCTTGATCAGGGAAGGAATTAAAGAAGAGAGATTTATCCAAGTGTAAAACTAGAAGTAGTAGTAAAGGAGATAACATGAGAAAAAGCTTCATCTGATCCATAATGCCTTCAAATATTGACTCATAATTGATGTACCATGTAATACTTACAAATGTCAAAAGAACAAGAAAGAAGAAACACAAGTGTATGTGTATTGATGGAGGTTGTGAAGAGTAGTTATCAGCCATTTTTCTTGAATGATCACTTGTTAGGTTTTTTGAGAAAACTATGGTTTTTCTTTTTATATATATATATATATATATATATATAATAGAAGAGTTAGATACTTTATCTATGGATTTAATGAATGACTTAATAATGAAGAATATAGTTGACACACATGTTTTATATGACATAATATGCGTATAACGTCACATAGAACGTGAAATTTTAAGTAAGGTATCATATAAAATAAATGTATTTATTTATTTAATTTTATACAAATTTAAATATTTATTTATCTATGTCTAAAATTAAAAATTATAATTATTAACTAATATCAGCATTAAGGACAATATTAATGTATTATGCCACCTATGACTTAATAATGAAGAATGGAGTTGAAGAAAGGGAAAAGGACAGTTTTAAAGTTAGCTTTTGGATGAATTATAGGATTCTTTCTTTTTTTAAGATCCACAAATATGCATGCAATTGGCCGGTGACTTTTTTATACTCTCGACCACGAAATTGCTGACACATCTCACCAGCCTCAAAGGGGACCTCCTATTATTTTACTTTTTCATGTTAGAATTTTGTTTTACTATCTTATCATATTTGAATTTTATCATTAAATATAATTATCTTTCGTATTTGGTAAGTTTGTCCTTAAAGAAAAATTTTAAAACTCTATATATTAATAACATTTGTTCTCATATTAAATAAATAATAGCATACGAAATCAAAATGTAGTCGATAAAAAAGTTTTTTTAGGAGAGATTGTCTTTCAACATTTTAATATTTTTTATAGTAATTTTTATACGTAAGTTAACTGATCAAATCATATAATAATATTGTATTTTTAATTTAACTTTATTTGTTATTTGATTTATCACTCACATAATTTGCGAATTATAAATTTCGGTATAATGCCTTGATTCTTTTGAACCTAACAAAATGTTTCATCATTATGTCGTGAACTGAATGTAAATTACGGTTCTAATTATTTATGTATACATAATACAATCCCCTCCTCCCCCCCCCCCCAAAAAAAAAAATACCATTTAGCTTGGTATCATTTTATATTTATATCTTTTTTAATATTGTGTGCACACAACTAAGATCTAAACTTGTATATAGTTTAGTAAGTACACACGAGTTTCTTTGCATACTATGTGGCAATTTACCTTTTATGTAACATGTTATGTGTATGTACATCTTATTTGGAATATATGTGTCTATTTGCTCAATTTATAAATATTTTTTTAAAGTTAAAAAAATAGAAATATCAATTGCGATAAAGTTAAATGATATACTTATATATATATATTTTTTTTAAAAAAATCATTAGAAAGTCTCTTGTAATTTATTCCCATCCAGAATGGTCTTTTAAAAAATAAACATAAAAAATCCCTAGAGAAAACAATAGGTATAATTTATCAACCCTAGTACGACTTTAACCCAAACCTACCAATGGGAGGTGGAGTCATCTCACCAACAATAAATGAATTAAATTAAGACTTCATGTGATTTTTTTAAAATATAGTAAGGAAAACATGTCTTTTTAATATACGAGTAGATATATAATTAGTTTTAGTATATTAGCCTTTTCTTCGCATTTTTTTTTAAAAAAGAAAGAAAGTAAAATCACATATTTTTAAAATTGCAAAACAAAAATTACAGGTAGGGGATGTGACAGCAATATTAATCAAAGTGGAGGAGGAAATATCTTTGTTTAGAAAAAAATTTAAAGTAATAAAAATTAAATTATGATCACAAATAAAATGTGAAGAAACATAGATTTATTGGTAGATAGAATGGGGACAATTATATTTCTCCCTTGATTTTTTTCTCATAAAATTTTCAGTATTCGAGAATCATTAGTGGTGTATTCTCGAATCTTAATTAATATTCCATCATTATGTGGAATATTAATGGAATATTCGACATGTCTTTTTAAGGGAATATAGTACCTTTATATAAATATGAACTAGAATTAGGGTTCAATAACCTTCAAAAATCCTAATTGAAATCGAACACATATTATAAAGTCCCAACTCAAATTAAACACGTCTTATTCGACAAAATCGTAGTGTCTACCACCTTTATTACGATGAAATTGAACAAAAATCACTACGTCATTCATGTGTTTGATGCAATTAAATTAGTACAACATTTCCTAGTTCTTGTTACATTGTTTTCTTTTAATCAATCAAATATTAACAAGTATTTTAATGTAATTATCAGATAGATCATAGATCTAGTTTAGTTTGTATTATTTTTATTGGGCAAATCCTAACGTATCTACTCAGAAGATTTGAAAACTAGGCTATAGGTAAGCTAGCATTAGAATATTATAGATTAAGTACACTAAAACAAAACAGTACCAGAAACAAACTTTTCCATTAGGAAGCGCTGAGAATTAGAACCCGTTTGACAATAGATTTTTCAAGTAATATTTAGAAAAAAATTGGTAACTAATGTTTGTTTATACAAATTTTTAGTATTTGACAAATATTTTTGACAAATGTCTAAATTTTCAAATACTAGTTATTTGTAATTATTGAGTCAAATCTTATTATTTGAGATTTTTTATTGAAAGTTTACACCCACTCTCTATAATAGTTGTTTGCGTTGTATTACATAATCTTTTATGTGAACATCTAAATAGTGATGAAATATTCCATGAATATGAAGTGATGATATGATTGTTGATGAAAATGATGAACAATCGATTCAGGATAACAAAATCACCTGTTTTGTCTACTTTACGGTGTCTGGAATGATACTTGTTGCACTCACTCTAAACTATCACATTTCTCTAGTGTATGGACAATATTTGTTATTTGTCGCAACGAAAGTCCAATTAACTTGTTATATAAATTTATGGTTAATTTTGATAGTTTTAAACTTATGGGTATAAATCATATTTTTCTAAAAAAGTGAATTATATTTTTCAAATACTATGGTCAAACACATGTTGAAATTTCACAAATTTTTTTACTGTAATAATATTTGTGAAGTGGCCAAACACTAGCTTAATGTTATAAATATGTTTTTTTTTATTCTATCCACTTAATCAACTCATTGAAAAATACATTGGAGGGGATAGATTTCCATTTAAACACTCGAAATAGGTAGTATATAATTGTACTTTCTTTTTTATTCAACCAAAATATTTGTTAAATAATTATTGAACATTTTTTAGTGAAAAGAATTTCAACAAAAAGAAATTAATATTTTGGTAGATAAATATTGTACTATCAATCAGTTGCACCTAATCGTAACCATCATGTTCTCTAACTTTATATAAATAAAGTTACTAAGTATAATATCCAAGAGGGGGCTCCACTATGCATTATTGTAGTATGATATGAAAGTGGGGCTCCAATATATCATTATTCTAGTAGTATTTAGTCCATATAGTACATATCAGAGATGATGAGTAACATGGATTACCTTTTAAGCTGTAACCCATACGTTCATGCTCATTTTAAAATAAACCTAGGGGAGGGGCTAAGTCGAAAATGACGATGGATTTTAGCCTATGGATTTTAGGCTTTTCAAATACTACTGATTACTGTTGTGGACAGATTAAGAACACTAGTATTGTAATCGCGAAAAGGCACAACACGATCACACTAGCAGAATGTCGTCACGTCATTGTGATACGGACACATATGTATATTATAATAAAAATAACTTTTAACAGTAATAAATAGACGCATTAACAAAAATTTCTAAGCTTTCTACCAACATTAATTAATTATCAATAGATCCAATGTCGTTATAGGTTATAGGACATTTAGAATGACTGCTAATTACTACTACAACTACATATTTAACAACAAATAATTATTATCGTTACTTAAATATAATAAAATATTTTTTTTTGGTGTAGTGATCCCGGTGTTCACGGATTGTTACTTGTTAGGTATCACCAATACTTGAGATGTACAATTGTTCTAATTGATGCTAAAACATGCCTAAGCCTCTTAGGCCCCAATTGAAACCATCCCAACATGTCCCAATCGGTAGTATTGATTTGGGTCAACTACTAAAAGATTTAGTTGCTACAAAAAAATAAAAAATAATAATAATAATGCACACAAACCTCGAGATGACTTACGTAAAAGGTAAACTATTATTTATGTTGGGAGGGGTAATATTAAGTATTAGTTATAACATAATAAATAATATGAGTAATATTAATAGGAAAAAAAATTTTGGTCAAAAAATTTGGCTAGAATGATATTTTATCTATGTTATTTTATCTTTTTAAATATTTTTATCTTTTTAATTTTAATGCCTTTTGACTAAAGAATGGAAGAAAGATCAATTTATTGTAAAACAAAAAAATTTTAAAGTTTTTTTTGTTTTCAGGTCATTTAGCACTTTCCATATTAATATATTATTTTTTTAATATACTTAATTTAATGATTTGGAAAATGAATTAGATATTGAATAGTATTTGTTACCAAAGATAAAATAGACACGAAAAGGTGAACTGGACAAGTATTGTTGAACAATTATTTTTTGTATAGTAGTTAAGTAAAGACGGCGGAGGGAATATGTAGTTAGATATATATATTTTTATTATGTAATAAATGTATTTTATTTTAACAAAAATTTGAATAGATGATTAAAGGATCATTTGATAGAGTATATAAATATAATGATCAATATATAGAGTGTATTAGTAATATTTGTATTAGCTAAGTTTGCATTAATTATTGGAAAAATTACCTATATACACACCTTTATTTTCCATAATTTCTATTAATTCCTACTATTTTAAAATATTTCTAAAATCCCTTATTTTCCCCCAATTGTTAAGTCAGCAGATACATTACTCCTAACACAACAACCCACGTCCCCTATCTATTTTTGTTCCTTAAATCTCTCCCTTATTTCTCTCCCATAATCTGATCAGTTACATCCTTGATCCCAATTTGAATTTCAAAAGGTTTCTCTCTCTAGTTACAATTAATTTCAAATCAAGTTTTCATCTTTTCCATTCTACTGTTCTTCATTTTTTTTAAGCTTCATCTTCTTCATCTTACATTGGTCAAATTAAATTCTTCTGAGATTAACAATTCTAGTGCTTATGAGAATGACGTCGTTTCTAATTAATTTCTCTGCCACTGATGACTACAATTTCTAATATTAATCTTATTTTTTTGTCGAGGTGAATTTTTTTCTAATTTATTTTTTGTGTGGGTGTACTTGAATATTCTTCAAATGGTACAGGAGTGACAGAAAAGACTGATGGTCAACCCCAGATAAATAATATTAGTTCATCAAGTTGTGATGAGTATTAGATATAATTTTTTTTTTATAGATTTTTGATATTTCCTTTGTTAGTTGTTTCAAAAATCTGATATAATAATGACAAGGTATTGTTCTCATATGGTCATGTATCATAAGTTAAAGTATTATCTAGATACATTAAATTTTAATTTTATTCTCGTTTTGAACAGGTGTTATTAATGTATGAAGTTATAAAGTTCCCATTGTAGAATAGGTTATAATTTGTAGAATCTTATATTATATACTATAATTAAACCTGATACATAATAATGAGTATGTGAAGTTTAATTAGTGTCATAAATAAGTTTTTGATACATTTACACTTTATCAAGTAAAAGTTAGTATCTAAATCTAACACACAATTAAAATACTTTATACTTGCTACATGTATCATTTTGTATCTGTAACGACATGTTTAGTCGTTTTGAGCAGCAGATTGATTTCTGGAAAAACTGGCTAAGATTACGGACACCACAACGGACCGACATAGGCACGACGGTCCGTCACAGATGTCTCGTTTCAATATACTTAGGAATTCTGAAACTGGGTACTGAAAATCGACTCTCTGTAATCTGTGACGAAAGTGCAGGACGGACCGTCACAGGTGTGACGGACCGTCACAGTCCACTGGGATTTTGGGAGGTTGCGACGACCATCGTGACGGACAGTCGCAGGCACGACGGCCCGTCACAGGCTGCGCAAGTCCCAGGCAGAATCGGATTTCTTCACACGTTTTAAGGGACGCATTGGACTATTCTTTCCTTAATTATAAAGTTAAAGGGTTAATATTAATAAGTCTAATTACTTGGGGGTTAAAAGAGGTAACCTTAAGTTAATTAGTGGGTGTTATTGTCCTCTTTTACACTTAACTATATGATAATTAGGGTAAAAGAAAGAGGGTTTGAATAAAAGAAAACAGAAAGAACAAAGAGAAAGAAAGAAATCGATCGAGAGGGAGGAGAAAACAGGAGCTTGGGAATTTGCTTGTTGATCACTAGTCTTCGGTGGAGGTAGGTTATGGTTTTTACGATATTCGTAGTGAACTCTTAATAGTGAATAATACGTATCAATAGTATTGTAAACCCTGCTATATGCTTAATTGTATGCTTGTATGATTGTGATTATGAAATTGTGAATAAATAAGTATGATAAAGCTATTGAATCCTAAATCTTGAAAGAAACCCTAATTCACTTGTTAATGATGATGCCTTAGTGAGAAAGAAGGCTTGACAAATTATATAATGAGATTGATGATGCCTTAGTGAGAAAGAAGGCTTGATAAATTATATAATGAGATTGATGATGCCTTAGAATAAGAGAAGGCTTGATGAATTAGGGGATCGGGTGCCACGTTCCGGTACCAGGATAGTATATGAGGATCGGAGTGTCACGTTCCGACACCAGGATAGTATATGGATCGGGTGCCACGTTCCGGTACCAGGATAGTATATGAGGATCGGAGTGTCACGTTCCGACACCAGGATAGTATATGGATCGGGTGCCACGTTCCGGTACCAGGATAGTATATGAGGATCGGAGTGTCACGTTCCGACACCAGGATAGTATATGGATCGGGTGCCACGTTCCGGTACCAGGATAGTAATAGAGGAGCGGAGTGTCACGTACCGACACAAGAGGAAGAAAGATAATGAATCTTGAAAGATAATGAATATACTCAATCTAATAAACTTAATTCCCAAATGAGTATGGTATTGAGGCTTGAGTCCTCATGTGTGAACTCGGTTGTATTTATTGATGAAGTTATATTGTTATTGCTACATGTTGAGTATTGTAGTTGATTTACATTATTATTGATATATACTGTTCCCTATTTTTGAGTTGGCCGATGATATCTACTCAGTACTTGTGGTTGTACTGACCCCCTACTTTTATGTCTTCTTCTTTGTTATTTGTGTAATGCAGCAAACGTTCCGTCAACATCAACTCAACAGTAGATCTAGCCAGTCTTCACTCCACCGGATCTTCAGGGTGAGCTAATGCTTCTAGCTTGGACTGGGTCTTCTTCTTCAAGTCTTGATGCCTTGAACTTCCGGCATGGACTAGCTTTTTAGTTATTTTTGTTCTTAGACATTCCTAGTTTAGTAATTTGAGATAGATGTTCTTGTGATGATGACTTCCAGATTTTGGGAATAATAATAATAGTTTTGAATTGTTTTATAAATGAGTTTAAGTCTTCCGCATTATTTTCTGTTGATATATCTTGAAATGTTAAGGTTTAGATGGCTTGGTTCGCTCACATAGGAGGGTAAATGTGGGTGCCAGTCGCGTCCCCGATTTGGGTCGTGACAAACTTGGTATCAGAGCATTAGGTTCATTGGTCTCATCACACAAGAACAAGTCTAGTAGAGTCTTAAGGAACGGTAGGGGGACGCCTTTACTTTTCTTTGAGAGGCTATAGGACTTTAGGAAAATTCCATTCTTTCATTCTTTCTTTCGTGCTACTACTTGAGTCCAATTGGTATCTAGGTGATACAAATTGGTATCTGACCATCTTCACTCTATTTCGCAGATGGTTAGAACTAGAGCAACGACCGCACCAGCAGCAACAACGGCAAGACAAGAAACATCTGAGCCAGCCACTGGGGCTGTGGCTCGAGGAAGAACAGTGGCAAGAGGCCGTAGGAGGACGTCCTCTAGAGGAAATGTAGAGAGAAAACGTGAAGTTGGGTGAGAAGCAGACGTGAGAGATAGATACATAGGCGTGAAAGAGATAAGTGTGAGGTAGTGTCCCCTTAGAACTAGGAGTTGTTGGCAAGACTTAGTCAAATAAATTAATAATTAATAATTAATAAATAAAATCTGATTTTCTCTTATATTATTTTAAAATCAGCCATTAATTATTAATTTATTAAATTAATCTACCAAAATACATTGGGCCTTTTGAGATACTTCGGATAGTTGGGGAGGTTGCTTATGAGTTAGAGCTACCTCCAGCATTTTCAGCCATCCACCCAGTTTTCCATGTCTTGATGCTACGCCGATATATTCTTGATGAATTCCATGTGCTCCAGTATGATGCAGTTGAGTTGGATGATCGTTTGACATTTGTAGAAGAGCCAATTACCATCCTAGTTAGATATGTGAGGAAATTGCGCTCGAGAGTCATTCCTATTGTTAAGGTCCATTGGAGGCATCGTTCAGTCGAGGAGGCTACTTGGGAGACCGAAGAGGAGATGCGAGATCAGTTTTCGGCTTGTTTGAGCCTTCAGGTACTTCTTGACCCTTACTTTCGCGGATGAAAGTCCATTTTAGTAGTGGATATTGTAATGACACTTTTTGTCATTTTTTGTGTTTTATCTTCTGTGCATCTTTTAGAGCATTCCTATAGAGATCCCAAGTCATTTATGACTTGCTGGGACTGACAGATCGGTCACCTAGTCGTTCATTTGGTTATTGTGTCAGCTTTAGTATTTTTGGAGCTTATGAACCTTAAACGATCATTTTCGACCAAAAGTTCAAGAATATGACATCAGAATCCAATTTCCATCAGTTCCGAAAGGGTCATTTTAGGCTAGTAGCATTGTCGACATGACTCCCGAAGTTTTCAGTGTGAGTTGGTGTGATTAGGAGTTTTAACTTTACATCAAAGGCTAGGTATGACTTTAGTCAACATTCTGAGTAAACGCGCTGATAGCATGCATAGATTTGATGAGTTTAATCGGGATTGATAGCCAAATGATTGCAAAGGATAAAACATGAATACTATTGTACAAAGATTGTGTAGTGAGTCATAGTGCGTCGCTTGAGGACAAACAACGAATTTAAGTTGAGGGTGTTGATATACCCGGTAGCGGCGCCAAAATTTGATACGCTCAAACTTACTTCTCAAATGAGAAGTAAAGCGGTCGCGTCAAGTAAATAACCCAACTAGTGAGGTTGGGATCGTTCCCACAAGGAAAATAGTCTAGACTTAACTTCAACTTGTTATTACTATTGTTCGGTTGATGACTTCCTTAGAAAGTAAAAGCATAAAAAGGGGGGTTTGTATTTCCTAATGAGTAAAAATAACTAACGAACTTGACAGAGACACTTAACAGCTTTTAATTTTGGGTTTTAATCAATTAATCAAAGTAACTAGGGTTTACGTGTTCCCCACAGGTTCATAACTTGATAATTCTAACTATAACAATTCTTTCCTAGTATCTTGCATGCAAAGTGATAAGTTATGTATTTCTAAATCCTTGGTCCGGCATCCAGAAAATCTCACTCCGCACCTTGGTCCGGCTACGTGTGTTGCTTTCCTAACCCTTATCTTTACCTCATATAAAGCATCGTATTCGATATTTGACTCAGTTATTACCTCGTACCAATCAATACTAGCCTATTAGATAGTGTACACTAAATTTATGTTAATAATTCTTTTCCTATTATCTACCTCCTTCGTCCGGCAAGTAGCATTAAGGCGAGTTCTAACGTTGATCATCCGTTAAAAAGACTTCTAAGCGAAAGAATTATTAATACATGCAAGACACTATTCTAGAATTGTTATTTTAGCTAGGGTTTATATCACTATTTGCCTATGGTTCCCACAACCCTAGATATGGAGTTTAGTTACTCATAGCCATAAACACAATATTCAAATATATTAAATAAGAATTCATGTACTTACTTCAATGAGAAAGAATAAAGTCCGAAAATCTGCTTGATTAATCACCAAAAATCACTTGTAAGAATCTCAAAAAAATCAAACACTAATACACAAAGTCTAATAATATGATGTCTAATGTAGCAAAGTCTAACCTCAAAAACGAGGTTTTTCGAACTATTTATAAAAAATAAAAACCTAATTAAACAAGGATTCTAATTACTGGAAATATGCCAAAGCGCGGCTGGGTCGACGGACCCCGCGACGGACCGTCATGGTCTCCGTCGTCCCATACTTAGCAATTTCTTCGGCTGCTCTCTTATACCCCTCGACGGCAAGTGTGACGGACCGTCATAAGCTCGACGGTCCGTCGAGGGTCTTCATTTCAAAATACTTCAACTCTTGGAATCTGGGTACTGGGATCACTTCTCTGATCTTCACGACGAACCTGCAGGACGGACCGTCATGGCCATGATAGACCGTCACAAGCTTCGTAATCCCACACTTGGTCAGACTTCCCCATCTTTCTTCAGCAGCTGCACTACGCTGCCACCTACGGACCGTCACAGGTACGACGGACCGTCATAAGCTCCGTAGGTGGTCTCTTCTGCATTTTTTCGCTCAAAATCTCCGCATTCAGCTTTGGACAGATTTCCTGCAAAACAAATAGAAACTTATATCAAAATTAGCACAAAAAGGCTTTCGGACACACCAAACTTAAGGAAAAAGTATTAATTATACCGTGAAACCACGGTATATCAACACCCTCAACTTAAATTCGTTGTTTGTCCTCAAGCGACGCACTATGACTCACTACACAATCTTTGTACAATAGTATTCATATTTTATCCTTTGCAATCGTTTGGCTATCAATCCCGATTAATCTCATCAAATCTATGCATGCTATTACTATTGGGCTTGAATGTTGTGGGATTCGAACATGACACAGACTCACCATGCACTAACACCTATCCTCTTCAATTTCTCACCGAGGTGCTAACAATTCCGGTATTGCAACTAGTGTCCTCACTTCAAAACAAAATCCTCATTTTTCACACAATGATTTTAGTTTGAGTATAAGGATTATTTTTCAACACTCGCTCTCAGAACAAAGTCACACTCATTCATACCTATCGCCATAAGCTTGCCCTTATTTTCACTGCATTAAGTTCGCTATACAACCCTTAGGATCACGATAGGACTTTCTTAGCTTGTAACATAGGCTTAGAGTCAGGTAGGGTATATTTAGGTATACTTTAGTGACTTTTGCCCTCCTTGACATATCGGCTAAACCTTCCACTTTCTATCACTTTATCTCGCCCAGTTTCTCCCATTCTTTGACCTTGCTATTTCCCTTCTTTCTTCATTTGTGTAAGTGACTCTTTTCTTTTCTTATTTGTAATTCTTGTATATTTCCTTTTTTTTTCTTTAATTTTTCTTTCAACGAGTTCTTGAGTCACTTTGCTTTTGTTCTTTCTCTCTCTTTGTTCTTTCAACCCCACTTTCTAGAGCATTCCTCAAAACAGCCACCCTCAACTCATGACTTTGCCATGAGTCAAGTACACAATATCCAAAGTTGGGTCAGGGCCATAACGAAGGTTGTTTATGCGTTAGCCACCCTCAACTTATGCTTTTAGCATAAGCTGAGGTGCACATGTCCAAGGAGGGACCAGGGCCAACATATTGTTCCCAGAAAAGATCATTTGGGGTGAAAAAGAAAGGTCTAATTTTAAGCTCAAATTATTTGGATCAAAGAAGGATAACTTTCATTTGGTTTCTTTTATTTAGGATAGTGAGTTGGGCTATTTTGAATAAGGTCCTATGATCCTTTCCTAATTGTCTATTACAGCTTACTTTTAGCAGGACTAACCAGGCAAGTTCTAGCTCAGTACCAATAGTGGACTATTCAAATTTCCTCACACTCACTTGACATCTCATCACTATACCAGATTATCAGACACCTAGTTCGACTTGAAGATTTAGGGTGATGCAATGGTGTAACTCTATTTCATGTTTAGAGCCACACAATTATCAGTTACTACGCCTAGTCATGCCACATTTTCTAGTTTTATCAGGATATCATTTTAGCCATCATGCTTCAGAGTTAAACTATGTACAAATATGTAACGTGCCGGTTCAACAGAAAAAGTAATCAGTCTTTTGGGGAAAAAACACAGGCAAGAAAACCCCAAAAGGGGATAGTGAGTTGGGCTACTCAGACTTCACCCTAACACTCACTTTCCATTTACCCCACCCCCAACAAAAAAGCATGCAATTGTCCCCAATGCATAAAAATCTAAATATTAGAGTGGTAGGTAAAGCAAACCTGTGGCGCATAGCGCCGTCGATCAGCAAGCTGGTGGATCCGGTTTCCCGGAACCCACGTCCTCTGAAATCTGGACACCCTCAGTGGTGTCCTCAGCAGCAACCGCATCATCAGTAGTGCCTCGTGTTGTCTCTACAATGCGGGAGCTAGACGCCCCAGCCGCTATCTGCGATGCTCTGATTTGGTGTGCCTCCGCCTCAGCAAGTGAGGCTCTCCTCGCAGCCTCCATCTCCCGGTGCTCCTTCTTCCTTGCTCGCGCCTCATCCTCTGCTCGACCCCTACGCCTCTTGGCACTCTCTGGAGGGGGAGGTGGTGGAATTTCAGAAGTAGTAAATAGGGCCGCCAATACTGTGTCCTCAGCAGGCTCGATAGAAGGGTCCTCAGAATCCGGCACCCTCCCCGCTAGTATCTTGGCGATGTCTGCACGAAGACTGTCGACTGCAGTCTGAAGAGTCGACACATCTACCGGAGGGGCTGGTCGAGCTAACACTCTCAACTCAAAGGCATCTAGGCGCTGGTTAGCCTCAGCAATCTTCCACTGCATCATCCTCTCTTTACGCGCTTCCGACTCAGTAATAGACTTATGCATCCACGGCTGGATATGATGCAGAAGAGTGGCCATTTGTGCCTCCAGTTTTTGTACCCTAGCAAGCGGGGCCAGTAACGGTAGAGGGGCGGTGCTACTACCCGGGATAGACTCAACCGGGGTAGTGTCAGTGGATGCCTGTGTAGCTGTGCGGGCCTGGGCTACCGAATCCACAAGATCATCAGCAAGAGGGGGCAGCTCTGGACGGGGCCCTCTGCGTGGCGCCAACTCATTGGCCTCGTCTCTGATGAGGCCAACGTCAACGGTGCCCTGCGGGGTCTTTAACTGATCTATGTGCCATATGGGCACACCTGCAGACCTGCAAAGGGCAAAGATCATACACGGGAAGGGGTAGGTAATAGTGACCTTGAATGCCCTCTCGTGCATGACTGCCTGGAGAAGCCATGCAAAGTCCACCTCGAAGCCGGCTATCATCGCCGCCATCAACACTGCTCGATCCCAGGTGACGATGTTATCAGCAGCTATGGGGGAAAGGCAGTGACGGACGAGCAGCCACAAGAACTTTGCAACGAACGTGAGGTTGTCCTTCTTGATGGCCCCCTTCGGCTCAGTGACCCAATCGGCACCCTCTCCGTCGACTGATAGGTCCAGGGCCATCCACCTCTTGGTGGTCTCTCTCAGTGCCTGCTCGCGCAAGAACTGTCCATCCTTTACTATCTGCCAGCGATAGTCAAACTCGGTAGTGATGGGGGTCCGCGTAGCATCTGCAGTCTCGCCGTATAGGAACCGGCAGATAGCTGGCAGGGAAATGTCAACCTGCACGCCCCGGACTCGAACCTGCTCCAGTGGGGCCTGTTTAGCAGGAGCAGCCCGCCTATCGATCTGCGATCGGAGAGTCGCTACGTAGGATGCGTAGAACTCTCGGACCACTTCCTCGCTGTATCGTCCCAACGGACGGGCTGTCCACTCTAAGCGATGCCTGGTGAATAGGTTGTGGATCTCCGGCATCGATGGGAGACTCCCTGTAAGTACCCGCTGCTCCAAGGTGAGTGTCCGAGTCATTACTCCTTTATCAGTCAGGAATTTGGCATCGGAGTAAACTTGAAACTGGCCTTCGACACACCACCGGTTTGGCTGGTCAGAGGCTGGGGTGGGAACCTCGGCTGGTGCACCGGATGTAGAGTCTGAACTGTCAGCCTCATCAGACGAGGCCGACGCTGCAGCAGTGGCGGGTGCCGGAACCTCAGCAGAGCCTGAAGCTTCCTCGGACCATGATACTCCTAAGGAGCCAGACGCTCCTTCCTCATTTGTGGCTGACCCAGAGGGTGTGCCGGTCAGTGTGCGCTCCTCATCAGACTGGGAGGCAGTGACTATGCCGGACGCCACCGTCTTGGGTGTGGCTCTGGGGGCACGTGCATCACGGGAAGGTACGAAAGTGCCTGGGGGCACATATTCAGGGTCCCGCTCATCATTAGAGCCGATGATCAAGCGTGCAGACAGAGCGACAAACTTAGATCGCCCGCGTGTGTAGGTGCGGTCTTGCTTGGGTGCCATAGTAGATAGTACCTGTAAAGGATCAATATTAGTATGAGTAGTGGCAAACAAGACAGGCAAGCCCATACGACATAAAACATTGAAAATAGTGTGTTAGTGATATTGCAACTGTATCACACGACAGGCCAGATGACGGCTCGTCGTGGCTATGACGGACCGTCATGAGGTCCGTCGTGTTGTACTTAGTCTATGTATATATAAAGAACCCTGAAAGAGGGGTCTCTGACCATCATGACAGTCGAGTAGGACGGACCGTCGTTGGTACGACGGTCCATCGTAAGAGTCCGTCGTAGGACACTTAGAGAATGTTGAGAGACCCTTATCAGAGGGGTCTCTGACCATCATGACGGTCAAGCAGGACGGACCGTCATTGGTACGACGGTCCGTCGTAAGAGTCCGTCGTAGGACACTTAGAAAATGTTGGGAGACCCTTAGAAGAGGGGTCTCTGACCATCATGACGGTCGAGCAGGACGGACCGTCGTTGGTATGATGGTCCGTCGTAAGAGTCCGTCCTAGGACACTTAGAAAATGTTTGGAGACCCTTATCAAAAGGGGTCTCTGACCATCATGACGGTCGAGAAGGACGGACCGTCGTCGGTACGAGGGTCCGTTATAAGAGTCCATCGTAGGACACTTAGAAAATGTTGGGAGACCCTTAGCATAGGGGTCTCTGACCATCATGACGGTCGAGCAGGACGGACCGTCGTAGGTACGACGGTCCGTCGTAGGACACTTAGAAAATGTTGGGAGACCCTTAGCAGAGGGGTCTCTGACCATCATGACGGTCGTGCAGGACGGACCGTCGCGAGGACGACGATCCGTCACATGTGTCCAGTAGGACAGGGGTGCTAGGGCTTGTGCAACGGACCCTACGACGGTCCATCGTGGCTACGACGGACCGTCATCGGGGTCTCGTTCTGAATGACAGAGACAGAACTGTAGGTACCCTAAGCAACCCCGATGAACCCACATGGTCTTGTAGTGTTGTGGACCTATATGTGTCTATCCCAACTACCTAGGAAACTATTAATGCGAAATCACCTAGGTCTAGGGTTGTTAACATGGAAAATTCAAACATTTTGAGCCTAGGTTTAGACATAATCATATAAAGGAAACAAGATACGACTAAGAACTAAGCTAAGACTAACTAATAAACAAAAATACAAGATAAATGAGTATAAATTTAGAGACACATACCTTGGAAATATAGAAAAGCAAATGGAGAATGATTCAGTTGGCAAGGTAGACACCTACAGCTGCAGCACCGACTAATAGATGATAATTATAAGGCTTAGGAGGATTTTGGGGGCAATGATCAGTGGGGGGAAGTGTGGAAGTTGAAAAGAGAGGGGAGATGAGAGGAATAAGGAAGTACTGGGGGAAATATGGAGGGGTGGGGGAGTATAAACGGTCAGATTTTGAAAAGGGTCCAGCCGGGTCGGGTCGGGTAGAATTCATTAATCACGCGATGGTTCCCCGACGACGGTCCGTCGCAGATGTGACAACACGTCATGGGTTCCGTAGTGTGTGCACTAATTTCAACGTAGCAGAAAAACGTACCTGGACAACCGATGCATACGACAGTCCGTCGCATGCGCAACGGTCCGTCGCATGCGCAACGGTCCGTCGCATGCGCAACGGTCGCAACGGTCCGCCGCATGCGCAACGGTCGCAACGGTCCGTCGATGTATCCGTCTGTGGCTGCTGCGGAGTAGTTTTCTGCAAAATTTCCTAGTGATGTGCCTGCAAATTTAAAACCCATTAATAGAAAAATGCTACCATTATTAAAAAGACGATAAGTATTGGGTTGCCTCCCAACAAGCACCTGATTTAATGTCGCGGCACGACTGGGGCTACTTGATTACTCAGACTTCATCAAGATGGTATGCCTCGATTACTTCATTCGCCGATTCAGCATGCCCAAGATAGATTTTTATGCGCTGTCCATTCACCTTGAATCGCACACCCTCCTTAGTTTCCAACTCAACTGCTCCATGAGAGAATAGTTTGGTAACCGTGTAAGGACCAATCCATTTGGACTTGAGTTTGCCTGGAAACAAGCACAATCTGGAATTGAATAAAAGCACCAAATCCCCGAACATGAACTCTCGTTTTTCAATTTTGTTGTCATGATACTTCTTCATCTTTTCTTTGTATAGGGCTGAGCTTTCATAGGCTTTCAAGAGAAATTCATCAAGTTCATTCAACCCATTTAACCGTTGCTCTGCAGCTTCGCTCCAATCCATTTTTAACTTCTTCATAGCCCACATGGCTTTATGCTCTAACTCAACCGGAAGATGACAAGCTTTCTGTTAGACCCGCAATCTACTTGATCTAACTACGTGCAGACATGCCAAGGACTTGGGCATTGGTCTTGGCATGGATGATGGCAAAACAGTGCAACACAAGTTCAAGGTGCTTGGGTGTTGGCAAGGCAGCTTGAACGGGCATGGCTTACGTGCGGGCTAAGGGCGTTGGCGAGACAGCATGTTGGCTTGATGAAGCAAGGCTGTGAAGACTTGGCAATGTCAAGGACAAAGGCAGTTCACCCGAAATTGCTGAAATAAAACTAAGTGTGGAAGACGGCTGAAATATTCTAAGTGTTGGAAGCTGGCAGGATTATTCTAAGTGTTAGAATATTAGTATTTCGTGTAGATAAGAATGTAATTTGAATTAGATTCTATCTGTTGGAAATATAGCTGTTAGAAAGTTAGTTTTGAACCCTGGGCTGACATGTGTCGGATAGGTGTCGTTTGTAACTGCCGCATGTAACCGCTTGTAACTGCCATTGTGCAGAATTCTGATTTAAGGTGGAAATTCGTCTAAGTCAAAAAGAGAGTGTTCTAGCCTTAGACTGATTTGTGAAGCCTTCCATTGTATTAATATTTGATTAATAAAGGTTGGGACTTGTTCCTGTAAACGCTGCCTGTTTATTGTTTGACAACGCTGCTTAAGTATTTCTATACTTAGTTTATTCTGTGGGTGTAAGTAGGCTGAAGTATTACAGATGCTGTAAGACTGCCTAGAGTGGTGTGCGAGAAAAAAAAAATCGACCCTCTTTCAATTGGTATCAGAGCGCGGTTAAACAATGGTGAAAAACGCAGAACTATGGGAGTTGGCACGAAGAATTGAATCCTTCGTCGGGTTTACTGAAGATATCCTGGAAGACCCTACGTTTGTGGATTTATTCTCACAAATCATTGAGTTGAGAGTGGACACTGAGAAAGTTTAGGGAGAAATTGGTGGATATCGACAGAATGTTGATAACCACATCACTGAAATCTTGGACTTTCGTGCCACAACTACGCAGAAACTAGAGGGACTGCAGAAGGAAAATGAAAACCTTCGTGCAGAACTCGTTGTCTTGTGTCGGGCTGTGGCTACGTTGAGTTCGACTCGTGTTGAATCATCTAAGGTTAAGATTCCAGACCCTAAAGCCTTCAGTGGCGCAAGGAGTGCTAAAGAACTTGAAAATTTCATATGGGATATGGAACAGTACTTTACTGCAGCAAGAGTGCCAGACGCTGATAAGTTGAATATTACCACAATGTATTTGTCGGGTGATGCAAAACTTTGGTGGAGGACTCGAAATGCAGACAACGTAAGTGCTGGTCGTCCTAGAATTGATACATGGGATAAGCTAATCAAAGAAATGCGTGATCAATTTCTTCCTAGCAATGCGTCTTGGCTTGCAAGGGATAAATTGAAAAGGCTAAGGCAGACGGGCTCAGTGAGGGAATATATAAAAGAATTTACCTCTGTGATGTTAGACATACAAAATATGTCTGATGAGGATAAACTTCAGAACTTCATTTCGGGCATGCAAGGCTGGGCTCAGAACGAACTACGAAGGCAGAATGTTAAAGATCTGCCCGGGGCTATTGCTGGTGCCGATTCGCTAGTAGATTTCCGGACGACTCGTCCTTCGACAGACGCCCCCTCCACTTCAAAAACTAAGAAAAAGAATGAGAAGAAAGGGTAATGGAGAAAGGAAAGTCGTAGAGACAATACAAATGATAAAGGAAAGGCGTAAATGAAAGATAGGAAAGACAGGCCAAAGAATAAAGATGGAAATTCGAAAGGCTGTTGGACTTGTGGTGGTCCTCATTTGGCCAAATCTTGTCCAAACCGGGAAAAAGTGAATGCTTTGCTTGCTGGTAATGTGAATCAAAGGGAGGAAGATGAAGAAATTGTGGCTGCAATGGCAACCCATTGGGATTGTCCTTCAATCACATTATGGGGATCAATAATGTTGGGGAGATCTCTAGCACTTCGAATCCTCATGCTTCCTTAATTCATATAGAAATGAAAGTGAAGGAACAATGTGTGATGGCAATGGCTGATACAGGGGCCACACACACGTTTGTAGATGTGAAGATTGCTACAAAATTGGGGCTGAAGTTGTCTAAAAGCCCTTCCTACGTCAAAACAGTCAATGCTAAGGCACAAGCCATTGTGGGCATGGCTTATGGTGTGTCTATGTCGACTGGAAGTTGGGTGGGAAACATAATTTGATGGTGATGCCGCTTGGTGACTTTGAAATCATACTTGGGATTGATTTCCTAAGAAAATTTCAGTTTGTTCCGTTTCCTCATTTAGATGGAGTGATGGTTATGAATGGAAGCAATGCTGGTTTTCTCAAAGGTGTTCATCCGTTTGGGGACATTAATAAAGTTGAAAAGAAGAAAGATAAGGAAATGTGGTTGTCTGCTATGTCAATCGACAAAGGGCTGAAGAATGGTAAAGACACCATACTTGCTGCCTTGGTCGAAGTGAAACCTGATGTGAAGATGGAAGTGCCTGATTGTGTTGCCGAATTACTTAAACAGTATGCTGATGTTATGCCGCCTGAATTACCAAAGAAATTACCACCAAGGAGGGATATTGATCATAAGATTGAGTTGCTGCCTGGTACGGTTGCTCCTGCACAGGCCCCTTATCGTATGGCTCCTAAGGAATTGGTTGAACTACGCAAACAATTGAATGAATTGCTGGATGCTGGATTGATTCAGCCGTCTAAGGCTCCATATGGTGCTCCTGTTCTATTTCAAAAGAAACAGGATGGAACAATGAGAATGTGTGTAGACTACCGGGCACTGAATAAGGCAACTATAAAAAACAAGTATCGGTTCCGTTGGTGCAAGATTTGATGGACAGGTTAAGCAAGGCATGCTGGTTCACAAAACTAGATCTGAGGGCAGGTTATTGGCAGGTTAGGATAGCAGAGGGTGATGAACCAAAGACAACATGTGTAACTAGATATGGTTCCTATGAATTCCTTGTAATGCCGTTTGGGTTGACTAATGCCCCGGCAACATTTTGCAACTTAATGAACAATGTACTGTTTGACTATCTTGATGACTTTGTTGTTGTTTATTTAGATGATATAGTCATTTATAGTCGAACATTGGAAGAACATGTTAATCACCTAAGTTTGGTTTTGTCTCAATTGAGGAAATACACGCTTTATGTCAAGATGGAAAAGTGTGAATTTGCTCAACAAGAGATAAAGTTTTTGGGGCATCTTGTTAGTAAAAACCAAGTTCGAATGGATCCTAAGAAAGTGCAAGCCATTGTTGATTGGCAGGCACCTCGTCATGTGAAGGATTTGAGGTCGTTTCTTGGCTTGGCTAACTATTACAGAAAGTTTATTGCTGGTTACTCAAAGAAGGCAGCGGCTTTGACAGATTTGTTAAAGAAGGATAAGAAGTGGGTTTGGTCTGAACGGTGTGATGAAGCTTTTCAGAATTTAAAGAATGCTATCGCATCTGAACCTATACTCAAATTGCCTGATTTCGAGTTACCATTTGAAGTGCACACCGATGCGTCAGACAAAGCGATTGGTGGTGTATTAGTGCAGGAAGGTCATCCAGTGGCCTTTGAAAGTAGAAAATTGAATGATGCTGAACAAAAATACTCAACACATGAAAAAGAAATGGTTGCGGTGGTACACTGTTTGCAAGTTTGGAGAGTCTATCTCTTAGGCACTCGATTTGTCGTAAGAACTGATAATGTAGCAAATACATTTTTCAAGACACAGAAAAAGTTAAGTCCTAAACAAGCACGGTGGCAAGAATTCCTGGCAGAATATGATTTCATGTGGGAACATAAACCAGGAAAACACAACCAAGTTGCGGATGCGCTGAGTAGAAAGGAAGTGTTGTTGCAGTATATTCAATTTCAAAACTGGAAACTGATTTCTATGATAGAATCAGGCTGTGTGCTGCAAATGATTCATTGTATGTTAAATGGATGGGTCAAGTGCAAGATGGCACAATGAGACGGTATTGGATCGAGGACGATCTGCTCTATTTTAAAGGGGGGAGGATCGTAGTACCAAATCAGGGCGGATTGCGCAAAGACTTGATAAAAGAAGCGCATGACTCTGCTTGGGCTGGACATCCAGGTGTTGAAAGGATGTTAGCCTTACTGTCTCGTGTGTATTTTTGGCCGAAAATGGAAGATGATATAGAGGCATACGTTAAGACTTGTCATGTTTGTCAAGTCGACAAGACAGAACGTAAGAAGGAAGCAGGTTTGCTGCAACCTTTGCCTATTCCTGAAAGGCCATGGCTATCGGTAAGTATGGATTTCATTTCTGGATTTCCTAAAGTAGATGGCAAAGCATCTATCATGGTGGTAGTTGACAGATTTTCAAGATCGTAGTACCAAATCAGGGCGGATTGCGCAAAGACTTGATGAAAGAAGCGCATGACTCTGCTTGGGCTGGACATCCAGGTGTTGAAAGGATGTTAGCCTTACTGTCTCGTATGTATTTTTGGCCGAAAATGGAAGATGATATAGAGGCATACGTTAAGACTTGTCATGTTTGTCAAGTCGACAAGACAGAACGTAAGAAGGAAGCAGGTTTGCTGCAACCTTTGCCTATTCCTGAAAGGCCATGGCTATCGGTAAGTATGGATTTCATTTCTGGATTTCCTAAAGTAGATGGCAAAGCATCTATCATGGTGGTAGTTGACAGATTTTCAAAATATTCTGTTTTAATTGCTGCTCCTGAATTATGCTCATCTGAAGTTGCTGTTGAGTTATTCTACAAACATGTGGTTAAGTATTTTGGTGTTCCGGCTGACATTGTGAGTGATAGAGACACAAGATTCACTGGTAGATTTTGGACAGCATTATTCAATATGATGGGAACCGAATTAAAGTTTTCTACTGCAAATCACCCACAAACAGATGGTCAGACGGAAAGAATTAATCATTTGTTGGAAGAATACTTGAGGCATTATGTGACAGCAAGTCAACGGAATTGGGTAGCATTGTTAGACACTCCGCAGTTTTGCTACAATCTGCACAAGTCGTCTGCAACAGAAATGAGCCCTTTGAAATCGTCTTAGGCAAACAGCCTATGACACCATTGGATGTTGCCAAATCTAAAAATCAGGGAAAGTGTCCAGCAGCATACAGGGTTGCAAGGGACAGGCTTGAAATGTTATCTGAGGCACAAGACAGCTTGCGCAAGGCTCAGCGGCGCATGAAGAAATATGCTGATCAACATCGTCGCTCTGTGGAGTTCAATGTGGGTGACAAGGTGTTGCTGAAACTTACCCCACAAATCTGGAAACAGATTGTAAGTAAGACCAGACATCGGGGTTTGATTCCTAAGTATGATGGTCCATTCGAAGTGGTAAAACGAGTGGGCGAAGTTGCTTACAGGTTGAAGCTGCCAGAAAGGTTGAAAATTCACCCCACCTTCCATGTGAGTTTCTTGAAACCTTACTTTGCAGACGAAGATGATCCGGACAGGAACAGATCAAAGAGGGCTCCTCCATCAGTACCTACACAGTATGATGCTGAAATTGAGAAGATCCTTGATCACCGGGTTTTGGGCACAAGTAAGAAGAATACTAAGACTGAGTTCTTGGTTCACTGGAAAGGCAAGAGTGCAGCAGATGCTGTTTGGGAGAAAGCAAAAGACTTATGGCAGTTTGATGCTCAAATCGATGACTATATCAAAACAGTCTCGATGAGGACATCGAGTTCAAGTGGTGCGGGTGGTCTGTTAGACCCGCAATCTACTTGATCTAACTACGTGCAGACATGCCAAGGACTTGGGCATTGGTCTTGGCATGGATGATGGCAAAACAGTGCAACACAAGTTCAAGGTGCTTGGGTGTTGGCAAGGCAGCTTGAACGGGCATGGCTTACGTGCGGGCTAAGGGCGTTGGCAAGACAGCATGTTGGCTTGATGAAGCAAGGCTGTGAAGACTTGGCAATGTCAAGGACAAAGGCAGTTCACCCGAAATTGCTGAAATAAAACTAAGTGTGGAAGACAGCTGAAATATTCTAAGTGTTGGAAGCTGGCAGGATTATTTTAAGTGTTGGAATGAAGCCTGAAATATTCTAAGTGTTAGAATATTAGTATTTCGTGTAGATAAGAATGTAATTTAAATTAGATTCTATCTGTTGGAAATATAGCTGTTAGAAAGTTAGTTTTGAACCCTGGGCTGACATGTGTCGGACAGGTGTCGTTTGTAACTGCCGCATGTAACCGCTTGTAACTGCCATTGTGCAGAATTTTGATTTAAGGTGGAAATTCGTCTAAGGCAAAACAGAGAGTGTTCTAGCCTTAGACTGATTTGTGAAGCCTTCCTTTGTATTAATATTTGATTAATAAAGGTTGGGACTTGTTCCTGTAAACGCTGCCTGTTTATTGTTTGACAACGCTGCTTAAGTATTTCTATACTTAGTTTATTCTGTGGGTATAAGTAGGCTGAAGTATTACAGACGCTGTAAGATTGCCTAGAGTGGCGTGCGAGAAAAATAAATCGACCCTCTTTCACTTTCCCATATACAAGTTGGTATGGAGACATACCTATGGGAGTCTTATATGCTGTCCGGTAGGCCCAAAGAGCATCATCAAGCCTCCTTGACCAATCCGTTCTACTAGCATTCACTGTTTTGGACAATATCTGTTTGATCTCCCGATTTGATACTTCAACTTGCCCACTAGTTTAAGGGTGGTAAGGAGTGGCCACATTATGGCGAACCCCGTATTTCTCCAATAACCCCTTGAACAATCTGTTGCAGAAGTGGGAGCCCCCATCACTAATAATGGCCCTTGGGGTTCCAAAACTGGAGAATATATTCTTTTTCAAGAATGCAGTGACACTCTTCCCTTCATTGTTTGCGAGGGATATGGCTTCGAACCATTTAGATACATAATCAACTGGTACTAGAATGTACTTCATCCCATGAGAACTCACGAAAGGGCCCATAAAGTCAATACCCCAAACATCAAATAACTCAATCACAAGAATGGGGTTTAGAGGGAGCTCTTGCTTTCTTGAAATACCACCATCTCGTTGACATTTGTCACATGATTTAGCAAACCTATGAGCATCCTGATGAAGAGTTGGCCAATAGTAACAACATTGCAATATCTTGTGAGCGGTTCAGATACCACTGTGATGTCCGCCAACAGGTGAAGAATGGCATGCCTCCAACACACTCAACATTTCACATTCTGGCACACAACGCCGAATAAGCCCGTCGGCACAACTCCTATACAAGTATGGTTCATCCCAAAAGAACTTCTTCACATCGTACATGAACTTTTTCCTTTGATGAAAGGACAAGTCTGATGGAACAATATCACTAGCCAGATAGTTCGCAAAATCTGCGAACCATGGAATCAAGTCTTGTGAAGCAGCCAATACATGTTCATCGGGGAAAGTATCATCAATGTCAGTCTTATCCCCTAACTCTCTCATAGCTTCATCCTCTAGACGAGACAAATGATCAACAACTTGATTTTCAGTCCCTTTTCTATCCAGCACTTCAAAGTCAAATTCTTGCAGCAGTAATACCCAACGAATCAACCTAGGTTTCGCATCCTTCTTCGCCATCAAATATCTCAATGCTGAATGGTCAGTATGCACTATAACTCTAGTACCTAGCAAATAGGAGCGAAATTTCTCAAAAGCAAAGACTACTGCAAGGAGTTCTTGCTCATTCACTGTGTAGTTCTTCTGGGCTTCATTTAGGGCTTTACTAGCATAGTAAATTGGGTGAAGGATTTTGTTTCTTCTCTGTCCCAATAATACACCAAGAGCCACCCCACTAGCATCGCACATTACCTCAAATGGACTGTTCCAATCCGCAGAAATAATGATAGGTGCAGACACTAACTTTTCTTTTAGCTCACCGAATGCTTTAAGACAGGATTCATCAAAACAAAATTTACATTCTTTCTCCAGCAATTTACACAACGGGTGTGCAATCTTTGAAAAGTCTTTGATGAATCTCCGGTAAAAACCTGCATGCCCAAGAAAGCTTCTCACACCTTTCACAGAGATTGGCGGGGGAAGTCTCTCTATTACCTCAACTTTAGCTCGATCAACCTCTATGACCTTTTTTGAAATGCGATGACCCAACACAATACCCTCTTTCACCATGAAATGACACTTTTCCCAGTTTAGTACCAAATTGCAGTCTTCACATCTCTTAAGAACCTCAGATAAATTGGTCAAACACCGCTCAAATGAATCACCAACCACAGAGAAATCATCCATAAAAACTTCTATAGTATCCTCCACCATGTCAGAAAATATTGACATCATACATCTCTGAAAGGTTGCGGGTGCATTGCACAACCCAAACGACATTCTTATGAACGCAAAAGTCCCATATGGACAAGTGAAAGTGGTTTCTCTTGATCTTCTGGTGCTATAGAAATCTGATTATACCCCGAATACCCATCAAGAAAACAATACCACCCTTTTCCGGCAAGTAGCATTAAGGTGAATTCTAACGTTGATCATCCGTTAAAAAGAATTCTAAGCGAAAGAATTATTAAAACATGCAAGACACTATTCTAGAATTGTTATTTTAGCTAGGGTTTATATCACTATTTGCCTATGGTTCCCACAACCCTAGTTATGGAGTTTAGTTACTCATAGCCATAAACACAATATTCAAATATATTAAATAAGAATTCATGTACTTACTTCAATGAGAAAGAATAAAGTCCGAAAATTTTCTTGATTAATCACCAAAAATCAGTTGTAAGAATCTCCAAAAAATCAAACACTAATACACAAAGTCTAATAATATGATGTCTAATGTAGCCGAGTCTAACCTCAAAAACGAGGTTTTTCGAACTATTTATAAAAAATAAAAACCTAATTAAGCAAGGATTCTAATTACTGGAAATCTGCCAAAACGCGGCTGGGTCAACGGACCCCGCGACGGACCGTCGTGGTCGCGACGGACCGTCATGGTCTCCGTCGTCCCATACTTAGCAATTTCTTCTGTTGCTCTCTTATACCGCTCGACGGCAAGTGTGACGGACCGTCATAAGCTCGACGGTCCGTCGAGGGTCTTCATTTTAAAATACTTCAACTCTTGGAATGTGGGTACTGGGATCACTTCTCTGATCTTCACGACGAACCTGCAGGAAGGACCGTCATGGCCATGACGGACCGTCACAAGCTTTTTAATCCCACACTTGGTCAGACTTCCCCATCTTCCTTCACCAGCTGCACTACGCTGCCACCTACGGACCGTCACAGGCACGACGCACCGTCATAAGCTCCGTAGGTGGTCTCTTCTGCATTTTTTCGCTCAAAATCTCCGCATTCAGCTTTGAACAGATTTCCTGCAAAACAAATAGAAACTTATATCAAAATTAGCACAAAAAGGCTTTCACACACACCAAAAAGTATTAATTATACCGTGATACCACGGTATATCACGCGCTCGGATGAGAATTCCGTCAGCGCGGCTAGCTCAGGAATGTCGAGTTTGGTCTAGTGTGACCCTTCTTTGGTGTTATGAGGTTTTTGATATTTCTACGAGCCCTTTTGTGATTTTTGACTTAAAATGGTTAATGGAAGTGGGACCGACATTTTATCGAGATGACCTCTGATGAAAATTTTGACAGCGCCATTGAGTCTGGAATGTCGACTTTGGTAGGGTAGCATATCTGTTTTATTTTTATCAAGTTGCGAATGTATTTCGAGCACCAGTCGGAGACTTTGAAGTAATTAGACAAAGCTGAAATCTGGTGCAGCCCTTAACGTCCAAAATTTAGGATTTTAACGACCAGATTTTTGGGTTTATAAGCGACCAACTTCGTCCTTATAAATGCCCAATTTTCAGTCTTTATGTTTTACTTTAAAATTGCAATATATTGAGCTATAGAATTCCAAATTGGGCGATAAATGCCCAATTTTCAGCCTTTATGTTTTGCTTTAAAATTGCAATATATTGCGCTATAGAATTCCAAGTTGGGCGATTCAAAAGGCTAAGTTGTGATATTTTTCGAGTGAAACACATTGGTGAGATTGGAATCTGATTTGGGGACCCGATTTGAGGTAATTTTTTTGTTTTAACTGCTGTCATAGCTCATTTTTCGAGCTTAACTTTTGCGAAACTTTTAGAAGGTGATTTCTTGGTAATTTTAGGTCTGAATCTAGTGATTCAAGAGCCTATATTGTGGGGGTTTTCGTGAGGATAGTCGTGGTGTGATTGGTTTTGGCTGTTGGACCTTCATTTTCGGTAAATTCTTGTAAATAGTTGCTTCCATTGTTGCAGATTTTTAGCGTAGAATTTGGGTTTTTGCTTGCATGTTCATGTTAGGATTGTCTTGAGTCCCGAATTGTCTTCCATTTGGGAACACAAGTTCGGAGAGTTTTTTAGGACTTTTATTTATGATTAATTCTGGATTTCTCAACGCGAACCCCACTTTTTCCATTTTGACCGCAAAATTGACCCGTCTCCATTTCTTTCCATTTAAGAGTTTAAATGACCGTAATAACATTATGACACTATTTTTGATAGTGTTTCCATGTTTCGAGGCCTTTTAAAAAGGAAATGCTCCGGGGAAGTGATTTCTGGAGCGCGCGTGAATGCATGTTGATTAGTTGGGGTTCGGGTTGGGTAGTTATTGCTTCATGCATAGAAAATCATATTTTTGGCCTTTTTCTTAGAATCATCGGGTAACTGTGAGCATGTTTATTTTTATTAATTGACCTTCTTTTCTATATGGATTACTTGTATGTTTGAATATTGGTTATCAGAACTATGTTGGGCCTTAGATTAGGTTTGACTATGGTTTTCCTTAGAAATGCATGATTCAAAGTCGGTAGGACATAGGTTAGACCCAACGTCGCTCGGCCGACTTAAATCCTTGTAGACTGGTGTAGCAGACTTGAGTCTGACAGTTTGGTATTTATCTAGACGATGAGCTCGCTCCAGCGATAGTTATCCTTATTTCTTCGATGTTACCGCTTCTCGAGTTACATCAACAAAAATGAATTTGGCTCCGCGATTCAAAGTTGAGTTTTGATTCAGCTTCAAGGACTTACATTGATTAGCTAAGGTCCAACCTCGACCATCCACATACTTATGTAGAGCATCCGGTTAGAGGTCCGGCCTCAATTATGTAGAGCATCCGGTTAGAGGTGTGGCCTCAAGTATGTAGAGCATCCAGTTAGAGGTCCGACCTCAAGAATGTAGAGCATCCGGTTAGAAATCCGACTTCAGTTACTTATACTTTGTAATTGGCTACTTGTGCAATTCTGGTGAACATCCGGTTCAAGGCCCGACCTCCAAACCATCATATTCTACTATTTGGTTCGGTATTCTTTGGCCTTGAGTTCTATTCCCCTTAAGTTATAGTTATTTTGTGTACTCGTCGGGCTTATGGGGGTCAGTTCGGGTTTTTATTTAAATTGGAGCACGAATGTACCTTGTGGGCTTATGGGGGGTCCAGTTAGAAGTAGTTAGCTTATTTATGTTTATTTAGTTAGATCTTTTACACTCGTGTGCATTCATGTGTTACTTAGCTTTCCATTCTTGACCTCTAGTTATGTGATTCTGTCTTTTCATATTGCTTTACTTTTCTAGTTCAGTTGGCATATGATGCCTACTAGGTACCTGTTATTTGGTACTCATGCTACACTTTGCATCTATTCTCGTGATGCAGGTCGGATCACCAGTAGCCATCGTTGATCGAGTTTGGATCATTTCTAGTGTGGAGACAGGGGTGAGTACACAATGTTTTGTACTATTTCAGTCTCCATCTGTTTATATAAAGACTTATCTTTTACTTTTCGAGATAGTCTAGTTTTGGTGGTCCACTGTTGGGACTTGTAGTCGTTTTGTTGGTAGCTCAGTATTAGTGACTTCCAGGTTCTGGGAGGGATCCTTAGTTGTATTTATGTTTTGGTTTGCTTATGTTGTAATAGTAATTTTGCTTCGTCTAGTTTAGTTTCTACCCACACACCCATTTCGTGTTTTTCTGGTTACGGTTTGGTTTACATACTGGTGGGTTATAGTAGGTGCCTTCATGGCTCGAGAAATTGGGTCGTGACAAGTGGATTTTCTCTTGTTTTTTTTTAAAAAAAATTAGCCATTTATTATTTATTTATCAAATTAATCTACAAATTTAAATAAAACAAATTAAATCATTGCTCCCACTTATGTTAGAACCTAGGTGGAGCAAGATTTTGTTAAAAGGGCAATTTCGGTCCTCTCTACCCAAAATGGCCCTCCACCTTATTAATTAAATAATTAATACATATTTAGGATAATTACGATACTACCCTTAGCCTTAAGAAAGACCATTCTACCCCTAGACTCTCCAAACTTAAGATTTCCCCTTTTTAAGTCCGGTAAAGACTCATCCGAGTAAATCTTGATATTCGGGAGCCCTACATGGTTGGACCCAACCTTTCCTAGATCAACTAACTCCCCAAGTTAGTTAGCTTGGTTGTTGCAAGGGTTCAGAGTTCTGGTTATACGCGCATCAATCTGTGTGAACCCGGTCTAATTGTAGGCATTCTAGACACATTAAGCATTACTTAGCATTTCCATTTTTTAGGGTTGTTACATGATCCCCCCTCCCTTTGGATCATTCGTCCACGAATGACACTACTATATATCTAGCACAATGGCAGTCATAACATAACATCATAATCCTGCATTAGAAACTCAACCAAGTCTGCACACATTGTCTTATCACATACAACTATTGGGAAGCCCTTGTATACTCTATTAGTTCTTTATTTTCTCCTAAAGGTGTACCAGCCACAATAGATTCATGAAAAACTTCAGGAAATATCTTAAGGGTGAGAGCAAGCAAAGGAGTTACAAAGGAAATCATAGACCCTGGATGAAGTAAGGCATAAAAGAAGTTGAGAATACTTGTATTTTACCTGTGACCACATAAGCGGACTTCTCCTGCTCCTCCCTGTCCATCAAGGCGTAGAACATGTTCCTCTTAGGAGGCTCAGCTGCTGCTACACCCTGTAGATTAGGCCTAGGCTGAGCATTACCTCTAGCCTGACCCTTGCTTTATAGGCATTCCTTGACCATGTGCCCGTTGTTTACGCAACAGAAGCAGGCATTAGTGTCGTGTCGGCACTCTCTTATGTGATCACGACCATGCTTGGCACACTCCTTTTTGGGACGCTACACATCACCTCCATTGCCTTCTCGAGTTCGGGTCTCCATTCTCTAGGTGCTGCACTCCTCTGAAAGTTAGAGTTCTTGAACTCTGATGGCCCTTTTTGAATCTGAGCTGCTCACGGACGCCAAAGTTGTTCCTGTTGCCACCATTGCTAGGAGCTGCCTGATCAGAAGGCTTAGGATTCCTAGCATCAAGGACATCCCTCTTATTTCGGTTGTCCTCTACCTGTTAGACAAGCACCATCAACCTGGAGAAGTCCATGTTATCGTGGATCATCGCAACCCGACACTCCTCCTCTAGATCTCTAGTGATTCCCATGAGGAATCTGCCCATCTCATCCCTGCTGTTAGACACAAGGGAAGTGGCATACCTGGACAGTTTAACAAACTTCAGGGAATACTCTCTAACAGTAATAGATCCATGCTGAAGGTTGATAAATTTCTCAACCTTGGACTCCCTCATCTCCGCGGGTAAGAATCTCTCAACAAAGGCTATCTTAAAATCCTCCCAAGTGACCGGAACTCCACCCAACGCTCGACTATCCTTCCACATGCTGCACCAAGTCTGTGCAACATTTTTTAGCTGATAGGAAGCCAGCTCTGCCTTCTCCGTTTCTGTGGCCCCCATGGCAACAAAAATCTTATGCACCTCGTCCACAAACTCCTTGGGATCCTCTAAAGTCTGGACCCTGTGAAAATAGGAGCATTCATCCTCGTGAAATCTCGTAGCCTGTCTGCCATGGTACGTACCAATGGTTCCTCCCTCTGAACATTCTGTCTATTGTCCTGGGCCATCATAGTCTGGGCCTGCATGGTGATTGCCTGAGCCATCTGAGTCGGAGCGGTCCAGACATCCGCATCAGTCAGCCCAGTTGGGTTAACTGGCATGTCTACTCCTTCAGCTGGAACCTTGGGTGGAACTTGGTTACCGCCAAAAGCTGCTCCTCCTGTTCTCTGACTAACGTTCCTCCTAGTAGTTATTTTTTGAAAACAATAAAGAATGATGTTAGACACGCTCATAACACCAAGAATTCAGACATTAGGAAAAGGCACAATAAGATCAGAAGAAGGGAAATTTTCTTATGCATCACACAGTCTCTAATTCGGATAGTGAATCACTTCCCTACCATGACTTAGAAACTACTCAATGTGGTTGATGTGAACTTATTATCCTCTGAATTTAACCTAGTTCTCTGATACCAACTTTGTGATGACTGGAGTCTAGACCCTAGACGAGACCGGCGTCGTTGACCTTTCAGAGGTCGCAGACAAGCCTATATACGTCATCGTTACTTCATATAGGCTAATTTTAGCGGAAAATTTGAAATTTTTGTTACTTTAACATTCCTTTAAGACATTCTAGTTAAACTCATAAACATTCACAATCAACCATCTAAATTAACATCACCAAATGAAAGAAATACTTTAATACTGCATTAAGTGTATACTTGCCAAAATTGCACCAATACAATGTATGAAAAAAGATGAGAAAAAAATGCTAATGGAACATAATCCACTAACTCAAAACTATATCTAAGCTAGAATAAATGGGCAAGCATCCTCTAAAGCATGAGGGCTTACCAAATCCGGACGAATGCTCCACGTTCGGATAACTGCAAGATCGTACTGTAAGCTCTAACGTACACCTGTGCCCTGCACCAAAAAGAATTGTATGGGATTAGTACACACTTATACTAAGTATGGGTATATGCAAGCACATACCAAGGACATGCATGAGTAAGACTAGATCTTTCCTAACAACATGATTTTATGGAAAGTCAAGTCACTGGAATTGCCAAATTTGGATTAGGAAAGTATGTGGACTTGCCAAAGTTTTATTAGGAAAGTCATGTCATGAGAGTAACATGCATCATCATACTTATCATTTTGCAAGAATCACATAACGTATTGCACATATCATATCATGTAGTTCACATCATTCTTTTTTATATGCCATGAGACCTAGAAATCGTGGACTTGACATTAGGACGTCCCAAAATGAGGGCTCAACATATGGGACCTCAACTATGGAGCCTTCTCTATAAAACACAGAGTCTTCTTCATTCATTCATACATACTTCATTTTTCATTCATTCATATACTAGTGCAATCAATAGTCATACCTAGGATTAGTTTAATACTTTTATTGGATTTGTTGTGCAAAGACAAAGAATGACCTAGTGTCATTACTTGAGTCTAGCTCACCTCTTGATTATCCTATCCTAACACCTTCTGTATTGTTCATTTCATTATGTGCATTCGTTGAGGCTTAACTCATTCTTTCTTTAGGAACTTTAACCTTAACTGACATAGATCATGTCAGCATCATGAAATCC
This sequence comes from Solanum peruvianum, assembly GCA_027705065.1. Taxonomy (NCBI): domain Eukaryota; kingdom Viridiplantae; phylum Streptophyta; class Magnoliopsida; order Solanales; family Solanaceae; genus Solanum; species Solanum peruvianum. The sequence goes on along the minus strand of JAKWJD010001764.1, from coordinate 32,251,055 downwards.
ATCATGTAATCCCCACACCGAAAAAAGGTGGAATCACCGGCCAAAGTTAACCAAAACATGCTAGCGTATATAGGGAATTGAACACTGCTAGATCCTACATTCGATGTATAGGTTCAAAGACTAGGAATTATAAGAAGACCCATACCCGGCATGCTGGATAGTCTCATCTCATGAGAGTTACGTGAACCTCCGCCCTTCCCAAAGGAAGGCATCACCGCTCATAGCTATCCTATCGATACTCAAAAGTTTCATTACATTTAACTCATACATAATGGAAGTTGACTTCGAGCATGAGGACATCATAGATCGTTAGATTATTTCTCATCTCATCATTAGTATTAAGTATGTATTAACTTTAATACATTCATTAGAGTGTTCATTGAGACTGGTCTCTTCATTAGCTTTAAACTTTCATAGGTAAGTACGTTTTGGTAACGTTTACTTAGGCTCATTTGAGATTGATCTCAGCTTTCACATTAGCCTCTTCATATTGTCACCTCGTACATTAACTTTAATACATTTGCTTTTCATAATTACTCACCCCTTCACGTGAATGTTCATTTCATCATATTCCAATGCACTTGGCCATTTAGTGTGTTTCACACTCTTACTTAAACCTTCTAGGGTTACATCATTTTATCACATACATCTTAGGCTCACCTACTTTTAAACGTATGCTAGACTTATAAGTCCACACATACAATCCATAAGGCTTTATTCATAGTTTGACTAAGTGATTCATGTTTACCCAAGATTATGTGGTACAAGACCTATGCATCTTGTAGATATGCCAATATATTGATTTCAATATTTAAAGGCAACATTCATTAAATATTTACTTACGTACGACTTATGTGTCAATACAGAACTGGGCAAGGGAACCCGATTTCCTATCCCTTAAACAACACTCAATCTTATTTTAAACTTGATAATTGCATTTTTCAGATTTGGGGGACCCTAGTTCGATCCCCATCAACCCCATAATATTTCCTTTCTTTTTCTCCTCTCCTCTCGTTTAGTCAAATAGGTTGTGGGTTCAATCCCCCACAAGCTCATTATTTTTATTTTAATTTATATCTTAACTTTCTCACCTATCCAAGAGGTTGTGGGTTCAATCCCCACTCTCCACATTTATTTTCGCCTTTATTTTTCTCCTAACTCTCTCATCCATTCAAGAGGTTGTGGGTTCAATCCCCACTAACCACATCTATTTTTCCTTGCATTTTTCTCACGAAATTTTTATTAAATCTTCATTAGGTGAGGTCATGGGTTCAATCCCCAGTTACCTCACATTTAAAAAAAAAAATTAAACGAAGCTCATTTTTGTAAAAGTTGGCCGAGACTACAATTTCTAGCAGGCTGGAAATTTAGTCTCTTCCAATCAATTTTTGTCTTAATCTTTTGTTGATTTTTTTGTAGCTTTCATCTAATGATGTCTTGGGTTCAATCCTTAGTGATTTCACTTATTTTACATTCATTTTTATTGCATTTTGAACCACTTTGTTTGGCTGAACCCAACCTAGAAATGCTGGATATTTGTTCACTATTTTCAGCTTCTTTTATCATCATTCATACGTTCATTCTTAAGGTATTTCGTGGATCATTTGGTGCATATTTAAGTGTAATATTTTTATGATTATATTCAGTCAAGAATTACTATTACATCCAGCAACATTACACCACTTTTACACCTTATTATTTACACAAACATTCGCACATAAATTCAACCATAAAAACATATCAGTATTCACATACTTTCGGTTGACATAATTTAACATGCTTACAATTCCAAACACATAATCATCAACACATAATCATGAATATCACAGTTCATACTTAAACTATAAGAAAACATAGCAACAACATGATCTCTAACCTATTTCATGTTGATATCAAAGGGATTCTAGGGACAAGGAGTTCGACAAGAACAGGAACAACCATAGTTTCAAGATTCGTTGAATTCATGGGAAAGAAAATTCTCTTGGAGAAAGAAGTCAAGGAGAGAAACCTATACCTGATTTCAATGTTGTTCAACACTTGAACTTGCTGCCCAAAACCCACCACCAATTCACGACCACCAACAAATTGCACAGCTTACCCGACTAGAAATTTTGTTAACTTTTCGTTTCTTATATTGCTTTGTTCATTTGTATTTTTGTAAGTTCTTCAAGTGTGAAGAACTTTTGTTTTATTTTATGTTTTGTAAAGTAGAGAGAAAACATGAAGTTGAGAGAAGGTAGATGTGAGAGATAGATAGATAGGCGTGAAAGAGAGAAGTGTGAGGTAGTTTCCCTTTTGAACTAGGACTTCTTGGCAAGACTTAGTCAAATTAATTAATTAATTAATAATAATGAAAAAAATTTATTTTCCCTTTTTAAAAATCAGCCATTAATTATTAATTTATTAAATTAATTTAACAATTTAAATAAAACAAAGTAAATCATTACTCCCACATAGGTTCGAAACCTTGGTGGAGCAAGATTTTGCTAAAAGGGCAATTTCGGCCCTTTCTACCAAAAATGCCCCTCCACCTTATTAATTAAATAATTTATTATATATTTAGGGTAATTACGATACTACCATTAGCCTTAAAAAGACCATTTTCCCCTAGACCCTCCAAACTAAAGATTTTCCCTTTTTAAGTCTAGTAAAGACTCATCCGAGTAAATCTTCATATTCGGGAACCTACATGGCTGGACCCAACCTTTTCTAGCTCAACTAACTCCCCAAGTTAGTTGGCTTGGCTGTCGCAAGCGTTCAGAAGTCTATATCTATGTGCATCAATCTATGTGAACCCGGTCTAATCGTAGGTTGACACATTAAGCATTACTTAGCATATCAATTTTTTAGGGTTGTTACAACACGCGTTAGAAATCACCTTGTTGCTACTTGCTTGACAAATAAGGTAGCAATAAGAAAATAATTATCAACATAAATTAAGTATGGTACTATCGAATAGTCTAACATCAATTTGTGCGGAGGGTCAAAACTAAGTCATACATTGATATAATGTCTAATTGAGGTAAAGGTAAGGGTTACTAAATTATACACACTTAGACAGACCAAATTGTAAAGTGAAATTTCCTAATTGAAGGACCAATTACTTTGCGATATCTATCGTACCATCTTTGATGTAAAACTCTAGGAAAAGATTACTATTATTAGGATTATCGCGTTAACAGCTTATGGGGAACACCTACACCCTAGTTCTATCTCTTATTCATAACTCAATGTTTGAATCTTTCTCACTTGTTACTTAAACAACAATCAATTATTTGTTTTGAACGCCCCTCCACCTTTTTATTTACTTTTCTAAAAACTAGTTGTACTAAATGAACATAATAGTGAGTTAAATTTAAGTCTAAACCATATTCCTCATGAGATCGACCCCAACTTGGATTGTTTATCACAATGATCACTTATAGTTCTTTTAGGAGGTGTAATTTGAGCGTATCATTAGCTCTCATTAAGTAATGTTGTGGACACTCTTACTCAACTAATCACATTCTTGATTGAGGACAAGAAATAGTTTAAGTTGGGTGTAACATCTCTTAAATGACTTAGGTAAAGATAGAGACTAACATGTGTGTCATGAAGTTTAAAGTTCTAAAATTGTGTATAATGGTGGTTATAGGAAGTGTTTAAAGTTTGGTAGTGTTTGGAGGTCAAACGTCTAAGACCGTCCATGGCGTTCGAAAGATTTGCCTTGAGACGTGCTTGTATTTTTAGGTGTGCATTTGAATGTTTTAAGTGTTCGTTTTGGTTGAAATTGATAAGAGGGTTCCTAACATGTATAGGAATATATTTGATTTGGAAATATCCGGGGAAAAATCCCCAAGAACCAACCAACTGGTCCTTGAGAAGGACCCTACTTGTTGCAAAAACTATCAAAAACCTGCCAACCATCGATGGGCAATCAATGGACCATAGGTCCAACAACGCCCCAGTCATTTGAGTCATATGTTGGGACTTCATATAGGTAGATTAATATCCCCAAGTGTAATCTCTGATTCTATTTACGGGTTGCTTGCACGGTCCGTCGATTGACCTATGTGGCGTCGATTGGGAACCATGGATGAGACATGCAGTTTTCTGCAATGTCTCGGCCAAGTATAGGGGCATTTAGGTAATTCACCTAGTGTTCTAAAAGTTAGTCGGGTGGTTTATTAAGGTGATTTTTGGTGTTTTAACTAGTTTTATAAGTGTATAACCCCTATTCAAGTCATTAATCAAAATCAAAACCCCAAACCCAAAGAAGAAATCTTTAGAACACCATTGAAGCTGAAGGGATATTGGAGATAGGAGATTTTTTTTCTTCATCTAATCTTCTCAAAATTTCGTGGTTTATAATCAACTAAGTTATGGTTTTCATCCTTGAATATTCTTTCTTCAAGGATCCAAACTTCAAAAGGCTTTTCCAAGAATTTCTCAAAAGATGAACTTCTTATTTGAATTTTAGTCATGGGTTCTTTCATAAAACGTTTTGAATCAATGAGTTATAATTGAATTGATGTTAATTTGATGATTTTAGACTAAAAACTATACTTACCCATTCAAATCATGATTTCCTTATTTTGGTCATTCTATGTATGATTTGATCATGGCTCAATTGTACTGGATTCTTGTGTTGTTTGATTAAGATTTTTGAATTATGTAAAGAAGCATGTTAGAATTATATGTACGCTATCCTAAATGTTTGAATTCTTATTGTATTATCTTGCATTCATTGTATATTGTGATTATTGGATTTAATTGGTGATCATGGTTATTGGTAAGAGCCTTTGTGTATTGGATTGGTTTATTTAGCTATGGATTGGAGTTGTTGCGATTGTAATGGTTGTATGTTGACCTAACCTTATGTCTATAGTGTATTATAGGTACATCAATTATGATGTTTGGTATAGTCCACTTATGGTGGCGGTGCATTTGTGTTATACTTGTGAATAAGATAGCCTTTTAGACATTACTTTATGAAATATGATATTGTCATGTTATATATTTGATATGTGATCATGGTGAAGGTCTATATGAGTTATGTGTGTCTATGAAGTAAAGTATGTGTTCTTGTAATTGAATATATGTGATCCCAATCGGCTATAGTAATGCCTTGTATGTGTATACTAGATGTTATAACATAAATCTTCCTAGTTGAGTAAATGAGACTTATGATGGATTATATTGATGTTCTATAGTAGTGTGTAGGATGGCGTGTAAGTATTTTTAGTTGACCCTATATGCTACTTGAATAATATTGTATATGTGATAAGATGATATGTTTGTCTTGTTTTTGTAGACCTATTTCCCTTGCTTTATACATGAAGAATGTGAATATGAATCCTTGACTTAGTAGGATAAAGCACCTTTGTCATCAATTCATATGTATGATTTAAATAGGACCTTGAATATAGTTAAGAGTGTAATTTTTGTGGAACCTTCTAGGAAAGATGTTGTGACATCCTTGAAGTTTAAAGTTGTAATGGTATTCTTCTTGTGTGAATGGTGGACTTAGGCTTGGTTTGCTGGAATGGCATGAAATTATCCTTAGGAAAGTCGTTGAGCTATCTTAGTAACCATTGTAAGGAAGCCCTAGTGGACCCTCTTTGGTAAGGTATGATATGATTGGGTTATGACAAGATTTGGTACCTCCTCATATGTTTCTTTATTGAAATACTCTTTAAGAACAAAGGCTAGACCCAGTGAGTATATTTGGGGATTATCTCTAGTTGAGAGGAGACTAGAGAACAAAGAAACCTTTTATATTCTTTAACCATGTGCCTACATGGGTTGTGTCCTAGTTCTACTATTGGCAAGTAGAACATCGTCCATCGGCGTAGGGAAGACTCCTGATTCCATGCCTAGCTAGTATTGTTTATGTCGGTTATTTCCTATTCTCATCATGTGAGATAAATGCTAGTGTTGGATAAGTTCTATGAAATTTAGGTAGTGAAATAAGACGCTAACTAGACATTGTACGAGTAGGCTTTGAAGATGTTAGTACATAGGTTCCCTAAGTCTTCTTCAAGACCATTATGTAAAAGTCCATAATTTTTGAATGTCTTCTAAATGACTTAATGAATATACTGACTTGATTTAAATGCATTCTAATGGAAAGGTACTTATATAGAGTAGTTTTATGAATTTCTTAGGTAGGCTTGGAAAGGGTGTATAGGCGTTCTCTTCATGTCTTGCTTAGGTGAGTCTTAGATTAGTTCTTGGTAGGAAGGTACATGAATATAATGGGAATAATATTATAGTAGGTAGTTTAAGGGATCACTTTGGTGTGTGTAAGGGGTTGTATGGGCAGCCGCTCCATTACTCACTCAAGTGAGCCTTACAATTACCTTTTGTAGGACGGTCTCATGTTATGCGATTTGAAGTGATCTTGATGTTTTATTGTGGAATGTGACTATATGTGCTAATGTTGACTTGTAAGTGATTATTATACTTGTCTTATGAAGTTTTACTCAAAAGAGCATGTTTTATACAAATATTTTTTAAGCATGGTTTTAATTGCATTACACCATAGCTAGTGCATTCTAATGTACTAATTCCATATATTTTGTCTATCTCTAAAGGTGCAAGTGGAAATTGAGAGGAGTTCTTGAAGTAAAGCTTGGATATTACAATTCCATTCAATCAAGTGATGGTATTTCCTCAATAGATCCGAGGACATTTTCTTATTGAAAGTTTTTCAATAGACTTAGATATTTCTATATATTGGTGTATGGGTCGTGTCCCAAGATATTCATATGTCTAAGATGGCGACTTTGAGACTTAGACTTTCCTGATGATTTTCTATGAAAGATATTTTGAAGTATTATTATTTTGTGTGAAAAGTTTTAGTTCTGCACTACTTTTCATACATGAATGCAATGAATGATGTTAAGGGCTTGTACAAGACCTCCTAGAGGTTAAGTACACTGTATTACGATCCAAGGGAATGTCATATCTTCTAGAGTGTGCTCTTGGGTCATGACAAAGATGGTATTAGAGCATAGGGGATGAAGTAGACTTTAGGAATCAAAAGTCTCATTAAATCCACGTCTATCAGAGTCTTGTTCATCAGTGTGAGTCGCGACACATCTATGAGTTAGAGGCTATAGGACGATAGAGTTTCACTTTAATCATCAATCTCGTGTCGTGCCATAGAATTGAGGTTATAAGCATTTATTCCTAATATATTCTCTTGTGTTTTTAGGAGATGACTACAAGGAGAATGGCCGCAAGAAGGTTGGAAGAAGAAGAAGTACAAGAGGAAATTCCCCAAGGTGGATTGCATCCACAAGGATTTCAAGATCCCCAAGGTGTCCGAACTCCCCATGGCGATCAAGTCCCTACTGGACGTGAAGGTAATGAGGTTCCGGTGGTTCCCCCAGATTTGACTAATGGGAGATTAGAGAGGTTCTACTTGCTTTAACCTGAGCCACAAAAACTAAAGTGAATAGGGGTGTTGAGCCTAGGGTGAATGCTATAGAGAGTACCATGACCTATACATTGAGATATTTTGTGAAAATAAACCTCTTATCTTTCTTGTCTCTAAGGTGGGAAAGGATCCCCAAGAGTTTCTTGATGGTGTGTTTAAGGTGTTGAGTGTTATGCGGGGGATTTCTAGAGAGAAGTAGGAGTTGGCTTCATACCAATTGGGGAATTTTCTCAAGTATGGTACACTCAATAAAAAGATAATAAGTCATTTTATTCGGGTCCTATAGAGTGAGAGAAGTTTAAGAAGGCTTTCTTAGGAAAGTACTTTTGCCGTGAGACTAGGGAGGTGAAGGTTGAGGATATCATCAAACATAGGCAAGGGAACATGAGTGTGGAAAAGTATTCTTTGAAGTTCATCATGTTGTCTAGGTATGCTCAATCCTTGGTGTCTTATCCTAGGGATTAGATGAGTAGGTTTGTGACCAGTGTTGCCGACCTTGTGAAAGAAGAGTGTTGTACGTCCATGCTCTATAATTACATGAACTTTTCTAGACTTCTAGTGTATGCAAAATCTATTGAGCAGTCCAAGATTAGTAGGATATCTATAAACTTGAAGAGGGGTAGAGTGGATGAGAAAAACCAACATAGGTTCCAAAAGAGGTCTCCAAACAAAGATGTACCTAGTGCTGCTAAGGTCAAGGTTGAAGGTGGTAGGTTAAGGTATTAAGCCTACTTGTTCTACTCATGGAAGAAGCACTTTGGGAAATGTTTAGCCGGTATAGGAGGTTGATTTGGTTATGGGAAGGGTGGTTATAAGGTGAGGACTTATCCTACTATTGCATCTGAAGAAAGAGAGGTCAACAAGATGCTAAGGGAGCGAATTCGGGTGATGATGCCAGTAAGTTATAATTTCTAGTTTGTGTAGTAATTCGTTCCTTATAATTTGAAGAGTATGATCAGTAGTAGAGTTATGATTTTTTGTCTCTTCTCGTCTATTCAATTCAACCTCGAGAGTTAGAATGTCATAGTACCATGTTGCATGTTGCATTTTATGTAGGAGTCTAGTTGAAATTGAATTTCATTGATTCCTTCCGTTGTGTATTTTTACGAAGATATATTTATGTTGGAAAATGGGTTTATATGGTTTTTTCTATCATGTTGTCATGCCTTAACCATGAATTGATTAAGAGTTGCATAATTGAATGTTTGAGCATACTTCACCGTAAAGAATTTAGAAATTTGATTAAATTGTGTTTTCATGAAAAATGGCTATAATGTGTTTAGAATTGATGTATATGAGCATTATACTGAATAGACAAGGAGTTCCTCCTATAAAGAATGAAGAATGTGAATCTTATTACATGATGAGTTGTAGATTAGTTTCTATCTTGTTGTTATGTTTTGAGTCTCTTGATTTTGTGAAATTGATCTTATCCTCTATATGTGTATTGTGTATCATGTGGTATGTTGATATGCTTATAGTCTTGTGTTTATCATCTCTTTTAAGTGACTAAAGTGTAACAAGTGTCATTTAATGATGAATATTGTCCAAGTGGGGGAGAATGTAATATCTCTAAAACGACTAGGTGAAGCTAGATCCTAATATGTGTGTCATGATGTTTGAAAGTTTTAAAATGGTTTATAATAGTTTTTTTAGGAAGTGTCTAAAGTTTTGTAGTGTTTGGAGGTTAAACGTCCAAGAACATCCATGGAGTTTGAAAGATTTACCTTGAGTCGTGCTTGTATGTTTAGGTGTTAATTTGTATGTTTTATGTTTTTTTTTGGATGAAACTGATGTGAGGGGTTTCTAACATGTATACAAGTTTATTTGATTGAAAACGTCTGGTCAAAATTCCTCTAGGACCAACCAAAGGGTCCTTGACGAGGACCCTACTTGTAGCCAAAACTGTCAACAACCTGCCCAGCCAACGAAGGGCAATCAATAGATCGTAGCTCAATAAACACCCCTTGTTTGGGGCGTAGTTTGGGACTTAATCTAGGGATCTTAAGATCCCAAAGTGTAGTCTCTGATCCCATCGACGGTTTTCCAGCACGGCTTGTCGATGGACCTATGTGGCATCGATTGGGAACCTTCTATGAGATCTGCAGTTTTCGGCAAAGTCTTGGCCAAGTATAGGGGCATTCAAGTAATTAACCTGGGATTCTAAAAGTTATTTGGGTGGTTTTTTAAAGGTTTTTTGGGTATTTTAAGTAGTTTTATAAGTTTCAGACTCATTATTCAAAGTCAAAACCTCAAACGCAAAGAAGAACTCTCTAGAATACCATTGAAGCTTGAAGGGAGATTGGAGTTTGGAGCTTGATTTCTCCATCAAATCATCTCAAATTTAGTGGTTTATCATCAACTAACGTATGGTTTTCATCCGTGAATCTTCTTTCTTCAGGGAGCCAAACTTCAAGAGACTTTTTCCAAGACTTTCTCAAAAGATGAACTTCTAAATTGAATTCTAGCCACGGGATCTTGCATAAACGTTTTGAATCAATGAGTTATGATTGAATTGATTCAATGTTAATTTGATGATTTTAGACTAAAAACTCTACGAACCCATGAAAATCATGATTCCTTATTTTGGTCATATTATGGGCGATTCGATCATGCCTCAACTGTATTGGATTCTTCTGTAGTTTGATTTAGATTATACAATTATGTAAGAAGCATGTTTGAATTGTAAATAAGTTGTCATGAATCGATTAATTTGTATTGTATTATTTTGGATTCATTGTATAATGTGATTAATTGGTGATCATGGTTATTGGTAAGAGACTTTGTGTATTGGATTGGTTGATTTGGATATGGATTGGTGTTGTTGATATTGGAATGGTGGTATGTTGACCTAACCTTCTCTATATTGTATTGTATAGGTGTTTCAATTATAATATTTTTTATAGTCCACTTATGGTGGTTGTGCTTATGTGTTATACTTGTGAATAATGTGGCCTTGCCGACATAAACTTTATCAAGTAAAATATGTATTCTTTTAATTGAATATATGTGATCATGATAGGCTATAGTGATGCCTTATATGTTTATACTTGATGTTGGAGTGTAAATCTTCCTAGTTGACTAAATAATACTTGTTATGGATTATAATGATGTTCTATAGTATTGTGTAGGGTGACTTGTAAGTATGATTAGTTACTTGTAAGTATGATTAGTTAACCTTATATGCTACTTGAGTGATATTAAATATGTGATAGGATGATATGTGTGTCTTATCTTGGTAGACCCATGTCCCTTACTTGATACATGAAGAATGTGAATATGTATCCTTGGCTTAGTAGGCTAAAGTACCTTTTTTATGAATGTATATGTATGATTGAAATGTGAGGGTAATTTATGTGGAACCTTCTAGGAAGGAGGTTATAATATACTTGAAGTTGAAAGTCGTAATGGTATCATTCTAGTGTGAATTGTGGACTTAGGGTTGGTTGGTTGGAACGGTATGAAATCATCCTTAGAAAATTCGTTGAGCTATCTTAGTAATCATTGTAAGACAGCCCTAGTGGACCCTCTTTGGTAAGGGGTGATATGATTCTGTATTGAATTACTCTATGAGAGCAAAGTCTAGCACCCAGTGAGTATACTTAGCAAGTAGCTCTAGTTCAGAGGAGACTATAGCACAAAGAAACCCTTGATATTCCATAACCATGTGCCTACATGGGTTGTGTTCTACTTTTACCATTGGCAAGTAGAACACCCTCCATCGTAGTAGGGAAGACTACGGATTCCATGCCCAGCTAGTATGGTCTATATCGGTTATTTCCTATTATCATCATGTGGGATACATACTAGTGTCGGATAAGTTCTATGAAGTTTAGGTAGTGAAATGGAACACTATCTAGACATTGCACGAGTAGGCTTTAAAGATGTTAGTATGTAGGTTCTCTAAGTCTTCTATAAGACCATTATATGAAAGTCCTCAATTGTTTGAATGTCTCTTAAATGACTTAATGAACATAGTGATTTAAGTTAAATCATGCTAATGAAAAGGTACTTATCTAGGGTAGTTTTAAGGATTGTTTAGGTAAGCTCGGAGAGGGTGTATAGACGTTCTCTTCATGTCATGCTCAGGTGAGTCTTAGAGTGTTTGAGGTAGGGAGTTATATGTATGTTATGGGAATAAACTTATCTTAGGTAGTCTAAAGGATCACATTGATGTGTGTGAAGGTTTTTTATGGGCGGTCGCTCCATAACTCACTCAAGTGAGCCTAAGAATTACCTTTAGTGTGAGGGTCACATGTGATGTGATATGAAGTGATCTTGATGTTTTATTGTGGAATGTGACTATATGTGCTTATGGTGACTTGTAAGTGATTCTTATACTTATCTTACAAAGTTTTACTCAAAAAAGGCATGTTTTCTAAACATGTCATTTTAGCATGATTTCAATTGTGTTACACCGTACTAAGTGCATTCTAATGTACTAATTACATATATCTTGTCAATCTTTAAAGGTGTATGTGGAAATTGAGAGGATTTTTTGAAATAAAGCTTGGATATTAGCATTCCATTCAAGCACGTGTTGGTATGTCCTCAATAAAATCTGAGGACATTAGTATGTTCAGTTTTCTTATTGAAAGTATTATAATAGACTTAGATATTTCTATATGTTGATGTATGGGTCGTGCCCCAAGATTTTCGTGTGTCTAAGATGGTAACTATGAGACTTAGCATTTCCTTATGATTTTCTATGAAAGATATATTGAAGTATTATTATTTCGCGTGAAAAGTTTTAATTCCGCACTATTTTTAATACATGTGTGCAATGAATGATGTCAAGGCTTTTATAAGACCTCGGAGTGGTCAAGTACGACATTTTAAGATCTGAGGGAATGTCATACTTCTAGTGTGTGCTCTCAGGTCATGACATTGAGGGTCTTAAAGAGTGGTTGATTTACACTCATTTAAGTCCTATTTAGCTCATCAACAATTGATGTACTCAATGCCTAATTAGGTCCTATTCTAACGAAATATTGAGGATTACATCTATGAAAGCTAACAGACAAGGCATGGATAATATGTGAAATAATGGACAAAAATATGAAAAGAAGTGTAAATTTCACAATTTGTGATGACTTGTTGCAATGTCCGAATAACCTAACGAGAATGGTTTTGTTCATATTTATAGTGCATTTATCTAATTGCTTTATGATGGTATTTGAACTCATATAAAAATAGGGATGCACCAAATACAAAAGGTGAATGTGGTGAACATCGCCGAATTTTACAATACATGACAACAAAATGAAGTTTAAAAGGCGAAGACGATGGTAACCGGTGAACCATCGAATGAGAAAAGAAACATAAAATGGATCACTGACTGAAATTTTAAACACCGAAATTCTGAAGCAAGAAAAAGGAGAATTGAAACACAATTGGCGATTTGTGGAATGAGCTCGGCGAGCCCAACTAATGTTGCCGAGTGATGTAACACATTGAGATTTGGGTTGAATTTTGGGAAATTATATATAAAAAAAAGAACAGATAAAAAGGGGTTCGAAAAGTATGGAAAAGTTATAAATACTTTGGAGAGAGAAACATTTTATCTTGAATTTGATAAATTGACATTTCATGCGAAGTGCTTTTTCTTGTAATCATTCAACTTCATGTTACCCATAAGTGATTTCATGTAAGATATAATTTCTTTACTTTTTGATGTATGGCTAAAACCCTATCTCTTAAGGTGTGTTATGGAGATGGGTGTTAATTTTACTATGTGGGTATGTTGAATTGCTCTATTTTATAGCCATTGAGTGGATTATAATTTTTATTGTGTGCTTATCTCATAAATTAAGGTGGCGAACTTGATTTTATCTTTGACCTCACATTGGTGCTAGAAAGAGAGTAGGTAGTTTGATGTTAATAATTGATTATGCTAAAATGTAAATCCAAGGTAGTTGGTTGAATTGAAAACCACATGAATGAGAATGAAAGGAGATATCATGAATATATGTTATGACATCAATGTTTAATCCCTACACTCCTAGAGTTGAATAATTTGATGAACCTTTACTTGCTTATAGATTGGTATGATTGTGAGCCTAAATTCCTATTATTAAATTTTGTGGAATCATTTACCAACGTGCCCTATTTATTACATTAAGAGTAGTTGTGATTTGATTTTCTAATTGGACATTTAACCTCACACTATTGGATTCAACCCTAACTCTAAGTTGCTTATTTTTATTGACAATGATCACTCACTCTTTGAATTTTCTTTATGGAGTGGTTTGAGAGTTATCACGGTCTTATATTATCTCCCCAAGATGATTATAAGAATTACCAAGTAAGCCCCAAATAACCTTTTTATCCTTAATATGTAACCTTGGTACCATTTTATTTGACGGACTTGTCTTAGATCACCAAAACTGATTTGATGTATCACCGAGTTGGAGTTGACATCGACCTTTGTGTTTGTCCTTTAAGTTATGTTATGTCACTTTGGGGACATGTCTTAGTCATCTCAAACTAACTTGACAGATCGCTGTTGAGTTCATGATTGTACTCATTTAGAGCTTTATTATTATATATTTGGTGTCCTCAAATGCATATTTTGTGCCAATAACGGATGGAAATCCTTGGTTTCAGGGATTTGGATTGAGGATCAAATCAAGGACATTAATGAGCAAAAATGAACATGTAAGTTGAATGAAGGAAATAAAGAAGGCTTGAGGATCTCTAGGCCATTGAGAGAGTCGTTGAATGACCATAGTCTCTCCTAATGTTTCATTGTGCCATGCCCAAAAGGAGACTATGAAATGGATGATAAAAAGAAGTAGTCGGCCAGTCGCCAAGAAATTTTGCGATGCACTATATTATCGACAATGTTATTGACTTCAAGATGTTGAAGTCTAAAGCAAAAATGTGATGGAATTGACCAAAGGTCGGATTGTCGAGTGAATCGGGGATACTGACTAACTACGCCGAGTGGACTTCCGCAAAACACTTTTCAATGACTATAAACTTTAGTTTGAATTTTTTGCTTAGAATCTTATCTTTTGTTGAATCAGGAATCAATCATTGAATTTTTGGTTTTGAACTAATAGTGTTGAGACAATAGTTTCCTTAGTTTTTAGGATTTGAATATTTCCATTCCTAAGAAGTTTGAAGTTGGTATTGAAAATTCTTCATCCCAGACCTTTGTAAAGAAATTATTATTCATACTTAGTTGATGGAAACACAATTGGTTTTAATTTCTTGGTTTTACTACGTCTAGGTAAATCCCGATGGGTTGATTTAGCTGCTAGATATTGCTATTTAATAGTCCAATGTCGCTTTAAAGTGATTTCATACAGTAATTGTGGTTAATCTAAAGGGTTGCAAATGCAATTCTACCTTCATATTTTTGGCTTGCTCGAGAGAGAGGTTTGAAAATCAAGATTACTGAATTTATGGTCTATGGGTATTGGGTTGTCATAGGTTCCACGGGAGAGAGTGAATCCTACATAATTTTTTCACACATTCAGCTCAAGAGAGTGAATGGACTAAACTGAAGGTTGTTTTAAATTGCTTCTTATTGGTGTTCGAGAGAAACCAATTTGATTCAGGGTAGATTGTTAGAGACAAAATTCTATCCCCATCAAAGTCTAGCTTAGTCACTGATATGCAAAATAGTCACTGCCAATTGCAATTACCTAGTTGTCTACCTTAGCCCATAATCTTATCAGATCTCAAGAATCATGTCTCTATACTTGTTAATTCACATTGTTTGTTGTTTTTTATGCTATTTTCCATCAAAAACCCCTTTTTATTGACACTTGTTTCACCTTAATCTTGAACTATGTTGTTGAAGAGTGTTACTTGAGATTTTTTTGTTAAGTTGAATTTTTCTCTTGTTAGTTATAGTAATGCTTAATTTTTAGTTTTGTTTTTCTTGTTTGTGTTTTGAAATAGAAAGTATGAGTGTGAATGGCAACCAAGTAGGCCATTAATATGATATCGGTAACCTAAACTATGTCAACGAGCCTACTACTAAGGACCCCCATTTTATGGGTGGTGTTGGTCCCATTCTTTTGCCTCTGATAAAAGGGAATGTGGTGTTCCATATTACAAGTACTATGTTGCAGCTCTTGCAATTGGAGTGTTCTTCAATTATTTGCCTCATGAAGATCCCCATGACCATATTAGAAATTTTATGGATATTTGCAGATCTTTCTTCTTCAAGACATGAAGATCCCCATGAGCGTATTAGAAATTTTTTGGATATTTGCAGATATTTCTCCTTCAATAATATATCTCAAGAGTCAATTCAGTTAAGGTTGTTCCCATTCTCTTTGATGGGAGAAGCGTGTAAGTGGATGGCTAAATTTCCACGTGAATCAATCAGTTCATGGGAGAAGTTGGTCACCGCATTTATGCGTGATTTTTCCCTCCTT
Source organism: Solanum peruvianum (assembly GCA_027705065.1). Taxonomy (NCBI): domain Eukaryota; kingdom Viridiplantae; phylum Streptophyta; class Magnoliopsida; order Solanales; family Solanaceae; genus Solanum; species Solanum peruvianum. The sequence goes on along the minus strand of JAKWJD010001764.1, from coordinate 32,235,239 downwards.
CAAATTAATGAAGGATTAAATGGAGGAAGACCAAGAGAGGGACAAGAACATGCACAAGATCATGACACAACTTGACATTTTATCTAAAAATCTCATAGGAAATGGTGCTCGAAGTGTTAATGTTGTGGGTGTTGGGTGTGATAATCCGAATGAGTACAAGTTTGTGGCCTTGTAGAATAAAATGGTGATCTTCCTAGCCAATCAAAGCGATGGTTATTGTTCAAACTACCCAAGACAATGTGGTAACCAAGGTTGGAACTGGGAAGAAGGTTGGAAGGATCGTGATCGATAGTGGATATACCAAAATCCAAATTGGAAGAATGGGGATTAGGATAGGTATGTGCCTCCCCATAAGTGATAAAAGTCAAAGGATTCTAAAGGTGGCTAGTCTGAGGATATGCTTTCTCGTATCCTCGATAAAGTTGGGGGTTAGACAAGATTTTAAAAGAAATAACAGAAAATGTCTCGACCCTTATCCAGACTGTTACATCCTATCCGGTGTTGATCAAGTAGTTGGAGACCCAATGGGTCAAATTTCGTCTCATTTGAACTTGAGACAATAATGGAGTTTTCCTAGTGATAATATGGCTAACCACAAGAATGAGGTTTAAGTGTGGACTTGTGTCTTGCCATGACATTAACAATGGCATTGCTTGGGAGGCAGCCAAAGACCCTTTATTTTTTTTCTTTAGATACAAATAATGTGTTGATTGTGCAGGACAAAGTGTTAAAAGTATATGAAAAGTGAAGTTTGGTGAATAGGTAGTCCTGTCAGCGCATCGCCAAAGAGGTCGCTGTGCCCGACTTGAACCGATGTTTGACAAAAGACAATTTAGAATTGGGTTCTATAAAACTCGACGAGCCATGAGCAATTCGGTGAATGACCGACCAGGTCAGCGATAACAATCTAGTCCGCCGTTTGAACCCCCAAAATTGATAAAAGTCCGGTAAAAATTGGCGATGTAAGTATCCACTCAGTTTTTCGCCTAGTGGATTGACAAAAATGACTAACGTCGTCGACTGGGTGAGAAATGTATTGTCTTAAGGCCAAAGGTCTAAAAGTTTTAAATTATTTCACGTTCCCTCACTTTATGACCTTCCCTAATTAATACCCACACGTTAGTTTATATAGTTTTTTGCAATCTCTAAGTATTTTAGTTGTCAGATTTCTGCTCGGAGTTGGATTTATTTTTCTCTCTAGCAATTTAATTTTCTAATTGGCATTCAAGGTTGGTTTTCTGAACCCTGGGTTTATTTTTGATAAATTGTACCCTTTTATATTGATTTTACATTCTTGATGTGTGTTGGTCTTGTCTGATAGTTGTAGAATGTTTGAATTTTGGTTTTAAATTGATAATCTTGCCCATTATTTCTATATTGTTGAATTCCCTTAGAATAAATTAAATCTTTTGGGTTGTGCTTGGATATTGTTTAGTTTTGTTTGTTGAAGTCTGAGTAACCCGTATTTGTGCCAAACGACTTAATTTTCTGTATGATAGATCGGTTGATCCTTCTTAAGGGAAAAAATCTTCAATTGGCCAAATTTGGCAAAATCAAGAGAAGTCTAAGTATCCTAAGGTGATGGGTGTTACGGGTTTTCCTTTAATTTAACTAGTGCATGCTTTGATTTTGTTTTGGGTGGTTGCGAGGTTGAATTCGGGAAGTTGGGTTGAAAGTAGGCACGTTGGGTCATTTGGCGAGCTAGGTCGAGCTCGACGAACCACTCGGTAGTTCGCTGAAGTTCCCCATCTCGCCTTTAACATCACACTTTATTATATGATGGGTTTAGTAACTTTTGGTGAGAAGAATGTGGTCACTGAAGGCACTCAGTGACTCGCCGAATGTATTCCTGACCGCCTTTTGTCTGCACGCCTAATAAATAAACAAATTATAAAAAATTGTCTCACCTTTCATCCCCAACTAAGCAAGGCAAAACTTTTGTTAATCGTGAACTTCAAATTGTCATAATATGTTATACTTAAATTACTACTAAAATATGTAATAATTAAATTACTACTACAATAACAACAAAGTCTTAGCACCATTTATCATTTTTATGAAGGAGGTTTTGGAAAAACTTAGTATTTATGATTTGAATTTACAAACAAGCCTTTTACATAGTATTTAATAAAAAAATATTTTTTTTACAAATCAATTAGTATGGAGTGGTGAGAGAACCCTTTGTAATAGCCCTTATGATTTGGATGGCATATAGCATATTCATTAGAAACCTTTCTTGGAAGACTTAATTCATTAGATAAGCCTAGTACATAATCACTGATAGGATCATTCCTGAAATTAACAAATAATTAATGGGCACTTTGAAGCAAGTACACTGAGTTAGGCGATATCAAGATTGACATATTTACTTCATTTTTATTAGTATAAGTTTGTTTGAAGGTGGGTACTGTGGAAGGAATATTGGAGCTACTCCCTTAGTGATATTAGCATCTTTGTTTAGAACATTCGGACATTGTAGGCTCTCCTTCAACAAAGGACTGGGAAAGAAAAACTCAAATTCCCGAATAACAAGAAAGTCTAGGAAGATATCAACCATGGATGGAAGGTCTCCTGTAAGTCAGTTACAAATCAATACTAAGTCTTGTCCATAGTCTAAGGGTTCTTTTACATAGTCTTTCATAAAAATCAATTCTTTTCGTGATAAAACTATTGATCAATATATAATTAGTGATCAGATATATAAATTAATATATATATATATATATATATATATATATATATATATATATATATATATATATATATATATATATATATATATATATCCCTCTCACATTCTCTCTTGTCTCTCTTCGCCTTCTAGAAGCTTGTTTAATACATGTCAATTATAGTAATTGTATTCGTGATACAATATAATTATCAATCAAATAAACAAATTAATTTTACCTCTCTCATGTCTATCTCAGATATCACTTTTTTATATTATAAGTTTCGGTGGGCTAATCCTTATCCACCGAAAGATGTCGGTGATTCACCAAAAGTTATTTCCATCACCAACTAGCCACAATTTAAGAGCCAATCCTTTTGTCTAACCTGATCTATCTCGCCAAATTAATTTGGCAACTCTCCGATCATCCGAGAACCTGATCTAGCTAGCCAAAGTGATTCGGCTACTCGCCGACCTGATCAGTGAGTCTGCCTGCAGCTGATTTTCTTTGCTTTGGTTTGAATATCTTCAAACTTTTTCTTGATGTTTTTCGGATATGGATACACCAAAAGTTGTGGGGAGAAATATTCCATCCCGTATGAAATCTAAGGGGATTACGATGAATGAGTATAAAACTACATTCAGAGGCAAAGCTACAAAACCTCAACTAGGAGGCGAGGGAAACAGACCCATTTCTGACGAGAAAACTAATCCGTAAGGACCATGTGTTCCTTCACGGGAAAATTAATCCATGAGGAATCTAGAAGAACTATTGTTCCTTCTAAGGTGACTGTCACGACCGAGGAGCACACTCTAGAAGTAACATGGCGTACTTGACCTCTCGAAGGTCTTATACAAGCCCATAGTAACCATTAATTGCATTGTCATAGGTAAATTTAACAGAAAATTTAAAAGTTTTCATAGCACATCATATTCTTGAATCATCACTTCATATATATAAAATATCATAGTACATAGTTAGACTCCAAGTCTCTTTTTCCATCTAAGACTCAACATCAATAAAGTAGAATAGGGAGACGACTTTTCACAACGTAAAATACTAACTAAGCTATTACAAAACTTTTAAGTGTAACTTGACATAGGAAATCCATGAACATAAGGATCCCTTTCTTGAGCATTGGAAGAAGTATCAAGCCCTTCACTTTAGAGACATCCTTTAATCATCCATAACCTACACTTGGTGTAAAAAAGTGAAGAAGATTGGTGTTAGAACAAGAATGCACTAAGTATAATGGAAACCATGAAAAAAACATGCATTGAAAGAGGACATTTTTTGTAGAAATCATGCAACATGCCTTTATAAAGAATATTTATAAACATTGGCACAATTGCACATTATCATTCATATACTTCATATAGGCATTGACTATATTCATGTCAACACACAAAGCCACATATATTGCATTTCAAGCATATCAATCATGTTTATAACATTTCTTATTTTAACTTAATTCATTAACCCCTAAATAACCCTTTTATGATACTTGGTGCAATGCATGAGTGATCTCAAACATTGGCATTCATGAAGACACATATTCCATACATAACTCAACATACTCATAAAGCACATATAAGACTCATACCAAGACAACAAACAAGTCAAGATTTCCAACATAATCATAGTAAGGCAATATCCATCCTATATATAATTAGAGTTAACTTTAATTAACATCATAAAACATTACTAATAATCCCAATCTAAGTCTACTAGTGCAATATACATGTGAAGTCCCATAATATCATACATACTTAGTAAACTCACAAAAAGACCACAAGCATACCATGAAATTCATACATAAACATAACAAATATAGTCAACTTCATACATAAGTAGAACCTTCATCATATGACAAGTAAGACCAACATCATGCACATAAAGTGAGACCTCATCAAATAGATACCATAGGACTCATATTGTAACACTTCAAAAATCTAAGACGTGTTCTAGACCCTAACATATGTTTCAAAAGGTTAGACACTATTTTAAGGTCTATTTTAATGTATCCAAGTCATTTAGGAGGTCTAGAAACCAAAACTTCAAAGAACACTCATGACGTCCAGAAACTAGTTCAAGGAGGTGCTAGTTTGTCTTAGCCTATATGATTAGCTTTTAGGAGTCAGAAACTGATGAAAATTAGGGGAAGGGTGTCTAAAACATATTATAGATAGTTCATAGTTGAAAAATCCAGGAACGACTTCCAAAGGACTAACTAAGGGCTCTTGAGCGGACCTTTGCGTTTAGGTAAGAAGCTGCCAAAAAAAGTGTGCACAGACGAGTGTTAGTCCTTTAGTCACTATGAATTCTTAGTAATGTCCTTTGGTCTCACTAATGCCCTGGCGGCATTTATGGATCTCATGAATATGGTATTTTGAAGTTACCTAGATTCATTTGTCATTGTCTTCATTGACGACATCTTGGTATATTCAAAAAACGAGGGTGAACACAAGGACCATTTGAGTGTGGTGTTACAAAAGCTTAAGAAGAACAAATTATTTGCCAAGTATAGAAACGGTGAATTTTGGTTGAGTTCGGTGGCACTTCTTGTTCATACCATCCCTGGTGAGGGAGTTGAGGTTGATCCAAGGAAAACAACGGTGAAAAAATTTCCAAGACCATTGACTCCAACCAACATTAGAAATTTCGTTGTTTAGCGGGTTATTATCATAGGTTTGTGGATGATTTTGCATCCATTGCATCTCCCTTGACTACTTTGACCCAAAAGAGTAAGAAATTTGAGTGGTTGGATGCATGTGAGAGAAGCTTCATAATCTTGGAAGATAGGCTTACTTTCACTCCTGTGTTGACTTTATCGGAAGGAACAAAGGAATTCATTGTATATTGTGATACATCCCGAGTGGGTTTAGGGTGTGTTCTTGTGAAACATGGGAAACTAGTAGTCTATGCTTCTAGAAAACTTAAGGTGCATGAGAGGAACTGTCCAACTCATGATCTTGAGTTAGCGGCAGTGGTATTTGACTTTAAAATATGGAGGCATTACTCGTATGATGTTTATGTTGATGTATATACCGACCAGAAGAGTCTTCATCATGTGTTTACTCAAAAGAAGTTGAATCTCTGACAAACAAGGTAGTTGGAATTGTTGAAAGATTATGACATGATTGTTATTTATCACCCCAGCAAGGACAATGTGGTTGCGGATGCTCTAAGTCGTATGGCCATGGGTAGTGTGTCACATGTAGAGGAATCCAAGAAAGACCTAGTGAAGAATGTTCATAGGTTGTCAAGATTGGGTGTTAGATTAGATGGTTATCCGAATGGTGGTTTTATGGTCCATTATAACTCCGAGTCATATTTGGTTGTTGAGGTGAAATCCAAGCAACACCTTGATCAACCATTGATGGAGCTGAAGGAATCGATTCTTGCTAAGATTAATGAGTCATTCTCCTTAGCGGGGATGATGTCTTGAGGTATCAACGAAGGCTATGTGTTCCCAATATAGATAGTTTATGGAATTGGATCCTTGAGGAAACTCATGGGTATCGTTACTCCATTCATCCTGGTTTAACAAAGATCTACCATGAACTTAGGGAGGTGTTCTAGTGGGATGGTTTGAAAAAAGACATAGCTGAATTTGTTGCAAAGTGTCCAAATTTCCAACAAGCGAAAGCCAAACACAAAAAGTCGGGTGGTCTACTTAAAGAAATCCAAGTTACTATGTTTGCCTCGACACAAAAGCAATATGACTCTATATGGGTGGTTGTGGATAGGTTGACCAACTCTGCTCATTTCATTCCCGTCAAATCTACTTATTCGGCGGAGGATTATGCAAGGATCTTCATAGATGAAATTGTGTGTCGCCATGGTATCCAGTTATCCATCATATCAGATAGGGGTGCACAATTCACATTTAGGTTTTGGAGGTCATATCAAAAAGGGTTGGGTCCCAAGGCGAAGTTAAGCACCATTTTTCACCCCCAAACGGATGCTCAAGCAGAGCGTTTGAGGATATGTTTAGATCTTGCATCATTGATTTTAAGGGAAATTGGGATAAACACTTGCCTTTGGTGGTTTGAAGTAGGTGAGTGTTCACTTTTGGGTCCCGATTTGATTTATAAGACTTTGGAGAAGGTTCATGTCATAAGAAACTGATTTCAAACAGCCTACAGTTGGAAAAAGTCGTGTGCCGATCATAGGAGAAGTGATTTAAAATTTTAAGAAGGTGATAAAGTGTACTTAAAATTTCGCCTATGAAAGGGGTGGTTAGATTTCGCAAGAAAGGGAAGTTGATTCTTCGCTATGTGGGTCCCTATGAAATCTTGCAAAGGGTTGTAAGATTGCCTATGAGTTGAAACTCCCAAGTGAACTGGATTCGGTTCATCCAATTTTCCATGTTTCTATGCTTAAGAAGTGAATTGGTGATACCGAGTCTATTCTTCCTATTGAGGGTATTGGTGTGAAGGATAACCTCTCGTGTGAGGAGGTTCCGGTTCAAATCCTTGATAGACAAGTAAAGCACTTGAGGAACAAAGAGGTGATTTCCGTAAAGGTGATATGAAAGAATCATCTAATTGAGGGTGCAACATGGGAGGTCGAGGCCGATATAAAGTCCTGTTACCCTCATCCATTTGATAACTAAGGTTAGTCATTCTATTAATAATCAAAATAATAACAAAAATTAAATTTGAATATTTTTTTGTCAAGTTTTGCAAAAATATGCACTTTTGATGTAATTACAGTGAAGTTACAATGAAATAAGCCGATTTGACTTGAAAAATTGTCAATGTTGCTATTTTTCTTGTTTTGGGTTATGTTGTACATTTGATTTGGTGAGTCTTTATGAAATGATATTGATCATTTTATTAAGTTGTGTTTTGACAAAATTGACTCATATATGATAAGTTGAGCTCTTCTTGTTGTGAGAAGGATATTCGTCACAATGTAGTGCAATGTTGAGCTTTATATGTGGTAATTGAAGTTTTGAATTTCCTTGTGTAAATTATATGATTGATGTTGTAACTCATGTTGTATGCATTATTGTTGGTTGGGCTGCTCGTCTTGAGTCTTTTCCTTCCTTTCAAAAGATTTCAGTGTCATTCAGGGACAAATGTTCCAAGGGGGGGGGATAATGTAACACTTCAAAAATCTAAGACGTGTTCTAGAGACTACCATAAGTGTCAAATAGTTTAGAAACTGTTTTATGGTCTATTTTAATGTATCTAAGTCATTTAGGAGGTCTAGAAACCAAAATGTCAAAGAATACCCATGACGTCCGGAAACTAGTTCAATGAGGTGCTTGTGTGGCTTAGCCTATTTGACTAGCTTTTAGAAGACAAAAATGATTAAAATTGGGGGAAGGATGCGAAACACCCATTAGATTTTTCTCATAGTATAAACTTCCAAGTATGACTCCCGAAGGATCAACCAAGGGCCCTTGAGGAGGACCCTTGAATTTTGGCAAGAAGCTGCCAAAAGTCAGTGTGCACAGAAGAGTACGATCGACGAGGAGTGTGTCAATCCACGGGGCGTTGATGGCACCGTCGATAAACACCTAGACAAATTTAATAAGAAATTGTTTCGCATAGTCTCTGAACTGAACGACAGACCAACAGGACAGTTGGTCCTTGCTCTGTTTATTGACTAACAGGGCGTGGGTCGGGTATCTGTCTTTGATGTCTGTGTTTTTCTGCACGTTTTTAATTAAGTCATTTAATTAGTTGTCTTAGTTATGAAGTTAATTAGGGGTTAGGTGAGGTCTAAGTAAGTTAATTAACAACCTATATAAATCCCCTAAGCTAATTAGGCTAACCTTAGCCCTCATAATTTCCCAAAAAGCTAAACACTCTTCCTTCTCTCTTCTTTCTCTCTCAAGTTTAAGAACTCCATAAAATTCAAGGTCTAGGTGGGTTCTAGGAATTCAATAACCAAGGTTTCTCCATCAATATTCATAAAAGAAAAAGGTATGAGATTCCGTTCACCTTTGAGATCTCTTTCCTCAAAGGGTTCCATCAATTTGATTTCAAAAGTTGAGTTTTCATGTGATTCTTTTCTAGTCTCGAAATTGATCTTGTGAATTGATTTGTTTATGATTTATTTTGTATATTATGAATGTATTAACATGTATTCTAACTTAGTTATGTTATCTCTTGAAGTATTGTTCTAGTTTGTAGAAGAGGACCTATTCCCCTTAACCCTGGTTGTGATCTTGATATGAATTGTGTTATATTGGTTCAATTGAATTGATTATTGGTTTAATTACTACTAGATGATGTTTTGAATCAATTATGAATATATTAGAATGAATTATGGTCCTATCATTCTATTTCTTGAGAAATTGATCTAGGTTATGAACTATGTGATGAATTTGACCTAAGTCTCTTACCTTTAGCTATGAACTAGTAATGGATTGTGATGCAGTGATTCAATTGGCTTTGTTGTCATGTTTGTTATTGATTTATGAGGATGTTATACCTTTATTGGGTTGAGTTAAGGATTGATGGTAAGTCTTGAAATACTTATTCTTTATTTCAATTGTGGTAAATTGTGATTAAGTGATGATATTGCATTGAATTATATTTTGTATTAAGATTGATAGGGTTGGAATGATGTTGAATTGAAATGTATTAAGTATGGTTTGTGAGGTGTTGGATAAGATGTAAATGTTATGAGGATGGTGATGATTTACCAATATGCCTTATTATGAAGTGATATGTGAATGTTCTAAAGTCACTTATATGAATTGTAATGAAAGGAATATAATCATGCATTTCTTATTGAGCTATGATGATGATGATTATAAAAGAGATAGACCTTATGACCTACATTAAGCTATGATGATTAATAAAGGTATTAAAGACATTTTGAAAGAGACTCTAGCTTAGCACTGAGTGAACTAGAGTGAGGAGTGTCCCTTCCCATATAGGGAAGGTAGGATCACTAATGTACTCTTGCTATTGAAGAACATAATGCATGTATCATAAAGAGGGTCCCAACTATGTCCCCTAGTTCTTGAACTATGTTGCACCCATAGGAACAGTAGCTAGTGGATCCACGTAGTTGCTATGTTCATGTTTTGGTACTACCTTGGGAAGTAGTCCGCCTTCCATTAGTGTAGGGTTTCATGAATTTCACGACCGGGGTCTAGACCCTAGCCAAAACCGGCGTCGTTGACTTCTCGGAGTCACAGACAAACATAATTATATCCTCATTACATCTTATATGTTAATTTTTGCTGAAAATTTAAAACTTTTGTTTTCTTTGAAGTATACATAGACTTCATAGTAAGAATTGGATTATATCACATCAGTTCAAAACAACCATCTAATAATAAGATAATCAAATGATGGAAATAGTTCATAACTGCATTAATATTAAGTTTCCCAAATGGCACCAATACGACGTCTGAAAATGAGTAAGAAAGAAACGCTAGTGGAACATCCTCCAATAGCTCATACCTACGTCTAAGCTAGAATATAAAATATAAGCATCCTCGAAAGCATGAGGGCCTACCAAGTCTGGATGAATGCTCCACGTCCGAATAGTTTCAACGTAGTCTCGTAAGCTCTCCAGCTGCACCTGCACCTAAAAGTAGAGAATTGTATGGAATTAGTACACACATGTACTAAGTATGGGTGTATGCAATTACACACCAAGGACATGCATGATTAAGAATAGCTCTCTCCTAGCGATATGAATTATGGTAAGCCAAGTATGTTGGACTTGCCAAATCAGATTAGGAAAGTCATGCTATGAGAGTAACATGCATTATCATTCTTTTCATATTGCACAAAGCACATAACATATTTCATATAGCACACACATATATCACATATAATCCATTCTATTTCATGAGACCTCAACTTGGGATCCTTCTTTAGCAAACACAAAGTCTGCTTCATTCACTCATACGTACTTCATTTTCATTCATTCATATACCTAGGATTTTGTTTAAGACTTTCATTGGTTTCAATGTGCAATGACCAAGAATGACCTAGTATCATTACTTGAGCCTAGTTCACCTCTTTATTATCCTATCCAAACACATTTGGTATCATTCATTTCATTATGTGTGTTACTGAGGCTGGCCTCATTCTTTCTTTGGGAACTTTAACTTTAATCGACCTAGATTATTGTGAGCTCCATGAAGTCCAATGTCCACCCCACACTGAAAATAGGTGGAATTACTAACGAAAGTGAAACCAAAACATGCTAGCGTATATAGGGAATTGAACCCTGCTAGAACCCTATGTTAAATGCATAGGTTCAAAGACTAGGAGATATAAGGATACCCATATCCGCCTAAATGGACATTCTCATCTCATGAGATTTACACGAACCTCTGCCTTCCCGAAAGAAGGAATCGGGACTCATAGCTAGCCTATCGGTGCTCCCTATAAAGTTCCATTATATTCATCTCACACATCATAGAAGTTGGCTTCTATAATGAGGGCGTCATTTCTCATTAGATGACTTCTCATCTAATCATTATTATTAAGTGTGAATTAATCTCAATACTATCATTAGAGTGTTCTTAGAGTCTAGTATCTTTATTAATCTTACACTTTCATAAATGAGTATGGTTTTTGGTAAAATTTACTTAGGCTCCTTTGAGATTGATCTCGTCTTTCATATTAATATCTTATCATGTTGTCACCATATTCATTAATTTTAACATATTAGTTGTTCATAATTACTCACCCCTTTACGTGAATGTTCATTTCGTCATATGCCAAAGCACTTGGCCTTTTAGTGGGTTTCACAATCTTACTTAACCCATCAGGGGTCACATCATTTCATCACATATATCTTAGGTTCACTTAATTTTAAACGTACGCTGGACTTATAAATCATACATAAAATCCGTGAGGCTTCATTTATAATTTGTCTAAGTGACTCATACTTACCCAAGATTATATGGTAAAATACTTATGCATCTTCTAAGTATGCCAAGGTCTCAAGTTCGATCCCTATGGGCAACATTCATTAAATATTTGTTCACGTAATACTTATGTATCAATATGGAGTTGGGCAACGGATCCTGATTTCAAATCCCTTGAGCAACACTTAGTCTTGTATTAATTTTGATTTAAAATTTCGGCATTGGGGAACCCGAGGTCGATCCCCAACACCTACACTTCCCCTTTTTTTTTCTCTCCTTTTTCGTTTGAGACCAAGAGGGTGTGGGATCGATCCCCCACAACCTATACTTAGTATTGTTGGCCATTTGATGTACATGTTTTTGAGTTAATGAATATGTCTTATTGATTGGTATGGTCTTATTGTATATGCATAATGCTTTCCTATTGAAAAGTAGCATGTTTTATATGAAATGTCCCTTTCTAGCATGATTTGATAATATGTGTGTATATCGTCTCATACTTAGTATAAGTGGTGTACGAACCCCATTTTCTCCATTTTCCCCAACATTTTAGGTTCCGGTCATTGAAGAGCTTTGAGATGTCATTAAAGGAAGGCTTGGAATTTTTTTCATCCAAGTTGGGTAGGCCCTCACTTTCCGAGGGCAATGCCAATATCAAGATTATTAAGTTATTTTATTTTTAAGAATCTGATGTTTTTCCTTTCCATTTGAGTACTAAACATTGTATAGCCTATATGTGGCTTCATTATATTGATATATGGGCTAGGCTCAAATTGTTATACTCTTGTTAGATGGTTATGAGATGAGACGTCCATTTGACATTATGTGATATTCTATATATCTATGTGCAATAAAAGTAGAAGACTAAGTAATCTTCCTATAAGAAGGGTCTATGTATACTCGGTATATATTATGTGCATGTAGAGGTCCATGTCAACCTCAACGTAGAAGTAATGAAAAGTTTAAAATTTTTTGTGATTTTTACCTATGAATGTAATTATGTAAGCTAAAGGCTAGTCTTAATCCTCAAAGAAGACAACGACGCCGGTTACGTCTAGGGGGTGCTTCCCAGCTAGCAAACTTGTTATCATAGAATGAGGTTGAATATGTATACTAATATGCTAGGGTCACCTATACTGTTTTTAGACTCCATACAACACATACAAACATGGCAAACATACAAGGAGAAATTAACACTTATAGAGACAAACTTTCGAACGTCTTGGACGTTCTTGGACGTTTGACCTCCAAACCACTTCAAATCACTTATACATATTATAAAAATCCTTATTAACATATTATTAACCTTTTTAGTCATGTGTAAGGATCTATACACCTTACTTAATTTTTGAGAGACCTTATAGTGACCCTGAGCACTGATGCCCAACTTCGTGTTAAGGATGGGGCACTGATGCAAGACAGATGAAATGGATGATTAGATAAGATACTCCTTCAACTCCCTCTCTTTCTTACTATTGTTTGACTTTTGGATTGTTTTATTTGTATTTGAGGACAAATGACTTTATTTGTGGTGGGGTGAAGCCCACCTTTTGTCTGAGACTTGTGAGTATTGGGTAAAAAACAAAAATCGTATGTATATTGTTTTTGTGGATGATTGAGCTTATGGATCCTTGTTTTTAAATTGCAAATGATTTTTGTCCCCTTTCAAGAAAAATTGTGTCACCCCTTTTGAGTTTGAATGTGGTTGTTTTTTTTTTTTTTTTGCAAATTTGAGTCACAGTCATGATCAATACTAATGACTTCAATAGTGCTCATAATCGAACAAAATTAATATGTGGGTACAATTAGGTCAAATGAAATTTCATAGACAATATGTGAACTCTTTGCATTTTTTTGTGACTAGCCATTTATCAAATCAAGTCTCTTGTTATTAACATTGCACACCAGCAAAATTGTGGAGTCTTTTTTGACATTGGTATCAATGCCTTGTGCGATGAGCTTACCGTGAACCATGTGTGATAACACATATAATTTTCCCTATTGGTCCAGTTGACTTAGTGTTGTAATCTATTGATATGATCGTAGGAAACTTTGAAACAATTTGATATTATAACTCTATTCTGTCTAACCTTATGAATGTGTGAACCTTGCTTGAAAACTTTTTGATCCTTGACTTGTTCTTGGAAAAAACTTTCTAAAATTGTGACCTTTATTTATGCATTACCCATAATCCTCATGAATTGTGGTTAGTTTGAATAGTCAACTTAGGAGAAAACCCTAAGTTTGGGGTGTGATGAAACGAGAAGGTAAATAAAGAAATGCAATGAAATCCCCTTTTACCCAAGATTTTGATGAAAAAAACGGAACCCCTCCATACCCAAAAAAAAAGGAGCGGAAAAGTTGTGGAATAAAGTGCGAAAGTGCAAGGGAAATGCGGTATGCAATAGTCCATGGGAAGTGAATAATAGGATGAGTTGTGAGCAAGAAAATAAATAATGAAGAAAAGTAAAGAAAGTGTGGTTCACACCACGTTGAAATGACCTTTTTGACCTTAAGTGAGTTGGAACAAAGGTTGATTGGAAAATAAGGCAAACCTATGGGTGAAGTCATGCATTATGTTCATCTTTGTTATTGTAAGAGTTTCATTTGATTACGGAGATTTAAATTTTTAACCATTGAGTGTGAATATGGAATCATCTTGTGTGAGGGCTTTTGAACACCTTTGTTGAGCTTGAACTTGCATTTGAAGCAAGTATTATGAACTTGAGATCTTTGATAATTGTGAGTCACAACGTGAATCTTTGAGTGCATAATTGATCCTTGCATGAGTAAGTGGAGTCTTGTAGTGTGCATTCATGATTGAGTCTTGTGTAGCATTGTTTGAGAAATCTTTTATGAACTACTGAACATGAATTTACTTGAGGACAAACAACATTTTAAGTTGGGGGTGTTGATGAGTCCACGATATTTTAATAAATTTAGTGTCCTCAAATGCATATTATGTGCCAAGAATGAATGGATTCCTTGATTTTAAGGGATTTGGATTGAGGAACAAAGCATGGATACTAATGAGCAAAAAGGAAATAGACAAGTGAAAGAATAAACAAAAGAAGTCTTGAGGATCACCTACACCATTGGACGAGTCGCTGAATTGCCATAGTCTCGCCTAATGTTCCAGTGTGACAAGCTCTGAAGAAGAAAATAAAGTTAGCGATAAAAAAGAGCAGTCGGTAAGTCCCCGAACGATTCCTCGATGTAGTACCTTATTTCCCAAAGTTATAGAACTTGAAGATGTTGAAGGCCAAAGCGAAGAGGTGATGGAATTGATCAAAAGGTGGATTTTTGAGTGAATCGATGATCCCGACTAAATGCGCCGAGTGGACTTTCACAGCACACTTTTTGACGACTATAAAATTATTGTTTAAATGTTAGCTTAGAATCTTATATTTTGTTGAATAAGGAAACAGTCATTGAATTTTAGTTTTGAACTGATAGTATTGAGTCAGTATTTTCCTTAACTTTGAAGATTTGAAGATTGTCATTTCATAGAATTAGAAGTGGCTATTGAAGATTCTTTATCCCAACCTTGTGTAAAGACATTATTATTCATAACCATTTGATGAAAATATAATTTGGTATTGATTTCTTGCTACTTTACTATGTCTACCTAAAACCCCAATTATTTGGGTGTGATTATGTGATTATGGGTTGATTTAGTTGTTGGGTGTTGCTATTTTTTAGTCTAACTATTATTTTAAAGTGATTTCATTCAATTATTATGGTTTAATCTAAATGGTTGCAATTATAGATGCAACTTTTACCTTCGTGTTCTTGGCTTGCGAGAGAGAGGTTAGAAAACCAAGAATACTGAATTGATGGTCCGTGGATTTTGGGTTGTCATGGGTTCAGCTTGAGGGATTGAATCCTAAATCCTTTCCACACATTCATCTCGAGAGAGTGAATGGACTAAAGTGAAGGTTGTTCTGAATTACTGCTAATTGATGTTCGAGAGAAACCAATTTGATTCAATGAGATTGTTCGAGGGAAAGTCTATGCCAACTAAAGTCTTTCTTACTCACTAATTTACAATAAATTTACTATCAACTGTAATTACCCCTTTTTCTACCTTAGCCTATAATCACATCACATCCAAAGAATTATGTCTCTATACTTGTTAATTCGCACTTTTTGTTGTCGTTTTTGCTATTTGAAATCAAAACCCTTGTTATTTGACACTTGTGTCACCTCAGAATTGAACTATGTTTTACTCGTAAATATTTTTAACTATGACTCACTTGAACATACTCGTACTTGGTTATTGATTGTCAAATACGCACCACTCCCTGTGGGAACGATTCCAGCTCATTTGGTTGGGTGATATATTGACTAACGATCGTTGACACTTAGAATTGGATGAAGTGTTCTTGATTACGTTAAGGTCAATCTCCTAGTTGAAGATTACTCTGCCTTGCCTGAGTTTACTTAAAATGTAATTTATCATCTTCGCCAAGCTCACCTCAGCTCACCTTATTTTTTAGGTGAATCAACTTCCCAATAGGCTATCCTTAGAACCTTTTAAACTATGTTTCTTTCAATTTGATATCAACTAAAATTCACCTAATTTGTTTTTTGAATTGTGTGTGATATACCGTGGTTTCACGGTATAATTAATGCTTTTTCCTTAAGTTTAGTGTGTCCAAAATCCTTTTTGTGCTAATTTTGATATAAGTTTCTCTTTGTTTTGCAGGAAATCTGTCCAAAGCTGAATGCGGAGATTTTGAGCGAAAATTGCAGAAGAGACCACCTACGGAGCTTATGACGGTCCGTCGTGCTTGTGACGGTCCGTAGGTGGCAGCGTAGAGAAGCTGCTGAAGGAAGATGGGGAAGTCTGACCAAGTGTGGGATTACGAAGCTTGTGACGGTCCGTCATGGCCATGACGGTCCGTCCTGCAGGTCCGTCGTGAAGATCAGAGAAGTGATCCCAGTACCCAGATTCCAGGAGTTGAAGTATTTTGAAACGAGGACCCTCGACGGACCGTCGTGCCTATGACGGTCCGTCACACTTGCCGTCGAGGGGAATGAAGAAAGCAGCAGAAGAAATTGGACAAGTATGGGACGACGGAGCCCATGATGGTCCGTCGTGACCACGACGGTCCGTCGCAAGGTCCGTCGACCCAGCCGCGTTTTGGCAGATTTCCAGAAATTAGAATCCTTGTTTAATTAGGTTTTTATTTTTTTATAAATAGTACGAAAAACCTCGTTTTTGAGGTTAGACTCTTTGATCATCAAATTCCATATAGTTAGACTTTGTGATTATTAAACTTTGTGTTTTTGAGTGTTTGATTATTGGAGATTGATACAAGTGATTTTTGGTGATTAATCAAGCATATTTTCGGATTTTATTCTTTCTCATTGAAGTAAGTACATGAATTCTAATTTAACATATTTGAATATTGTGTTTATGGCTATGAGTAACTAAACTCCATAACTAGGGTTGTGGGAACCATAGGCAAAATAATGAGATAAACCCTAACTAAATAACAATTCGAGAATAGTGTCTTGCATGTATTAATAATTCTTTCGCTTAGAAGTCTTTTTAACGGATGATCAACGTTAGAACTCGCCTTAATGCTACTTGCCGGACCAAGGAGGTAGATAATAGGAAAAGAATTATTAACATAGATTTAGTGTATACTATCTAATAGGCTAGTATTGATTGGTACGAGGTAATAACTTAGTCAAATATCGAATACGATGCTTAATATGAGGTAAAGATAAGGGTTAGGAAAGCAACACACGTAGCCGGACCAAGGTGCGGAGTGAGATTTTCTAGATGCCGGACCAAGGATCTAGAAATACATAACTTATCACTTGCATGCAAGATACTAGGAAAGAGTTGTTATAGTTAGAATTATCAAGTTACGAACCTGTGGGGAACACGTAAGCCCTAGTTACTTTAATTCATTGATTAAAACCCAATATTAAAAGCTTGTCAACGGTCTCTTTCAATTATATTAGTTATTTTTACTCATTAAGTAATACAAACCCCCTTTTTATATTTTTACTTTCCAAGAAAGTTATTGACCAAACGATAGTAATACTAGGTTAAAGTTAAGTCTAGACTATTTTCCTCGTGGGAACGATCCCAACCTCACTAGTTGGGTTATTTACTTGACACGACCGCTTTACTTCTCATTTGAGAAGTAAGTTTGAGCGTATCAAATTTTGGCGCCACTGCCGGGGAATTTAGCTTTTAGATTAACTTGAACTTCTTACTGTAGTTAGTGATATTTCTTGATTTTTCTTTGTTTTATTGTTTTTGATTTCTTTTCAGAACTATCCTCCTTGTATGCCAAATACACGGAGAGGAAGAGAACCGTTGTTTCCCTACGATCACGAGCTAGAGCGTACACTACGAAACATGAATCGTAATTTGGGAATCAATGATGAGGACCCAAACCAGAACATCCCAGCTCCCGCTGATGTTCATGGTCAGATGTTACCCGATGCTCCGGGTGAACATCAACAGAGGGGACAGAATCCCGCTCCACGGCCCCAAGCATACTACAGAGGCTATGATAACATAGCAGATTCGGATGGGCCACTGGTTTTGCCTCCTCTACCCACAGGCCACACTTTTGTGGTAACTAGTAGTCTGATGCAAATGCTCACTGCCAGAGGTTTGTTTTCAGGGCTACCTTCTGAGGATCCACATGCCCACATAGCTAAGGTAAGGGCATTGTGTAAAAGTTGTGTGGGGAGGCCTGATTTGGATCTAGATGTGATTGGGCTCAGAGTTTTTCCTCTCTCACTGATGGGAGAGGCTGCTATGTGGTTCACTGAGCTCCCATACAACTCCATCTTCACTTGGAATCAACTACGGGATGTCTTCTTAGCACGCTACTATCCGGTCTCCAAGAAATTAAACCACAAAGACAGGGTGAACAACTTTGTGGCACTACCAGGAGAGTCAGTTAGTAGTTCTTGGGATCGATTCACCTCATTCTTGAGAAGTGTTCCAAATCACCGCATTGATGATGAGTCACTGAAAGAATATTTCTATCGGGGACAGGATGATAACAATAAAGCAGTGTTGGACACTATAGCAGGTGGATCTTATGGAGAATGCCCTTATGCTGAGATTGCTGAGAAATTAGAGAAAATCTCCCGTAACAACAAAGCTTGGAGTACTAGGAAGTCCGATACAGGGAGAAACACCTTCGCAGTGCAGTCCACTCACAACCCAGCCACAGATGATATTCGTGAAGAAATGGCTCAGATGAGAACTGAGCTTGGGTTGGTACTAAAACATGTCGTTGGGGGTGCAGAAAAGATTAATGCAGTCAACTACTTGGCTAAACCATCACCTCCAATCGATGAGTGTTATTATGCGGAGGATTGTTATGCAGTAAATGAACAGATGGGGGGTTTTCGACTAGGCGCCTAAGGCGCAAATCAGGATAATTGGCGCCAAGGTCAAGGGAACCAAGGTCGGAACTATGGTAATTACAACCGTGAGGGTCATTATGTCCGAGACGGTAACCGCGACAACAACTTCAACAGGGGTAGCTACGGTAACAGAAATGATAGGAATGGGACCTATATCCCTCCCCAAAATCGTGAACTTACTCCTAGGGATGGTGGAGATAGTATGGCGCGAGTTGAGGACATGTTGCACAAAATTATGAGGAGATTCGATGCTAGTGATGAGAACATCAAAGAGTTAAGGAGTGACTTAGCTAGTATTGGGCAAAAAGTTGATACACATGCAATTTCGATTAAGCAGATTGAATTGCTAATGGCCCAATTATCTGCGACAGTAAACACACGGCAACCGGGCACTCTTCCTAGCAACACTGTCCAAAATCCAAAGAATGACGCGCACTGAATGGCAATCACTACTGGGGTGGTAAGCAAACCATTGACCCACATATGCCATCTACTGAGGAAAATGTGAGAAAGGATAATGATATTGTGAAAAAGGGTAATGGTGAAGCAGAGGAAGTAATGGAAAAGATGTAGAAATACCGTGAAGGTAATCCCCATGCCTAGGCCACCACCACCTTTCCCTCAGAGATTAGTGAAAAAGACCGAGGATGGGAAATACCGGCGCTTCATAACAATGTTGAAGCAGCTTTCTATCAATGTCCCTTTGGTAGAAGCTTTAGAACAAATGCCCGGTTACGCCAAGTTTATGAAAGATCTGGTCACCAAGAAAAGATCGGTTACTTTTGAGGATGATGATAGATTACAGCATTGTAGTGCTATTGCTACAAGATCCCTAGTGCAAAAGAAAGAAGATCCGGGTGCATTCACTATACCTTGTACAGTTGGGTCGTTACATTTTGCGAAAGCATTATGTGATATGGGGCAAGCATAAATCTCATGCCCCTCTCAATTTACAAGAAGTTGGGTTTGGGGGATCCAAAACCCACTGCGATGCGGCTACTGATGGCCGATCGGACTGTGAAAAAGCCCATAGGGATACTCCATGATGTGCTAGTAAAAGTGGAGTCATTCATCTTTCCAGCAGATTTTGTTATTCTTGATTGCGAAGTCGTTTTGAGGTGCCCATTATTCTTGGGAGGCCATTCCTTGCTACAGGTAGAGCCTTAGTTGATATGGAGAAGGGACAGATGAAATTTCGGTTGGAATAATGAAGAAGCCACCTTCAACATTGTAGGACCATGAGGCAGAGTGGTGAGCTCCAATCGGTATCTGCCATATCCCACAAAGGGAAGATGAAGATGGGAAATGAACAAAAAATTGCAAAACAAGAGTTTATGGTTGGGGATTTGGTACTTGTAGACAGTTCTGGGGTGCCTTGTCTTCCGGGCAAGCTCAAGTCCAAATGGACTGGCCCTACCTGGTTACCCAAGTATTCCCTCATGGGCAGTTGAGTTAAAAGCCAAGGAGGGAGTGAGGTTTAAGAAGAGTAGAGATAGAATAAAACTCTATTTTGGGCATAAAGCATCGGGGAATAAAGTGATAGAGGCATACCATCTTGATGAAGTCTGAGTAATCAAGTGGTCCCAGTCGTGCCGCGACATTAAATCAGGCGCTTATTGGGAGGCAACCCAATACTTATCGTCTTTTTAATAGTAGCATTTTTCTATTAATGGGTTTTAAATTTGCAGGCACATCACCAGGAAATTCTGCAGAAAACTACTCTGCAGCAGCCACTGACGGATAAAACGACGGACCGTCTCGACTGAAACGGACCGTCGTATGCACCGTCACACCAGGTTCGTATTTCTGTCTTTTTTTTTAAATTAGGGCACACACGACGGAAAGTACGATGGGGCGTCGCACGCTCGACGGACCGTCGTCGGGGACCCGTCGCGCGTTTAATGAAATTAACCCGACCTGACCCGGACTGACCCTTCTCAAAATCTGACCATTTATACTCCCGCCCCTCCATATTTCCCCCATTATTTCCTCATTCCTCTCATCTCCCCTCTCTTTTCAACTTCCCCCACTGATCATTGCCCCCACAATCCTCTTAAACCTTATACTTATCATCCACTAGTCGGTGCTGCTGCTGTAAGGTGTCTACCTTGCTAACTGAATCATTCCCCACTTGTGTTTTCTCCATTTCCAAGGTATGTGTCTCTAAATTTGTACTCATTTCTCTTGTATTTTTATTTATTAGTTAGTATTAGATTTGTTCTTAGTCGTATCTTGTTCCCTTGATATGATTATGTCTAGACCTAGGCTCTAAATGTTTGAATTTGCCATGTTAATAACCCTAGACATAGGTGATTTCACATTAATAGTTTCCTAGGTAGTTGGGATAGACATATATAGGTCCAAAACACTACACAACCATGTGGGTTCATCGGGGATGCGTAGGGTACCCCCAGTTCTAACACTATACTCAGAACGAGACCCCGATGACGGTCCGTCGTATACACGACGGACCATCGTAGGGTCCGTCGCATAAGCCCTAGCACCCTCCCCTAACGACGCATGTGACGGACCGTCACACCCACGACGGTCCGTCCTGCACGACCGTCATGGTTGTTAGAGACCCTGTTTCTAAGGGTCTCTAAAATTTTCCAAGTGTCCAACGACGGACACTTACGACGGACCGTCACACCCACGACGGTCCGTCCTGCACGACCGTCATGGTTGTCAGAGACCCTGTTTCTAAGGGTCTCTCTAAAATTTTTCAAGTGTCCAACGACGTACACTTACGACGGACCGTCACACCCACGACGGTCCGTCCTGCCCACCGTCATGACGGTCAGAGACCCCTCTACTAAGGGTCTCCAACGTTTTCCAAGTGTCTTAGGACGGACACTTACGACGGTCCGTCGTACTCTCGACGGTCAGTCCTGTGTGACTGTCATGGTGGTCAGAGACCCCTCTACTAAGGGTCTCCCTACGTTTTCTAAGTGTCCTACGACGGACACTTATGACGGTCCATCGTCCTCTCGACGGGTCCGTCCTGCGTGACCGTCATGGTAATCAGAGACCCCTCTTTTCAGGGTTCTTTATATGTACTTCGACCAAGTACAACACGACGGACCTCATGACGGTCCGTCGTATCCACGACGAGCCGTCATCCGTCCCGTCGTGTGATACAGTTTTCACTATCGTCAACCCACTATTTTAAATGTTTTATGTTGTATGGGCTTGCTTGTCTTGTTTGACATTACTCGTACTAATAGTGATCCTTTTCAGGTACTATCGACTATGGCACCCAAGCAAGACCGAGCTTACGCACGCGGGCGATCCAAGTCTGTGGCCCCGTCTGCACGCTTGATCAGCAGGTCCTGATTATGAGCGTGACCCTGAATACATGCCCCCAGGCCCTCCGCACCTTCCCGTGCTGCACGTGCCCCCCGAGCCACACCCAAGAAGACGGTGGCGTCCGACGTAGTCACTGCCTCCCGTCTGATGAGGAGCGCACACTGACCGGGGCAAAACCCTCTGGGTCGGCCACCAACGAGGAAGGAGCATCTGGCTCCTTAGGAGTATCCTGGTCCGAGGAAGCTTCAGGATCTGCTGAGGTTCCCGCACCCGCCACTGCTGCAGCGTCGGCCTCGTCTGATGAGGCTGACAGTTCAGACTCCACATCCGGCGCACCAGCCTCGGTCCCCACTCCAGCCTCTGACCAGCCAAACCGGTGGTGCGTTGAAGACCAGTTTCAGATTTACTCTGACGC
The DNA here is from genome assembly GCA_027705065.1 of Solanum peruvianum. Classification (NCBI taxonomy): domain Eukaryota; kingdom Viridiplantae; phylum Streptophyta; class Magnoliopsida; order Solanales; family Solanaceae; genus Solanum; species Solanum peruvianum. The sequence goes on along the minus strand of JAKWJD010001764.1, from coordinate 32,212,582 downwards.
GAAGTTCTTGACCGATAAAGGAGTAATGTCTCGGACACTCACCCTGGAGCGGCGGGTACTTACAGGGAGTCTCCCCTCGATGTCGGAGATCCACAACATCTTCACCAGGCATCGCCTAGAGTGGACAGCCCGTCCGTTGGGACGATACAGTGAGGAGATGGTCCGAGAGTTCTAACGCGTCCTACGTAGTGACTCTCCGATCACAGATCGACAGGCGGGCTGCTCCCGCAAACAGGCCCCATTGGAGCAGTTCTAGTCCGGGGCGTGCAGGTCGACATTTCCCTGCCCGCCATCGCCGGTTCCTATAGGGCGAGAGTGCAGATGCTACTCGGACCCCCACCACTGCCGAGTTTGACTATCGCTGGCAGATAATCAAGGATGGACACTTCATGCGCGAGCGGACACTGAGAGAGACCACCAAGAGGTGGATGGCTTTGCACCTATCAGTCGACGGAGAGGGTGCCGACTGGGTCACTGAGCCGAAGGGGGCCATCAAGAAGGCCAACCTCACGTTCGTCGCGAAGTTCTTGTGGCTGCTCGTGCGTCACTTGCCTTCCCCCACAGCTGCTGATAACATAGTCACCTGGGATCGAGCAGTGCTGATGGCGGCGATGATAGCCAGCTTCGAGGTAGACTATGCATGGCTTCTCCCGGCAGTCATGCACGAGAGGGCATTCAAGGTCACCACCACACTACCCCTTCCGTGCATGAATCTTCGCCCTTTCAGGTCTGCAGGTGTGCCCGTGTGGCACATAGATCAGTTGAAGACCCCGCAGGGCACCGTTGATGTCGGCCTCATCAGAGACAAGGCCAATGAGTTGGCCCCACGTCGAGGGGCCCCGTCCAGAGCTGCCACCACTATCTGATGATCTTGCGGATACGGTGGCCCAGGCCCGCATAGCGACACAGGCAACGGACACTACCTCGGTCGAGTCTATCCCGGGTAGTAGCACAGCCCCTCTACCACACCAGCCCCGCTGCTCGAGTCCAAAAACTGGAGGCACAAATGGACACCCTTCTGCATCATATCCAGCCATGGATGCAGAAGTCTATGCTGACTCTGAAGCGCGTATGGAGAGGCATAGGCAGCGGAAGATTGCTGAGGTTCACCAGCGCCTCGATGCTTTTGAATTGAGAGTATTAGCTCGACCAGCCCCTCCGGTAGATGTGTCAACTCTTCAGGCTGCAGTCTCCAGTCTTCGGGCAGACATCGACACCAATCCTAGCGGCAAGAGTGCGGAGTCTGTCAAGCCTGCTGAGGATACTGATTGGCAGCCCTGTTTCTACTCCAGCCAGTCCCCCACCCTCCCCTCGAGAGAGTGCCAAGAGGCGTAGGGGTCGATCAGAGGATGAGGCGCGCGAGGGAGAGGAAGAAGGAGCGCCGCGAGATGGAGGCCGCGAGGAGAGCCTCAATTTGCTGAGGCGGAGGCACACCGATCCGAGCATCGCAGATAGCGGCTGGGGCCTCTAGCTCCCATACTGTAGAGACCGCCGGAGGCACTGAGGGTGCGGGTTGTTGCTGAGGGGAACCACTGAGGGTGTCCATTGGTTGAGGACACCACTGATGGTGTCCAGATTGCAGAGGCTGTGGGTTCCGAGAAACCGGACCCACCAGCTTGCTTATCGACGGCGCTATGCGCCACAGGTTTGCTTCACCTACCTCTCTAATCTTTAGATTTTTTTTATGCATTGGGGACAATTGCATGCTTTTTGTTGGGGGTGGGGTAAATGGAAAGTGAGTGTTAGGGTGAAGTCTGAGTAGCCCAACTCACTATCCTCTTTTGGGGTTTTCTTGCTTGTGTTCTTTTTCCCCAAAAGACTGATTATTTTTCTGTTGAACCGGCACGTTATATCTTTTGTACATAAGTTTAACTCTGAAGCATGATGGCTAAAATGATATCCCGATAAAACTGGAAAATGTGTGGCTCTAAACATGAAATAGAGTTACACCATTGCATTACCCTAAATCTTCAAGTCAAACTAGGTGTCTGATAATCTGGTATAGTGATGAGATGTCAAGTGAGTGTGAGGAAAGTTGAATAGTCCACTATTGGTACTGAGCTAGAACTTGCCTGGTTAGTCCTGCTAAAAGTAAGCTGTAACAAATATAGAAACCAAATGAAAGTTATCCTTCTTTGATCCAAATAATTTGAGCTTAAAATTAGAGCTTTCTTTTTCACCCCAACTGACCTTTTCTGGGAACAATATGTTGGCCCTGGTCCCTCCTTGGACATGTGCACCTCAGCTTATGCCAAAAGCATAAGTTGAGGGTGGCTAATGTATAAACAACCTTCGTTATGGCCCTGACCCGATTTTGGGTATTGTGTACCTTGACTCATGGCAAAGCCATGAGTTGAGGGTGGCTGTTTTGAGGAATGCCCTGGAAAGTGGGGTTGAAAGAACAAAGAGAGAGAAAGAACAAAAGTGAAGTGACTCAAGAACCAAAAAAAAAAATTATTCAAGAATTACAAACAAGAAAAGAAAAGAGTCACTTACGCAAATGAAGAAAGAAGGGAAACAGCAAGGTGAAAGAATAGGAGAAACTGGGCGAGATAAAGTTATATAGGGTGGAAGGTTTAGCCGATATGTCAAGGAGGGCAAAAAGTTACTAAAGTATACCTAAATATACCCTACCTGACTCTGAGCCTACGTTACAAGCTAAAAAAGTCCTATCGTGATCCTAAGGGTTGTATAGAGAACTTAAGGCAGTGAAAATAAGGGCAAGCTTATGGCAATAGGTATGAATGAGTGTGACTTTGTTCTGAGAGCGAGTGTTGAAATGTAATCCTTATACTCAAACTGAAATCATTGTGTGAAAAATGAGGATGTTGTTCTAAAGTGAGGACACTAGTTACAATACCGGAATTGTTAGCACCTCGGTGAGAAATTGAAGAGGATAGGTGTTGGTGCATGGTGAGTCTGTGTCATGTTTGAATCCCACAAAATTCAAGCCTAATAGTGATAGCATGCATATATTTGATGGGATTAATCGGGATTGATAGCCAAATGATTGCAAAAGATAAAACATGAATACTATTGTACAAAGATTGTGTAGTGAGTAATAGTGCGTCGCTGAGGACAAACAACGAATTTAAGTTGAGGGTGTTGATATACCGTGGTTTCACGGTATAATTAATGCTTTTTCCTTAAGTTTAGTGTGTTCCAAAAGCCTTTTTGTGCTAATTTTGATATAAGTTTCTCTTTATTTTGCAGGAAATCTGTCCAAAGCTGAATGCGGAGATTTTGAGCGAAAATTGCAGAAGAGACCACCTACGGAGCTTATGACGGTCCGTCGTGCTTGTGACGGTCCGTAGGTGGCAGCGTAGAGAAGCTGCTGAAGGAAGATGGGGAAGTCTGACCAAGTGTGGGATTACGAAGCTTGTGACGGTCCGTCATGGCCATGACGGTCCGTCCTGCAGGTCCGTCGTGATGATCAGAGAAGTGATCCCAGTACCCAGATTCCAGGAGTTGAAGTATTTTGAAACGAAGACCCTCGACGGACCGTCGTGCCTATGACGGTCCGTCACACTTGCCGTCGAGGGGAATGAAGAAAGCAGCAGAAGAAATTGGACAAGTATGGGACGACGGAGCCCATGACGGTCCGTCATGACACGACGGTCCGTCGCAAGGTACGTCGACCCAGCGCGTTTTGGCAGATTTCCAGAAATTAGAATCCTTGTTTAATTAGGTTTTTATTTTTTTATAAATAGTACGAAAAACCTCGTTTTTGAGGTTAGACTCTTTGATTATCAAATTCCATATAGTTAGACTTTGTGATTATTAAACTTTGTGTTTTTGAGTGTTTGATTATTGGAGATTGATACAAGTGATTTTTGGTGATTAATCAAGCATATTTTCGGATTTTATTCTTTCTCATTGAAGTAAGTACATGAATTCTAATTTAACATATTTGAATATTGTGTTTATGGCTATGAGTAACTAAACTCCATAACTAGGGTTGTGGGAACCATAGGCAAATAATGAGATAAACCCTAACTAAAATAACAATTCGAGAATAGTGTCTTGCATGTATTAATAATTCTTTCGCTTAGAAGTCTTTTTAACGGATGATCAACGTTAGAACTCGCCTTAATGCTACTTGCCGGACCAAGGAGGTACATAATAGGAAAAGAATTATTAACATAGATTTAGTGTATACTATCTAATAGGCTAGTATTGATTGGTACGAGGTAATAACTTAGTCAAATATCAAATACGATGCTTAATATGAGGTAAAGATAAGGGTTAGGAAAGCAACACACGTAGCCGGACCAAGGTGCGGAGTGAGATTTTCTAGATGCCGGACCAAGGATCTAGAAATACATAACTTATCACTTTGCATGCAAGATACTAGGAAAGAGTTGTTATAGTTAGAATTATCAAGTTACGAACCTGTGGGGAACACGTAAGCCCTAGTTACTTTAATTCATTGATTAAAACCCAATATTAAAAGCTGTCAACTATCTCTTTCAATTACATTAGTTATTTTTACTCATTAGGTAATACAAACCCCCCTTTTTATATTTTTACTTTCCAAGAAAGTTATTGACCAAACGATAGTAATACTAGGTTAAAGTTAAGTCTAGACTATTTTCCTCGTGGGAACGATCCCAACCTCACTAGTTGGGATATTTACTTGACACGACCGCTTTACTTCTCATTTGAGAAGTAAGTTTGAGCGTATCATTGTGTCATGTAGGAAAACTCTAGAACAAAGGCAAAAGAGTTGTTTCCTCTAAATATAAGCCTGAAAGAGAGTCTCCTCCTCTTCTCCCTTTGAAAATAATAAGGGGATCTCTATTAGTGAGCTATCTGAGGCTTCAAAACAACAAGCCACTCCGCGATCTTTACGTGTGTGAGTGAGAAAGCAAAGAAAAGAATAGTCAATAAGAGGACGGACATAAGGACCATGTTTGCACCGAACCCCATCTCAAATATGAGTGCCTCCTATTTTCTCCTAAATATCTCTGCAAGTCCCCTAATAGGCTCAAAGCATCAAGAGAATAAACTATACTAGAAGAGAGGGGACTCTTAATTGATGGGGGTTCTGAGCGAATGTGTAAGACCCTTAAAATGAGTTAGGGTGTATAGAGCCTCACTTGTGACTATAACCTTGTCAGAGTGTTAATATAGTACTTTAAAGTATGATTGGGTGATATCAGGTCATTTGGAAGTCAAACATCAAGGGATGACCAGGACGTTCGACGACTAGTCACCCAAGGGGCCTTATATGTTTTTATGTGATTATGTGTGTTTAATGAGTTTATGAGTTACTTATATGATTAAAAATTATATTTATAGTAAGTGTATCGAGTTTAATGAGGTTTGGACATCAAACTTCAATGAACTTCCAAAGCATTCGAAAGTTAGCCCTTGAGACGTTCATGTGTGTCTTGAGTGTGCCTTGCATGTTTAGATGTGTTTTACGTGTTAATTTTGGGTGAAACTTGCATGGAAGGTATAAAACTTGTTAATATTTGGTCTTACAATGGATACATCCGCGTAGGATATCCCAAGGGCCCCGCAAAAGGGCCCACAAAAAGGACCCAAGGGTTATCGAGACACTGCCTTTGCAGTGTCAATCGATTGAACCAAACGACACCCCGTTTGTTGAAAAAAGGCCCGTCAATGGTGGTGTAGTCGATGTAAACTTATCCTACATTAGTATCATCAAAATAACAAGCCAAGACCCCATCGACTGAAGCCACAGACGGCCTGTCGATGGACCTATTGCTGTCGATAGTGGTCGTCGATGGTGGCCTGCAACTACTTCCTAGCGACTGTTTCATTAAAGAGGTGAATAGGAAATTCACCCCACGTCCTAAACTGACCCTACTATGTATTTAAGGGATCAAAAACATGATCAACCCATTCCCAATCCAATTTTCTCAAAATAGACTTTCCCTCCAAAAATATTCTCTCTAGAACCTCCATTGAAGGTGAAGCTCAAGAACAGCTTGGAGTTTGGATTACTATGGTTTATTCATGAATTTTTTATAGGTTTTCATATGGATAAAGGTACGATGATCCTTCATCTCTAAGTAACCTTTCACTTGGAGAGTTAATCTCAAAGTTTTCAAAGAGATAATGATCAAACTTTTATCTTTCAATCTAGCCATGGGTTCTTTACCAAAACGTTTTCAAAGGCTTAATCATGATGGATTGTTTATAATGTATTAGTTTTAACGTTAAAAAAGATCCAATTACATTGTGAACACATGTCCTTTCCAAAACTCGATTTAGCCCTTGCATGGGCATTGTGATCATGGCTTGTTATTTGATTGAATTGTTATTCTATTACGTTGAATTGCTTATTTCTACAGTTATCTACGTTTATTAATGATAAATTGATGATGAATGATCCATGTGGATCAATGTATGAAGATTTGAACATGCCTAGCTTAGATCTCAATGTGTTCACTGTAAATTGCCTTTGTAATGATTGAATGTTGAATTTGATTAGATGAAGATTATTATAGCTACTCTCTTAGGTTGATGTTATGATTAAATTGTGGGTATACACCCTTCATGATCAAATCAAAGGAATCTTGATAAGGATTAATCTCCATGTTTTAGCCTGAAGGTTGATAATCCTATGAACGTAATGTGATCTCAATTTTAGGTAGATGAAGCATGATTTAGTCTTGATTATTATGTCTTTATATACTTCCCTAGGTTGGTAGTATCGGTATATTATGAATGTTAATCATGGTAATCAAAGCAAAGAATATTAGTAAGTGATCTCTGACTCTCTACTTTCTAGTATATATGTGATGCCTTGTATTATGTTATTGTATGATCTTGTAGCGACTTTTACATGGTTTATTTCATTATTAAATGTTTATTTAGCTACTTCCCTATAAGGTATTGATGATGAAAAGGGCATATTGATCAATGATGATCAAAGTTTAATGAAGTCGAAAGAATGGCGCTTCCTCTCTACTTTTTTTGTAGTTTTGATAGTTGATGAAGCCTTGTATGGCATTGTGTGTGTTTCCACTTATGGTGGTGGTGTTTACTTTATTTTCATTATATATATGTTTATATGTCCTTGAAGGAAAATTTATGAATACATGAGTGTATAATTATGATGATCACACTATGTGAAGCTTATGCCTACTTTCCTGTTCTAATTGTGATATAGGTTGTATGGCTATTGTATATGCATGTATATATCTATTGAAGATATTGTGTGGTACTTCCATTAATGAAGTGTTAAGGATTGATGAACCCTACCCATGTACCCCTATGTGAAGGTGTAAATAGCTAATATTAGGAGTCTTAAAGTGTAATATGAAGTTAGCTTGCCTCCTATGCTAAATTGTGTTGTGTGGTCGATTCTTGAAAGTGTAATGTGGTCTTTAGAGGTTGGCTTCCTCAATGTGTTGTTGATAGCAATCATTTGATCATGTTGTCCAATGTACACACACACTCACACATTATGAATGCTTATAATATAATAAAGGTGTCGTGTCTAATGAAAGGTTGATCTCATATTCACTAAATGTCTACTACTATGCATGTAAGGTAAATGTATGTGAAGTATGTTATGTATTCCATTAACTAGGATGACATTATAGGTGTACTAGTATGGGCAAGGGTATGGGACTTTGTCTATGCATTGTACATGTGTACCTTGATAGGATAGTTCCTAGGATTGGTTTCTATGAACATGTAAATGAATATAATGATATTCCATGAAAATGTCTGATATGCTATGATGCTAAGTATATTATATGATAATTATGAATATGCATAGTGTCTTACAGTGTTGATATGAAAGTATTTTTCACATCGTTACAGTTGTAGACTTATGCATTGATATATGAACATGTGCGACATTTATGAGTTATGTGAATGGTTTTCTCACAAACAAGTACACACACACATGCATGAATATCTAGACAATAGAGGGCCTTGAAAGGAGTGCTCATGTGTACCCTAAAAGTAGATATGTGCTTGACTATTTTATAAGCTTATAAGGAATCAATATCTTAAGCATTCGTTTTATGAAGTAAAGTAATAAAGACTTTTAATAAAAAGAGAACTTAGCCTATCATTGAGTGAACTTGACAATGAGAGGTGTTGGCTTCTCATGAGGAAGATTCACCATTGGTTTCTCATATAGTGTTGGATTCCCTTGGAGGAAGATCCACCATTGGATTCCCATAAGGTGTGACTTCCCTTGGAGTAATATTCACCTATGGTTCCACATGAGGTGGTGGCTTTCCTTGAGGAAGGTTCACCCATGTTTTCTCATTAAATGAGGGTTCAATTCCATTTCTAGAAGGTCATGTATATCTCTTAGTTCCATAAACTATGCTTGCCACATAGGATGTAGTAAGTGAAATCACTTAGTATGATAGGATGTATGTTAATGTTCTACCTTGGCTAGGTGAGAACACCTTCCTTTGGTGTACGTCTCTACAACACCAAATTCTATGTTTAAAACCCATGGTCCTAATGTCGGTTAAGGCTATATTTTCGTTAAATAAAATAGAACAATGGAAGTAAATGACTAAGACCCTAAATAGGATGACCTAAGGGAGGTTACTTAGGATAGGAGGAAGTAATGAACCCACCTAGACATTTCACAAGTGGCTTCTTAGGGAGTTCTATGAAGATGATCTAAGGTGTATGGTTATGGTTATGTCTTTATCCATGGTATGGTAGTATTTGTCTACTTGTTAAGAAGATGTGCATGATATGAGTCTATATGACGTGGTGTTATTCTTATATGCACTATGTGGTTCTTAATGACTGTATGATGAAGGTTTTTGACATGAATGAAGTTGTCTTCAATTATTTGTTGATGTATGAATTGGATGGTAAGGCTTGTGGTCTCATGATAGGTCTACTAAGTATGTGGGAGACTATTGGGCTTCACATGTACATTGCACTAGTAGATTTAGAATGGGATTATGACTAAGGTCTCATAAGGTTCTATGCAAAGTAAAATAAGTATATGTGCATAATGACTTAGAGTTTACTGTAGATCCTTATGGTCTTGACTTGAATGTGTCATGATATGTGCTATACTTCTATGATGGTATATGTTGGCTTATGAAAGGTGTATGTATGGTTTTCCTTCTGACCTTAAGGTGATGCATTGCATGAAGTATCACTAGAGGGTTACAAGGGAGGTTAATGAGTTAAAAAAAGAACTTCACTGTAAAAGGAAAGTAGTTCACTATAAAGTGAAAAGAGCTCACTCTAAAGTGACCTCAAATATGGCTTAAATTCTATATGTGATTTGATATGATGTTCGGATTTTTAATATGTCAATATGAAGTATGTGAATTACATAAATGTTATTATATAAAGGTTTTATGTAGATACTCTCAAAAAGTCATGAAGTATGATTTTCAAGAAAATGTCCCTTTTAAATGTAGGTTTTTGCATGGTTGTCATACTTATGTATTCTTGTACTAATTCCATTCTTCGCTACTTTTTATACGAAGTGTAGGTTATGGATATTAAGCCATGTCTTTAATGGTAATGAGCTTGATATGTGATACCCAAGCTCAAGGAAATGGGTCCTTAAGTTCCAAGGATTTCCTATTTATGGTTTACTGTAAAATCTTGTAATTATATAGTTAGGTATTTTGTTTTAAGGGTCATGTCCCTAAAGTACTCTTATGATGTTGAGTCTAGGATGGCAAGCGAGACTAGAGTCTTTAACTATGTATGAAATATTTTATATATATATGAAGTAATGTTCTAGCATATGATGTGCTAAGAAAGTTTTGAATTTTCCGCTAAAATTCTCAATGACAATGCGATGAATGATAATTATGGGCTTGTATAAGACATCTGAGAGGTCAAGTACGCCATGTTACTTCTAGGGGGTGATCCCCGGATGTGACAGAATGCCTAGCCTTCAGGGACACTATCAAGTTTCATGGGTTTGAGAGGTTCACTCGAACTCGACCTCCTTATGTCTAGGCCTAGGTATGAGAGTTCTATTTGGAGTATACAAAGGCCTTTTTCAAGAAGAGAAAAGCACAATTTTTAACATGTTGCATGACATTGAGGTTTGTGGTAAGATGGTACCATTTTGCGCATATAAGATAACTTTAATATTGGGCACTAAAGGCGAAAAATTTATTTCTACATGCTCCGAACAAAACAGGGCCTAAAAGCACCCAAGGGTGGGTGACGCCCCTCATTTTAGACATGACTCCTCTATGGATGCTTTATGGAGGGAGGATTGATAATAAGTATATGAACATCACCTCGCATATTGGTTCGACTTTATTAGCACAAACTTATGCAATCCCAAATTGAGTCCTAACTATGGCATCCGCCGTCTTATTTGGCAGCATCATTGATCAGATTAAGGTAGATGTTGGTGTCATTATTGTTGAGGAGATGCTAATGAGAGATCATCAGGAGCAAACTTCCCTCCCATTTCTAGTCTTGATCACATAGTTGTGTGAGGTTGCGGGAGCCCCTATTAGGGGCAGGCATCAACTCAGCTTAGTAGAAATGAAGAATATTTAATTCTAATGTTTGAAAAACATTATATATATATATATATATATATATATATATATATATATATATATATATATATATATGTGTGTGTGTGCGTGTGTGTGCGCGTGCGTGCGTGCGTGCGTGTGCGCGGGCGCGGCGCGCGTGTTGTGTGTGTGTGTGTGTGTGAAAAGAACTAATCTGAAATAAATAAACAAAAATACATAATAAGAATAAGTCACCAATAGGATCGTGATGGAGTGGTAATTACTCTTTTTCAATGTGAATTCGTATATAATCGGAATCCAATGTAGATATCGGAAGTAGATGATATAAAAATAATAATAAGATACTAAAAGAGAATGGATATGTATATTGTATATTTGATGAATTCAATTATTATAACTCTAATAATATTAAATTGAAAAACTATAAAAACTTCAAATGTTAAAATATTAAGTTTGAATACTATCTTGATATTAAATAGCTTGGTGAAAGAATTATCATTACTCACTATTCAGGATAGATGAAAAGGAAATGTTCGTTTACCTTCAACTTTTATGTAAAATCATATGTTAATATTAATAAATTCACTACCCCTGATATAAATATATGTAATTATCCTAACATAAAATAATGCAAAATATTATCAATTTGAGACACAAATTAAAAAATTTAAAATCATTGGATAGTACGACAAGATCTTTTGTGTTTGTCCTCATAAACAAACAAGATATATAATTAGACAGAGAAAACAAATCATTTATCTAGCGATTAGGAGGTTGTAAATTATATCCAGCTCTCAATAAGTTTTTAGCTAATTTAAAACTAGAGGATTGGAACCTCCAAAAATTTTTATGTGAAGCATTAGTATCATTACTGCAAAAAAGTATGACAAATAAAAAAATAGAAAGAAAACTCTTTCTTAAGAATTCCAGTTTAATAGAAAAAAAGTTATTCCTTCTTACTCTAACTTAGATTGAGAAAAACCTGATGAAAAATTTGAAAAGATGTAAAAAGTACTTATAGAGAAAAAATATGGAGATAGAGTGAATCAGTAGACTACGAAGAATAAGGATAAGACTATTAGAACAAAATATTCAAGAAACTGATTTGAAAAATAAAAATAAAGTGAACTTATGAAATTCTTTCTCTATATTAATCTGCAGAAAGTCTGAATTTTATACAAGGAAAAACATAAACATTAAAACTCAATAAGAACATGTGTCACTAACTACCACAAAAGGGGCCACTAACAGCCATAAATGGGGCCACTAACTTCAGAAAGTTGAGAAATTAAATTTTACTAAGTCTAACGAGAAAATAGGAAACACTAAACTGAAATAAGTAAACATAGTAAAAATAATAATAAGCTAGAAAAAATGTCAATTGTCTAACACTCTTCCTTGGCATTTTTGTGGCAAACACAAATTCTTTGCCTCAGATCTTCAAACCTTCCCTTTGTCAATGACATGGTGAAAATGTCAGCTACCTGGTTCTCACATGAACAATGAACAACCAAAACTTCATTAGATTGTTGGGCTTCTCTAATAAAATGAAAATTGATCTTGATATGCTTAGTTCGATCGTGAAACACTGGATTTTTTTAGATTGAAATTGTTGAACTGTTGTCAGACATGATCTTTGTAGCTTATGTTTGTTCATGGCCTAAGTCCTTCATCATCTTCCTTAGCCAGATATATTGATACACAGCAAATGCAGCAGCTACGTACTCAGCTTCTGTTGTTGATTGAGCTGTAGTTTCTTGTTTTCTAGAGCTCCAACTAAAACAAGTTGTCCCCAAACAGAAAAGATATCCAGAGGTGCTTATGGAATCATCAAATCCACCACCCCAACAACTATCAGAGTACCCGATCATGTTCATAGTTACTTCGGCAGATGTTGAGAAAAAAATTCCAAACTTGTTGGTTCCTTTAATATACCTTAACACTCTTTTAGCCGCTGTGAGGCGTGTGTATCTAGGTGAATGCATGAACCTAGAGAGCATACTAACAACAAATAGAAATTTGGCCTTCTTGTGGTTAGATATAAAAGATGTCAATTAAGCTTCTATACATACTATCGTCCATTTTTTTGGAATCCTCATCCTTGTCAAGCTTCACACCAGTAGATATTGGAGTACTTATAGGTTCGCAATCTTGCATTTCGAACCTGTTTAGAATATCCGAAATGTAATTCAGGTGGCATATGAAAATTCCATCACTAGACTGCAACTCTTCCATGCCAAGAAAGTACCTCATTACTCCAAGATCAGTCATTTCAAAGATTTTATCCATTTCATCCTTGAACCTTGGATTAGTTTAATTTTGCTTCCAGCCACAAGCATGTCATCCACATAAATTTAGAGAATTAAGGACTCACCTGCAGCAGTGACTTTCACATACAAAGTAGCTTCACTTTGAATTCTACTAAAGCCAAGTTAGATGAGGCGATTGTCCAACCTCTCATACCATGCCTTGGGCTTGTTTTAGGCCATACAAGGCCTTCATTAAGAGATAAACTTGATCCTCTATTTCGGGATTTGAGAAAACATCAGGTTGCTCTAAATAGATCTCTACAACAAGAAAAACATTCAACAAAACCGATTTGACATCAAGTTGATGAATCTGCCATGAACTATGAGATACAAATGCAAAAATAAGCTTGATTGTGTCATACCTTGCTACAAGAGCAAATATTTCCTGGTAATCCGCACCATATTGTTGTGTGTTTCCTTTCACCACCAATCTAGCCTTATGTTTGAAAATTGTTCCATCAGGAGAGTTTTGTCTTGAAAATCCATTTTACACCAATCACCTTGCGATTTCTAGGTCTGTCAACAAGATTCAGGTTTCGTTCTTCTAGATCATGTCTAGTTCATCTTACATAGCTCTCCTCCATGCCTAAGAGTCTTTTGCTTCAGCATAGCTTGTTGGTTTAGAGGTAACCAAGTTACACCACTGATAGACATCTTTTAAGCATCGAGTTCCCCTCACTGGTACATCATCCACTAGTTCATCTTCTGAATGTTGAGGTTTCTCTATTGAAAATAAATAAAAATAAGAGGTATTCTGATTTTTCAAATCCCAACCAGCTATTTCATTAAACTTCACTTCTCACTGAGAATAAGTTTATCTGATTTCAAACAGAAAATCTTGTAACCTTTGGATGAACTATAGCCCATAAAAATTTATTTATGAGCCTTGTTGTCCAACTTACTCCTCTTTGTTTCTGTAACTTGATAATAACATATACACTCAAAGATTTTAAGATAGTGTACTGATGGTTTGTTCCCACACCAAGCTTCATATGGAGTCATGTCCTGAAAGGCCTTAGTAGGCAATCTTTCAGAAAATATAGAGGTATTGACTGCCTCAGTCTAAAACTTATTAAGGATCTTTCTTTCAAGCAAAAGACACTCTCCATATCCATTACTGTCTTATTCTTCCTTCAGACACGGCATTTTGTTGTGGAGTGTATGGCAATGTAAATTAGCGTTCAATACCTGTGCTATTACAGAACTCCACAAATTGAGAAGAAGTATATTCTCCTCCATTGTCATACTTTAAAGCCTTAATAGTAAGATTACATTGATTTTCTACTAAAGTTTTAAATTGTTTAAAAACATCAAATCCTTCACTCTTCAGTCTTATGAAATAAAACCAACACATTCTGGTGTATTAATCAATAGATAAAGAGGAGAAAGTATTTGTTACCACTCATTGAATTTGTTTCATTTGGCTGCAAACATCCGTATGATGAGCTGAAGTTTCTGTTTAGCTCTCCATACTTGATTTGGTTGAAATGGCAATTGTTTGCTGTCTCTGTTGGTAAATTTCACAGACTTGAGCATTAGAAAGAAATCTGGCATATTTTCCACTAGTTTCCTTCTTTTTTCATCTCCGCGATGCTTCTCAGATTGAAGTGATCAAACCTTTGTCTGTATGTTTGTGAAGATAGTCTAAGCCCACTTAGTATTTTCTCCCAATCAACTGAAAACATTATGTTGCTCATCTTGACATACTCCAGAAGGGTCAGAAACAACATATTCACGATTCTTAAAATGCGAGAATAATTATTTTCAAGCATTGTCCAACATTCAACAAATTTTGACTACATATTAGGTGTGTACAAAACATCAGGAATAGTTTTGATACCTGATACTATTGAGATAGACATTGTACCTCTGTCATTGACTTATACTGCCTCACCGTTTCCCACTTTTACTTTAGATTTGTACGTACATCGAGGAACTTGAGTAGTTTAACATCATTAAACAAGTATATATGCAACCACTGTCAAGATCCATGAATCATAGGATTCACTGATGACGAAAAGTATGAAACTGCAAAGAGTTGTTGCTCATGTGCATCGGCACCTTCTACTATTTGTTCTTGCAAAGCATCAGAGGCCTTTGCTCTTGATTTGCAGACCTTAGATATGTGTTTCGTCTACTTAGAGTTGCCGCATATAGCATCGTCTCTCAACCAACATTATTTCTCCAGATGTGTTTCTTTTACAATGTTTGCAAGGAGGGAACTTCTGCTTCACATCTCCACTATTGTTTCCTCCATCATACTTGCCCTATTCTTTGGTGGAATTATTGCTTTCCTTTTTGCTTTGTACAGAGAAAGCTCCTTCACTGAACTTTTCCAATATCATAGTCCTCCTTTGCTCTTGTGCTTGAAGAGCACTCATTAGTTCACCTAATGAAAGTTTGCCCAGGTTCTTGGATTCTTCAAGAGAGGAAATTTAGATTCAAACCTCTCAGGAAGAGTCACAAGAACTTTTTCCACAATTCGTCTGTCTATAAATTCTTCACCAAAAAGTCGAATGTTATTAACAATTAAGGAGATTCGATCATCATACTTTACTGATAGTTTCATCCTCCTGCATATTCAAGGACTGAAACTCTCTTTTCAAGTTCAACACTTGCATTCGACGTTTTTTATCGCTGACTTGGTATTCTTGTTTCAACCTATCCCAAGCCTCTTCTGCAGTTTTGCAAGCCATGATTCTGTAAAACACAGAACCTGCCACAACATTCTGCATAAGCGACTTGGCTTTAGATTTCTTTGCCTTCTCTTCTTTGTTTGATTTGATCTGAGACAAGGTAGGATTTGCTTGTAAAGCAGTAAGTGGTTTATCTTTCGTCACAATTTCCCAAAGTTCATAAGATTCCATAAAAGCTTGCATCTTCACATACCAGATTTAGTAATTTTATCGGTGAAAGGGTGAAAGTGAATGGTGGATTTAAATGTAGGTTGTTGGACGCCATTGTGTTGCAGGTAAAAACTTTTTAATTTGTAAGATCAATTAGAGGCTCTGATGCCACTGTTAGAATAAAAAACTCAACAAACTGATTTGAAAAATAAAAATAGAGTGAACTTATAAATTCCTTCACGATATTAATCTGCAGAAAGTTTGATTTTATACAAG
>JAKWJD010001764.1:31991567-32191567 GCA_027705065.1 Solanum peruvianum | reverse complement strand
TGGTATGGATGCCACATTGTCCGTCGACTGACCTACGACCCATCAGTCAGGGTCTTGTAGGTCAGGCCCCTTTGTTGCTGACACTTTTAGTTTGTAAATTAAATAAATTAAGGAGTTAGTTAATTAGTTAGTGGCTAAGGAATTAGTTAATTACTTAGGGGTTAAGGAAGTCCTTATTAAGTTATCTAATGACTTCTATAAAGACCACAAACCTTATTAGACTAAACGCAACTCTTATAATTCCCAAACACCCATTGCTCTTACTTTTCTCTTCTTTCTCTCTCCGAAATAAATCCCATTGAAGAGCAAGCAAAAGGGGGTTATAGGTCTACAAAGGATCAATTTTTTTACATCAAACATCATTAATTAGTGAGATCTGGGATTACTTTCACCGTTGGGATCTCTTTCCCCTAAGGGTTCCTTCGAGATGACTACAAAAATATGTAATTCAAGTGGGTTTACTTTCAATATGAAATTAATCTTGTGAATTGATTTGTTTATGATTCCTTTTGGTTATTATGAGTAGATTAACATATATTATGATTGAATTATAATACTTCTTGATGCATTGACCTAGTTTGTGGAAAGAGGAAATTTTTCCTTAACCATAGGTTATGATCTTTAATTGAATACAATTGGCTTAGTTAATGTGTGAATTACTATTCTATGCTGTTATTATAATATGTTATGAATAGATTGTGATAAATTGTAATCCAATTATTCTTGTTCTTGAGTAATTGACCTCGATTGTTAAGTAGATCATGAATTTGACCTAAGTCTCTAATCTTAGGCTATGAAGTAGTGGTAAATTGTTGTGTGGTGATCCAATTAACTTTATTGTTATGTTGGTTACTATTGTGTGGTGATATTACACCCATAGTGGGTTGAATTGAATAGTTGATTGTAAGACCTTGACGACGACTTATGAAGGAGATTGGGGTAAATCTTGTGATCTCAATTCTTTACTTCAATTATGATTACTTGTGATTAAGTGATAATGTTGTATTGACGTTTACCTTATATTGATATTGATAGGGTTGGTATGATGTTGAATTGGAATGTCTTGAACTATGGTTTGTGAGTTGTTGGCTAAGATGTAAAAGTTATAAGGATAGTGATAACTTACCAATGTGCCTTATCATTATGTGATTAAGTAAATGTTGTAACCTCACATGTATGAAATGTAATGAAAGGACAATACTCATGAAATTCTTGTTGAGATATGATGATGATTATATAAGGGATAGACCCTATGACCTACATTAAGCTATGATGATTAATAAATGCATTAAAGACATTTCAAAAGAGACTCTAGCTTAGCAATGAGTGAACTAGAGTGAGGAGTGTCCCTTCCCACTCAGGGAAGGTAGGATCACTAATGTGCATACGAGATTGGAGACTATAATGCATATAGCATAAAGAGGGTCCCAACTACATCTCCTAGTTCTTCAACTATGTTGCCTTCATAGGAATACTAGCATGTGGATCCACGTAGATGCTATGTTCATGTTTTTGTACAACCTTGGCAAGTAGTTCACCTTCTTTCGGTGTAGGTTTCCATGACACTGTATTCCACATTAGCTCATGTGGTCTATGTTGGATAAGGAAAGATGTTTCGTAAAGGTAAAATGAAGTAATAGAATGAACTCTAACTAAGATGACCTAAGGGGTTTAGCTTAGTGTAGGCGGGGGTATGAGACTCTACCTATACATTACGGTAGTTATCCTTGAGGAAGTCTTAGAAGGATTTTCTTATGTATGTATACGCTTATAAATGTAAATGATACGTATATAATGATCTTACATGTTGATGACACTATATGATATGAGTTTCATTTATGAACATGTGTTTGGTATCTATTACTAATGTATGATGTTATATACTCTTAATGATATGTTATGTGAAGTTGGGTATTATTTATGGTTCTTGTTAGGTTTACTTGATTGAGTAAGGTTATGGTGCTTTGCTTAGATATTGCACTAGTGGACTTAATGAGGGTTCATGTAGGTTATGATGTTATGAACTCTTATACATGCTTGTTGATGTTATAACTTAATGATAGATTTGTCTTAATTATGCGCTAAATTATGTTTTTATGCATGTTGACTTGACTAAACTTAGTATTGTTGGTCTTGTGATGTACATGGTCTTGAATTAGATGATTATGTATTATGGACTTGTATTGGTTCTTGAATGTGCATAAGGCTTTTCAAAGTAAATTGCATGACATGATTTTATGTTGTGTGTGCAGATGGTCCTATACTTAGTAAATGTGATGTGCTAACCCCATTTCTTCCTTTTTACACAACATTTTAGGTTCCGGTCATTGAAAGGATTTTGATGACTATTGAAGGAAGATTTGGAATTTTCACCTTCCAAGTTGGATATGTACTCACCGCTTCGAGGGAAATGAAATTTTCTAGGTTTGGATATTGATATGTCTTAAAGTCAATATGTTCCTTTTCTTTCATTTGAGTACTAACGATTGTATAGCCTATATGTTGCTTTACTTGTATTGATGTATGGGCTACTCAATTGTTATACTCTTGTTTAAATGGTTATGAGATGAGACATTCAATTTAAAGACTATGTTATATATATATATATATATATATATATATATATATATATATTATATATATATATATATATATATATATATATGCAATAAAAGTAGAAGACTATGTAATCTTCTTATACGAAGGGTCTACGTATACTTCATATGAATATATATTATGTGTATACGAGAGGTCTATGTACACCTCATGATAGATAGAAAAAAAGTTTTAAATATCCTGCATTTTTAAACTATGAATATAATGATGTAAGCTAAGATGCTAGTCTTAGTCTTCTTCGAGGACGACGACGACGGTTACGTCTGGGGTGCTCCCCGGATGTGACAAAAGGGTAGTGTGAGTAAATGCTTATTATACCTTATTAGAAAGGTCACAAGTTTTTGGAAAATTTACAACCCTTCAAAAAGATCACACTTTTCATAAAAGTCACAACTTGTTATAAAATTCGTAATTCTTCATAAAAGTCAAAACTTTTCGTAAAAGGAGATACTAGTTTTGAAAATAATTAAATTAAAAGAGAATCTTGATTTGTGGTGGCTCCACATAGGCAGGCTTGGGGTTCTAATATATACATATATATATATATATATATATACACATATATATATATATATACATATATATATATTATACATATATATATACATATATATATATATATATACATATATATATAAATATATTATATGAAACACAAGTGATCATCTCAAATACATTTGAAGTCAATTACATGGTCTCAACCTATCTTCCAAAATTTAAATAGTATGCTCCGCTTTCCTATCGTTTTGCGGTTGAAAGGCTGACTAATCTTAAAGGAGTACAAAGACCATTTTTGAAAGATTTATAAAAATTAGAAGTAAATTGGGTAACGCGATCGGAGATAATGGATCGGCGAACTCCATGCAACCTAACAATTTCCCTCAAATACCACTTAGCATAGTCCTCCACTGACTAAGAAACCTTGACGCGAATGAAATATGACGATTTCATTATTCTTTCTAAAACTACCCAAATCGAGTCATGTTGACATTGGGTGCGTGATAAGCTGAGAATGAAGAAAATTTTCAAATCTTCCCACTTCCAAGTAGGAATGCTAATATCTTGGGATAGACCTCCTGAACAATCACTTGTTGACAATTCGGACACAGGCACAAATTATATATTATCCTCATTCATCCCATTTCACCAATAGATCTCCCACAAGTCAAAGTACATCTTGGTGTCCCTCGGGTGAATGGATTATTGAGAACTATAAGATTTTGATAATATTTTCCTCTTAAGTAATCAACATCAGGAACACACACATGACCTTGACATTATTGTACACAATCTCCCCCTTGGGAGAAATCCTCTACAAACTTTTAAGTACCTTTTCCTTCAGTTAAACCAATGTGGAATCAAGTCCTTGCTTGGATTTTACGTCACCACAAAAGACAATTCTAAACCACGATGAACCATAACACAACATTTGGTAGAGTCAACTAAGTGAACACCCAAAAGGACAATCTATGAACATCTAGAACAAACTCCTTCTTATCATCCTAAAGATAAGAGAAACTACTCATCGAGAAGTGACGAAAAGCATCCCCCACCACATTTTCCTTTGCGCGGTGATAGAGAACACTCATGTAATAATATTTTAGTAAATTTATCCACCTCTTTGGAGAAGATTTATATCTTCTACTTAAACACATATTGCAAATTCATTTGGTCAGTAAAAACATCGACATATACACCATATATGTAATTCCTTAAATCTTTATAGCGAACACAACTGTCTCTAGTCCAAGGTCATGGGTAAGATAATTCTTTTCATGAATCTTAAGTTTCCTTGAAGCATATGCAATGGATTTCACACTTTGCAAACTGACGAATCCTAATCCAATCATAATAAACAACAAAGGTTCCTTCTGGTGTAGTCAACACCAGAGCAAAAGTAAGTCTATATTTTCATTCTTGGATAATCTTCTTGCATGACTTAGACCATATGAACTTAACTTTCATTTGGGTCAATGCCTTCAATAAAAAGGCAATAGAAGGAAACCGTTTAACAAACTTTCAATAGTAACCAGCCAAACCAGATAAACTGCTAATATTTGAAGGGGATAGAGATCAAGGACAAATATGAAGCACATCTATATATTTATGATCTACCTAAATACCCTTAATAGAAATAATATGACAAGGAAAAGCTGCGGACTTTAACCAAATCTTGCATTTGGTAAACTTTGCAAAGAGTTGTTGGTCCTTGAGAACTTGCAACACAATTCTCATGTGATTAGTGATGTACCGTGGTTTCACGGTACTTTCAATGCCTTTTCCTTAAGTTTAGTGTGTGTTTAAAGTCCTTTTTATATTGATTTTTTGATATAGTTTTCTATTTATTTCCAGGTAATGTGTCCAAAGAAGAACACAAAGATTTTGAGCTAAAATTGTAGAAGTGACCACCTACGGAACCCACGACTGTCCATCGTGATTGTGACGGTCCGTAGGGGTCAACCGTCGTGAGAAGATAATAGTTGCTAAAGGAAGTTGGAGAATTCTAACCAAGTGTTGGACTACGGAAGCACATGAATGACCGTCATAGCCACGACAGTTCATCCTGCACATTCGTCAATGCTTAAAGAGAGTAGTTCCAGTACCCAACTTTAGAAGATTCTAAGTGTCATGGAATGAAGCCCCTCGATGGACCATCCTGCTTGCACCAGTCTGTCACACTTGTCCGTCGATGGTAACAGAGAGTTGATGAAGAAAAATAGCAGAAAAAAAGCTAAGTATGGAGCGACATAAGACAAGGATGGTTTGTCACGAGGGTTGTCGACTCAGACGCGTTTTGAGTAGATTTTTCTTTAAATAGATTTTCCTCTTTTATTAGGTTTGGTTTCTTATAAATAGTCAGAAAAGCCTCGTTTTTTTGGGTTAGACTCTTTGATAATTTTCATTTTTTTGTCTAAGTATTGAACTTTTGATTTTGGGATTTGATATTACTTTTCTGAAATCGATTATTGGTGTTTTGTAATTTATTTAAGTAAATTTCTGGATTTTATTAATTCTCATTAAATTAAGTGCATAAATTCTTACATTATTATTAAGAATTATGTGATTATTAGTATGGGTAACTAAACTCCCTAACTAGGGTTGTGGGAACTATGGGTAAATAACTAGGTAAAACCTAGATAACATAACGATTCTAGAATAGTTTCTTGCATGTATTGATAATTCTTTTGCTTAGAAGTCTTTTTTACGGATGGCCAACGTTAGAAATCGCCTTATTTCTACTTGCCGAACCAAGGGGGTGTATAATAGGAAAAAATTATCAACATAGATTTAGTGTATAGTATCTAATAGACTAGTGTTGGTGGTACGAAGTAACAACTAAGTCAAATATCGAATATGATGCTAAATATGAGGTAAAGATAAGGTTTAGTAAAGCAACACATGTAGCTGGACCAAGGTGCAGAGTAAAATTCCTAGATGCCCGACCAAGAATTTAGAGATACCTAACTTATCACTTTGCACGCAAGATACTAGGGACATATTGTTATAGCTAAAATTACCGAGTTAGGAGCCTGTGGGGAACACTTACGCCCTAGTTACTCTCATTACTTGATTAAACTCCAATATTTGAACCTGTCACTTGTTTACTTTAATTTAGTTGACTGCTTTCATTAATCAAAACCTCCCTTTAGTTATTTGTTTTCGGGAAATAATTGACTGAATAAAAGTAATAATAGAATAAAGTTATGTCTGAACTGGGAACGATCCCAACCTCACTAGTTGGGTTCTGTACTTGATGCGACTGCTTTTACTTCATTTTGAGAAGTAAATTTGGGCATATCAAATTTTGGAGCCGCTGCCGGGGAAAATGGCTTTTAGATTAACTTTAAGCTTATTACCAAAGTTTAGTCAACATTTTCCTAATTCACTTTTTCTTTTTTTTTTGTCTCCTGCAGGTATAACTTCCTTATATGCCAAACACACGGAGTAGAGGAACACCCGTAATTGAACCTGACCCCAAACTAGTGCGTACTTTAAGAAGAATGAATCTGAATTTGGGCATATAACGTGATGAGGTTGACCCGCAAATGCCACCATTGGTCGACGCTCATGACTCTGTATTACCTGATATTTGTGGGGAAGGTGAAATACGGAGACAACCTCCCGCTCCACGCTAAAAAAAGAGTACTATAGGGGCTATGAAATATCATAGACTCTGATGGGCCACTCGTCTTGCCCCCTCTACCACACAGCCACACTTTTATGGTAACTAGTAGTCTGATGCAAATGTTCACTTCCAGAGGTTTGTGTTCAGGGCTAGTTTCTCAGGATCCACATGCCCATATCGCTAAGGTAAGGGCAGTGTGCAAAAGTTGTGTAGGGAGGACCGATTAGAATAAGGATGTAATCGGGCTAAGAGTTTTTCCTCTCTAACTGAGGGGAGAGGCTGCTATCTGGTTTAATGAGCTCCTCTATAACTCAATCATCACTTGGAATCAACTTAGGGATGCTTGCTTAGAACGCTACTAGCCGATGTCTAAGAAACTAAACCACAAAGTCAGTTAGTAGTTCTTGGGATAGGTTTACTTCATTTTGCGCAGTGTCTCAAATCACCGCATAGATGATGAGTCTCTGAAAGAGTTTTTCTATTGGGGACAAGATGATAATAACAAAGCGATGTTGGATAAGATAGCGGGTGGTTCTTATGGGGACTGTCCTTATGCCGAGATTGCCAAAAAGTTAGAGAAAATTTCCCAAAACAGTAAAGCTTGGAATATTAGGAAGTCAGATACTGGGAGAAACACCTTCGCTGTCCAATCTGCACACAACTCAGTCACAGATGATCTTCGTGAGGAGATGGATCAAATGAGAACTAAGCTTGGGTTTGTGTTGAAACATGTTGCTGGGGTTCAGAAAAGGTAAATTTGGTGAAATACTTGTCTAAACCACCACTGCCAAATGATGAATATTACTATGAGGAGGACTCCTATGCGGTGAATGATCATACGGGGGGTTTCCGACCTAACGCCCAAGGCACCAATCAAGAGAATATGCACCAAGGTCAAGGAAACCAATGTTGGAACTATGGTAATTATAACCGTTAGGGTCATTATGTTTGAGATGGGAATTATAACCGCGACAACAACTTCAACCGGGGTAACTATGGTAATAGAAATGGTAGGAGTAGGCCCTATGTTCCACCTCAAAATTGTGAAGTTGCTCCTAGGGATGGTAGGGGTAGTATGGTGCGAGTTGAGGATATGATGCATAAATGATAATGAGGTTCGATGATAGTGATGAGTACACTAAAGAGTTAAGGAATGACTTAGCGGGTATAGGGCAGAAAGTTGATACACATGCAATCTCAATTAAGCATCTTGTGTTGCAAATGGCCTAATTGTCTGCAACTGTGAACACACGGTAACTGGGCACTCTTCCTAGCAACACTCTCCAAAATATGAAAAATGATGGGCATTGTATGACAATCACTACTCAGGCTGGTAAGCGAACCATTAACCCACCTATGCCGTCTGGTGTAGAAATTGGAGGTTAGTGGTGAGTTAGAAGATAAAATGGTAAAAAATGTTGAGGTGCCCCAAAAGGTGACCCCCATGCCTAGACCACGACCTCCTTTCCCACAAAGGGTAGTAAAAAAAAACAAGGATGGTAAATACCAGCGTTTTATAATGATGTTAAAACAACTTTCTATCAATATCCCTTTGGTAGAAGCTCTTGAACAAATGTCCGGTTATGCCAAGCTCATGAAAGATTTAGTTACGAAGAAAAGATCAGTCACTTTTAAGGATGATGATAGAATGCAGTACGTATTGCTATTGCTACAAGATTTCTAGTGCAAAAGAAAGAATATCCGGGTGCTTTCACGATTCATTGTACAATTGGGTTATTACATTTTGTTAAAGCATTATGTGATCTTAGGGCAAGCATAAATCTCATGCCCCTCTCTATTTACAAGAAGTTGGGTTCGGGTGACCCAAAGCCCACTGCGATGCAGCTACTGGTGATCAATCAAACGGTAAAAAGGCCCATTAGTATATTCCATGATGTGCTAGTAAAAGTGGAGTCATTCATATTTCCGGCAGATTTTGTGATTCTTGATTGTGAGGTAGATTTTGAGGTGCCTATTATTCTTGGGTGGCCATTCCTTGCTACGGGCAGAGCCTTGGTTGATATGGAAAAGGGGCAGATGAAATTCTGGTTGAACAATGAAGAAGTGTCCTTCTACATTTGTAGGTCCACGAGGAAGAGTGGTGAGCTCCAATCGGTATCTGCTATATCCTACAGAGTTGAAGAGTCATTTGAGGTAAAAATTGAAGAACGTCTGGGTGTAGAAGTGTTGGCGGTAGTGATCATGAATTTTGATAGTGATTGCATTGAAGAGTATGGGTCATTGATCGCGACACTTCATTGAGGTAATGTTCGTTTTCAACCAAAGAAATTTGAGTTAGATATGAAACATCACGAATCTCCACCCACGAAACCGTCTATTGAGGAGGCTCCAAAATTAGAACTTAAGCCTCCACCACCTCATCCGAGGTATGTATTCTTGTGAAAAGATGACACTTTCCCGGTTATTATTGCATCAGATTTGAATGTGCATCAAGTTGAGTGTTTGGTGAAAGTTTTAAAAAGGTTCAAAAGAGCTATTGGGTGGAATATTGTGGATAGTATTGGGATTCGTCCCGGTATTTGTTCTCATAAAATTAAACTCATGATCGATCATAAGCCAAGTATTGAACATCAAATACGTCTAAATCCACCTATGCAAGAGGTAGTGAAGAAGGAAATTATTAAGTTGTTGGATGCCGGAGTGATATATCTAATCGCTGATAGTAGTTGGGTATGCCTTGTTAAGTGTGTACCTAAGAAAGGGGAAATAACTGTGGTCCCCAATGAGAAAAATGAGCTTGTTTCAATGAGACCAATGACTGTTTGGAGGGTGTGTATGGATTACCGAAAATTAAATTCATGGACAGCGGTCCACCATTTTCCTATGCCCTTCATGGATCGAATGTTGGATATACTTGCCGGAAAGGGGTGGTACTGTTTTCTTGATGGTTATTCGTGGTATAATCAGATTTCTATTGCACCAAAAGATCAAGAGAAAACCACCTTTACTTGTCCATATGGGACCTTTGCGTTCAAGAGAATGCCTTTTGGGCTGTGCAATGCATTAGGCACATTTCAGAGATGTATGATGTGGAAATTCTTTGATATGGTGGAGGACACTATTGAGATATTTGTGGATGATTTTTCTGTGGTTGGTGACTCCTTTGAGCGGTGTTTGAGTCATTTGTTTGAGGTTCTTAAGAGGTGTGAAGACTGCAATCTAGTACTGAATTGGGAAAAATGTCACTTCATGGTTAAAGAGGGTATTGTATTGGGTCATCACATTTCAGAGAAGGGTATAGAGGTTGATCGAGCTAAAGTCAAGGTAATGGAGAGACTTCCCCCACCTGTATCTGTAGAAGGTGTGAGAAACTTTCTTGGGCATGCAGGTTTTTACTGGATGTTCATCAAGGATTTTTCAAAAATTGCGCATCCTCTGTGCAAGTTGCTTGAGAAAGAGTTTAAATTTTATTTTGATGAATCCTTTCTTAAGGCATTTGGTGAGTTGAAAGAAAAGTTGGTGTCTACACCAATAATTATTTCGCCGGATTGGAGCAAGCCATTTGAGGTAATGTGTGATGTTAGTGGGGTTGCTCTTGGTGTGGTATTGGGGCAAAGAAGGGACAAAATCCTTCACCCCATTTACTATGCTAGTACAGCCCTAAATGAAGCCCAAAAGAAATACACAGTGACTGAGCAAGTGCTCCTTGCAATA
Organism: Solanum peruvianum; assembly: GCA_027705065.1. Lineage (NCBI taxonomy): Eukaryota > Viridiplantae > Streptophyta > Magnoliopsida > Solanales > Solanaceae > Solanum > Solanum peruvianum. The sequence continues at coordinate 32,181,150 of JAKWJD010001764.1, read as the reverse complement.
GTCTTTGCTTTTGAGAAATTTCGCTCCTATTTGTTTGGCACTAAGGTTATAGTGCATACTGATCATTCTACTTTGAGAAATTTTATGGCAAAGAAGGATGCAAAACCGAGGTTAATTCATTGGGTATTACTACTGCAGGAAGTTGACTTTGAGGTAATTGATAGAAAAGGGACCAAAAATCAAGTTGATGATCACTTGTCCCATTTAAAAGATGAAGCAATGAGAGAGTTGGGGTATAATACTGAAATTGATGATACCATCCCCGATGAGCATGTATTGGCCGCCTCTCAAGACTTGATTCCATGGTTCGCAGATTTTGCGAATTATCTGACAAGCGATATCGTCCCACCGGACTTGCCCTTTCATCAAAGGAAAAAGTTCATGTATGATGTGAAAAATTCATTTTGTGATGAGCCATAATTGTATAGGAGTTGTACCGATGGGCTTATTTGACGTTGTGTTCTTGAAGTTGAGATGTTGAGTGTTTTGGAGGCATTCCATTCTTCACCCGTAGGTGGACATTATAGTGGTATCCGGACCGCTCACAAGATCTTGCAATTTGGCTACTATTGTCCAATTATCCACCAAAATGCTTATGATTTCTCAAAGGCATGTGATAGATGCCAAAGAGATGGTGGCATATCGAGAAAGCAAGAGCTCCCTTTAAATCCCATTCATGTTATTGAGCTATATGATGTGTGGGGTATTGACTTTATGGGCCCTTCTGTGAGTTGTCATGGCATGAAGTACATTCTAGCAGTCGTTGATTATGTGTCTAAATGGGTGGAAGTTATCGCACTCGCAAATAATAAAGGGAAGAGTGTCACCGTGTTCTTGAAAAAGAATATATTTCCCGATTTGGCACCCCAAGGGCTATTATTAGTGATGGGGGAACCCACTTTTGCAACAAATTGTTTAAGGGATTATTGGAGAAATATGGGGTTCACCATAATGTGGCCACTCCTTACCATTATCAAACTAGTGGGCAAGTTGAGGTGCCAAATAGGGAGATTAATCAGATTTTGTTAAAAATGGTGAATGCTAGTAGAACGCATTGGTCAAGGAGGCTTGATGATGCTCTTTGGGCCTACAGGACAGCATACAAGACCCCCATAGGTATGTCCCCATACCAACTTGTATATGGGAAGGCGTGTTACTTACTGGTTGAATTAGAGCATAAAGCCTTGTGGACAATGAAAAAGTTGAAAATGGATTAAAATGAAGCTGTTGAACAGAGGTTAAAATGGGTTGAATGAGCTTGATAAATTTCACCTAAAAGCTTATGAAAGTTCGGCCCTCTACAAAGAAAAGACGAAGAAGTACCATGACCAAAAGATTGAGAAACACGATTTTTATGGTTGGGGATTTGGTGCATTTATTCAATTCTAGGTTGCGTTTGTTTTAAGGCAAACTCAAGTCCAAATGAACTGGTCCTTACTTGATCACCCAACTATTCCCTCACGGAGCGGTTGAGTTTGAGAACAAGGAAGGTGTTTAGTTTAAGGTGAACGGACAACGAATCAAAATCTATCTAGGGCACGCTTAAACGGCGAATGAAGTGATAGAGGCATACCATCTTGATGAAGTCTGAGTAATCAAGTGTCCTACGTCGTGCCGCGATGTTAAATCAAGCGCTGGTTGGGAGGCAGACCAATGTGTATCCTCTAGCCAACTATATATTTTTCGTGATTTTCTAGTTATAGTTGCATGTTTCTTTGCTTTTATTTCCTTAAACGTACCGTCTAAATATTTGTTTTCTTTTTGTTAGAAGTGTTGGCTAGAGCATAGTTTAGGGTCCGTTTTTCAAAAAAGTTGTGTCCAAAAAATACAAAAAAGAATAGCTTAATGGGTGTTAAATTTTCTTGTATCACATCACCAAAAATCTACAGAAAATTGGTCTACAACACCGTTTGACGGACCCCTCGTCGGACCGTTGCAAGCATCCGTCGTGCCCAGGTATGTTTTTCAAATTTTTCTAAGATATAGAATGCATGATGGACCCCTACAACGGACCGTCAAGCTTGAGATGGACCGTTCACGGGAACTCATCGCGTCAAAATCCGTAAACCCGACCTAAACCGACAGGTGAATATTAAAAGTTTTAAAATGTTTTAACTTCCCACCACTTCATTCTAACCATTTCTTTCCCCCATTTCTTCCATTTTCTCCCTCTTCATCTCCCCAAACACTCTTCTATTCTCTAATCATCTGATTTCCTTTCTTTACCCAAATTCCCCAAAACCCTTCTTCTCCTAACTCCCAAAGTACTTTCCCGTTTTTGCCGGTTGGAGTCTTGGTTTAGTGCTCTACTCATTTCTTTGTGGTGTTGCATTTATCCTTCATTAACTTCATTATCAGGTGTGTGGTTCTGCTCTATCACTCATCTACATTTCGTTCTTGTTTTTCCATGCTAAAATACGTATTTCTGAATGTGTAGGTGTTTGAAATTTGACCCCTAGTGCATGCTAAGACCTCACCCCGACAATCCTAAGTGTCTTTAGACCATATTTATTTTAAAAAGAATGGGGTTGTGGTGTTAACTAAATCAAATGGGTTGTTTGTTTCTAACATAGGTTGATAGTTCTCCAAAATTGCATGCTACAACTCGAGAAATTATTGCCATAGGAATACTAGAATGATCGGTAAATTAGTAAGGAATTGTGGGTTCATATGTTTAGTTCATATTAGCAAATTTAGGGGATGAATTATGCATTCTCAATTCTGTCACTGTAAGAAAGAACGACACCCCGACGACTGACCGTCGTGGGGTCTGTCACACCAAGCCCCAATTTTTATTTTCCCTAAGTTTTACGGACACTTATGACGGACAACTGTCACGATTGTCAGAGACCCTATTTTTGAGGGTCTCAAAAAAATTTCTAAGTGTCCCCCTACAGATACTTTTGACGGGCCGTCATAACCCTGACGGTCCATCCTGCACAACCGTCACAGTTGTCAGAGACTTTCTTTCTGACAGTCTCAATATTTTTCTCAAGTGTCCCTCGACGGACCTGTGCGATGGACCGACATGCCTACGATTGTCTGTTCTACACAACCTTCACGGTTGTCGTCATGAAAGTCTCAAATTTTTTCATAAGTGTTTCATGACGGACCCTCATGACGGTCCGTCACGCGTACGACGAACCGTCAATGGGTATGTCGTGCAGTACTGCAACTGCAACACTACCAAATCTATTTTGGTTTTACGTTGTTGTTTTCTTCTATGCATGTCTTGTTTGGTTCTAATGGTACCAATTGTTGTTATATGCAGTTACTAACACTCATGGCACCAAAGCAAGATCGAGTATACTCACGTGGGCGTTCAAAGTCTGTCGCCCCATCTGCCTGATTGGTCATTAGCTCTAACGATGAGCGTGACCTCGAATACGTGCCCTCAGGAAATGTCACTACTGCATGGGATGCACGCACCACTAGAGCCACCCTCACGAAGGTGGCGCCCGACGTAGTCACCACCTCCCAATATGAAGAGGAGCGCATACTGATCGGCACGCCTTTTGGGTCTGCTACACAATTCGAGGATGCTTCTGGTTCTGAGGAAGTATCGAGTACTGAAGAAGTCTCTGGGTTTGAGAAGGATTCTACTCCAGCCACTTCATCCCAGTCCCCCTCGTCTGATGAGGCTGATAGTGCTGATTTCACTCCAGCACCACTGACTGGAGTCCCCACCCCGGTTGCCGACCAGGCCAACCGGTGCTGTGTTGAGGGGCAGTTTCAGATGTACTCAAACACAAGGATGCCGAATGATAAGGGGTTATGACCCAAACCCTTACACTGGAGAGGCGAGTCCCTACAGGGAGTCTCCCCACCATGTCAGAAATCCATGTCCTCTTCACCAGGCACCGGCTAGAATAGATTGCTCGTGATGTTGGTTGATATAGAAAGGAGTTGGCCTGAGAGTTCTATGCCTCGTATGTGGCAACTCTCCGATCCCAGATAGACAAGCGGGCATCCCCCGCCAATCATGCCCCGCTAGATCACATCCAAGTCCGCGGCAAGCGGATAGACATCTCCCTGCCAGCCATCCGCCGGTATCTATACGGCGAGGATGTTGATGCCACACATACTCCTCTCACCACCGAGTTCGACTACGGTGGAAACATGTTAAAGATGTAAAGTTCATGAGTGCGCCAGAGTTGAGAGAGACCACCAAGAGGTGGATGGACCACTACTTGTCCGTTGATGGAGAGGCTGCTGATTGGGTACGTGAGCGGAAGTGAGCCATCAAGAAGGCTAATCTGACCTTCACGGACAAGTTCTTTTGGTTGATAGTCCGCCACTGCCCTTCCCCTACTAGTGCAGACAATATTGTTTCATGGGATCACACAGTTCTGATGGAGGCGAGTATAACGGGGTTTGAGGTGGACTTCGCTTGGCTTCTTCAGGCGGTCATGCACGAGAGGGACTTCAAGGTCACGACTACTTACCCATTTCTATACATGGTGTTTTCTTTGTGCAGGTCCGCAGGGTTGCCCGTTAGTCACATAGATCAGATCAAGACCCCGCCGGGAACTTTTGACATCGGCCTTATCCGGGATAAGGCCAATGAGTTTGCCCTAAACAGAGGGCCCCGCCTGGATGTCCCTCTGTTTTGTGAAAACCTGGCAGATACAGTAGAGCAAGCCCAAGCGGCTACTCAGGCTGCACTTGAGCCTATTGAGACCATCCTGGTCGTGTCTATGCGGGTAGTAGCACCGCTCCAAGATCCTCTCGCTCGACTCCCTCCGCCACTCTGGTCCAACTTTCTAGGGTCTAGAAACTTGAGGCCCAAATGGCCACTCTTCGACATCATATCCAGCCTTATATGCAGAGGTCTGTTGCTGAGGCGAAGAAGCGTATAGAACGGAAGATGTCCTAGCACAGTGTGAGGAAGATCATGGAGGTTCATCAGCGCCTGGACGCTTTTGAGTTACGTGTGCTAGCTCGACCAGCCTCTCCGGTGGACGTGTCGACCCTTTAGGCTACTGTAGAGAGTCTGAGAGTGGACCTGAACAATATTCTAGAGGCTGTGTGCCCGAGTTTGAGGCCACTTCTGCAGAGCCCGCTGAGGATACTGTTTTGGCGGCCTTATTCTCCACTGCTACAGTGCCACCACCTCCACCATGAGAGAATTCCAAGAGGCGTGGAGGTCGAAATGAGGATGAGGCTAGGGCGCAGAAGAGGGAGCGCCGATAGTTTGAGGCTGCGAGGAGAGCCTCAATTGCTGATGAGGAGGCCCGTCAGTAAAGTGCTATTGAGTTTGCTGCTGAGGCATCTAGCTCCAGAGTTGTTGAGGCAGAGAAGAGCACTACTGATGGTGCTGTGATTGTTGAGAGAAGCACTACTGATGGTGCTGTTGATGCTGAGGACACTACTGAGGGTGTCCAGACTATAGAGGGAGTGGGTGCCGGGACACCGGATCCACCAGCTTGTTGATCGCCGGCGCTTTGCGCCTCAGGTTTGCTTCACCTACCACTTTATTCTTTTATGCATTAGGGACAATTGCATATCTTTTTGTTGATTATAGGGTAAATAGAAAATGAGTGCTAGGGTGAAGTTTGAATATTACAACTCACAATCATCTTTTGGGGTTTTCTTGCCTGTGTTCTTTTCCCCCAAGACTGATTATTTTTATTGTTGAACCAGCATGTCTATTTCTTGTGTACATAGTTTAACTCTGAAGTATGATGGCTAAAACAGAAATGATATCTTGATGTAATGAAAATGATGCATGACTAGGCATAGTAACTGATAAATGTGTGTCTCTAAGCATGAAATAGAGATACATTACGGCATGACCCTAAATCAAAGATTCGAACCAGGTGTCTGATAATCATGTAGAGTAATGAGTTGTCAAGTGAGTGTGAGGAAAGTCGAATGGTCCACCATCAGTATCGAGCTAGAACTTGCCTGGTTAGTCCTGCTAAAAGTAAGCCGTAATGAACAATTAGGAAAGGATCATAGGCCCTTGTTCTAAATAATCAATCTTGAGCCTAAAATATTAGAAAACCAAATAAAGTTAATCCTTTATTGATCCAAATGATTTGAGCTTAAAATAGATCTTTCTTTTTCACCCCAACTGATCTTTTCTGGGAACAATGTGTTGGCCCTGGTTCCTCCTAGGACATGTGCACCTCATATTATGCCAAAAGCATAAGTTGAATGTGGCTAATGCAGAAAGCAACCTTGTCGTGACCCTGACCCAATCTTGGGTATTGTGAACCTTGACTTATGGAAAAATCATAAGTTGACAGTGGCTTTTATGAGGAATACTCCGGAAAGTGGGGTTGAAATAATAAAGAGTAAGAAAAAACAAAACAAAAGTGATTAAACAAAAAACAAGAAAAACACATAAGGAGAAGAAAGGGAGAATAGCAAGGTGAAAGAAAATTGATAAATAGGACAAAATAAAATGATAAAAAGGTAGGAATCTTATTTGACATGTCAAGGAGGGAAAAAAGTCACTAAAATATACCTAAATATACACTACCTAAACCCTGAGCCTATGTTACAAGCTAAGAAAGTCCTATCGTGATCCTAAGTGTTGTTATGTCGAACTTAAAGAAGTGAAAATAAGGGCAAGCCTATGGCAATATGTATAAATGATTTGTGAAGTTGTTCTCAGAGCGAGTGTTGATGAGGATGTTATTTTGAAGTGAGGACATTAGTTTCAATAACGGAAAAATTAGCACCTTGGGTAGAAATCGAAGAGGATAGGTGTCAGTGTGTAGTGAGTCTTTGTCATGGTCTGATCCACATAATTCTAGCCTAATAGTGATAACATGCATGAACATAATGAGAATAATCAGGATTGAAAGCCAAATGATTGCGAAAGATATAAATATGGATACTCTTGTACAAAGATTATCTAGTGAGTCATAGTGCGTCGCTTGACGACAAACAACGAATTAAAGTTCAGGGTGTTGATGTACCTTGGTTTCACGGTACTTTGAATGCCTTTTCCTTAAGTTTAGTGTGCGTCTAAAAGTCTTTTTGTATTGATTTTTTCATGTAGTTTTCTATTTATTTCCAGGAAATCTGTCCAAAGGAGAACACAAAGATTTTGAGCCGAGATAGCAGAAGTGACCACCTACGGACCCCACGACGGTCAGTAGGGGTCAACCGTCTTGAGAAGATAATGGATGTTGAAGGAAGTTTGGGAATTCTTACAAAGTGTGGGACTACGGAAGCTCACGACGGACCGTCATAGCCTGCATATTCGTCAATTCTAACAGAGAGTAGTCCCAGTATCCAACTTCAGAAGATTCTAAGTGTCATGGAATGAAGCCCCTTGAAGGACCATCGTGCTTGCAACGGTCCATCATTCCTGTCCGTCGAGGGTAACAAGGAGTTGATGAAGAAAAGCAATAGAAAAAGAGTTAAGTATGGAGCGATGGAAGACCACGACGGTCCATCGTGCCTACGATGGTCCGTCACAAGGGTCGTCGAGTCAGACACGTTTTGAGCAGAATTTTCGTTAAATAGATATCCCTCTTTTATTAGGTTTGGTTTCTTATAAATAGTCAAAAAAACCTCATTTTTGGGGTTAGACTCTTGGATAATTTCAGTTTTGTTGTCTTTGTATTGAACTTTTGATTTCGGGATTCGATATTACTTTTCCAGAATCGATTATTAGTGTTTTGTGATTTATTCAAGTAAATTTCTTGATTTTATTCATTCTCATCAAAGTAAGTGCATGAATTCTTACATTATTATTATGAATTGTGTGATTAGCATGGGTAACTAAACACCATAACCAGGCTTATGGGAACCATGGGTTAATAACAAGGTAAAACCTAGCTAAAATAACGATTCTAGAATAGTGCCTTACATGTATTGATAATTCTTTCGCTTAGATGTCTTTTTAATGGATGACCAACGTTAGAACTCGCCTTATTGCTACTTTTTTGACCAAGGAGGTAGATAATAGGGAAATAATTACAATAGATATTTAGTGTATACTATCTAATGAGCTAGTGTCGGTTGGTACGAAGCAACAACTTAGTGAAATATCAAATATGATGCTTAATGTGAGGTAAAGATAAGGTTTTGTAAAGAAACACAAGTAGCCGGGACGAAGGAGAGGAGTGAAATTCCCTAGATGCCGGACCAAGGATTTAGAGATACCTAACTCATCACTTTGCATGCAAGATACTAGGAAAGGATTGTTATAGCTAGAATTACCGAGTTAGGAGCCTGTGGGGAACACTTATGCCCTAGTTACTCTCATTACTTGATTAAACTCCAATATTTGAACATGTCACTTGTTTACTTTATTGTAGCTAATTGCTTTCATTAATCAAAAACCCCCCTTTAGTTATTTATTTTCTGGAAATAATTGACTAAACAGAAGTAATAATAGAATAAAGTTAAGTCTGTATCATTTTCCTCGTGGGAACGATCCCAACCTCACTAGTTGGGTTCTTTACTTGATGCGACCGCTTTTACTTCGTTTTTAGAAGTAAATTTGAGCGTATAAATTAGTATGCGCGTCTTCACCTCTCGAATAGATAAATATATTATCAATGAACACAATCACAATCATGTTAAGGTATTCTCTAAACACCCTATTAATCAAATCTATAAACTCGGCTGGGGTATTAGTTAAAACAAATGTCAGTACAAAAAACTCATTATGTCCAAACCAAGTTTGAATAGCCAAATTGGAATGTCAACTTCCTCCAACCTCACTTGGTGATAAACTGGCCAAAGGTTAATCATAGAGAAATAACTTTCTCCTTAAAATTTATCAAACAAATCATCTATCCTTGGAAGAGGGTATTTGTTTCTAAGAGTAACCTTGTTCGATTTATCGGTAGTTAATACACATACAAGTGAACCATATTTCTTCTGAAAAACAAAATTGGAGCACCCCAAGGAGAAAAAGAGTCTGGTTGCGTACTTAAGAGAAGATCAAGACCAAAATCTTTTTCTTCTTTTAAAGGAGCATCGAATAAATCATCGGGAAACAATTCTGAAAACCTCATTAAAAACGACGACCGACTCAAGAGTAGGCATTTCCAAATTCGTATCCCTAATCTGAACAAGATGGTATATGAAAACCTTAGATATATTTGTTCTAGATTTCAAACAAGATATAAACTGACTCTTAGGCATAGAATATCCCACATTCCACTCTATAATGGGTTCATTTGGAAATTGAAATTTGACTACTCGGGTTCTACAATCAATAGGAGCATAACATAAATGCAGCCAATCCAAACAAAAGATGATATCAAAATGTAACATATTAGCCACAATAGATTTACCAACTGGAGTAGATACATAAAAAGGAATCTAGAAATACATTTATAAGAATATCAAGCCGCACAACCATATATGGCATTAGAAAATACAATGTAGCCTTGGGATCCAGCAAAGAATAAACATCAATTTGAAGTATTTTCAACATACTGTAATTACATCGGGATAACCCTTTTACTCATGACGATTATGAAGTGCATATAATCAATTTTTCTTTTGATCTCCACTCGAAGTTGACGGGTACACGGTTGAGCCCATAGACGATTATGCCCTTCATTCTTGTAAATTAAGGGACAATCCCTTATCTTATGATCCATCTAACCACAACAAGATCATGCATTATACTGAACTAGACATTTTCCCTCATGCTTTCTTCAACCATTAGAACAAGTAGACAATGAATATCCACTACCTTTTCCTCATTGAAGCTTAAGGTTGGACACCCTATCTTTGTTGATATTAGGAGGATCATTGAAGGATCCTTTACAAAAACTTCGTGAAAACATAGACTGACATTGCTGCTTGAATTTTGAAAACAAAAAGTCACCATCGCGATTTTTGGACCTCTTTGCCTTTTTTAACATTTCCTTAATTTTATCCTTTTCAATTTGTTTAGCATTAAACATTAAACAATAAATGTCCATATCATTGATAAGCATAGTGGTACGACATTCCTTAACCACCATTTTCGGGACACCCAAAACAAACTTACTCATTCTTTCGCAGGATCGACAACCATATTAGAAGCATATCAAGTCAACTGTGTGAAATTGAAATCATGTTCTTTCACTTTTATGTTCCCATTAGTTGATGAATTCAATGCCCATTGACTCCCTCATCTAAAGGGGAATGAACCTATCAAGGAAAGAAACCTTGGACTTTTCCCAATAAAAAAGACCCGCATCTTTGACCCTCTTTTCTTTCCATTGGTTGAACCTTATTTGGGCAACACCACTAAATTGATAAGAACCCGATTTCACTTTTTCCAGCAGTGTTACTCCCATGATATTCAATACCTTATATACTTCATTAATGAACAATTTAGCATCTTCATCAACCTTGGAACAACAAAACTCCGAAAGACTTATTCTAGGGAAGTATCTCACTCTAGTTGCCACTATACTCAAATTTGGATTCACATATATCACAACCTCCATATTGGGTTAAGACGTTATGGATTGAGCCTATAGATGAAAAAAAACCCTAAACTTCCTATAGCTTTTCATTCATAAATTTAGTGCGCTACACACATATGAATAAGACGCTACTCAACGTTGTTTATGAGACTTCCTAGGAAATTTCTTAGCCTAATATTCTAAATACCAAGTTTGTCACGACCCATAACATACCCCAGATGTATCATGGAGTACAGTTCGTCGAGAGGCCCTACAATATCCACTTAGCATATATAATACAAGAAAATATAAAATTAAGTGAGTTTAGATATTAGTTTCAAAACATAGAAGCAGATGTATAACATAGTCCAAATTTCATCTAGTAAATCAAGAGTGATTAGAATGTAACACATGCATCACATACAACAGTAAATGTAATAAAAGTAAGGAACATGGTCTAGGTCCTCGAAACATGAGGATCACCAATCATCAATATACTAAAGTGATACCTTTCCACAAATATGGAGTGGGAATTTCAAACCCTACATTAGTGAAAGAATGTAGGAAAGAGTATACGTTAGTACAAAGAATATACTAAGTATTATATCCATGCATAAAAGATACAAAATCATGCTAAAAAAATTTTGCATGACGAATAAATACCAAGTTAAAATATAATATAATATGTTACAAAATATAATCTTAATCATGGTTAATGCAAGTAGAAATTACCTGAAAACACATATGAGATACTTCTGGAAGTAAAGTGATTCACCTTTAACGAACATAGATACCATGTGAATTTTAACATGGAATCTGGTGTCTAGCCCACATAAAAAAGAAATGTTCTCACTTGCCAAGATAAGAACCACAAGCTTCTAACTTATGTAGATCCACTAGCTAATGTCTATCTAGAAAAACCTATTATGAATGTGACACCTCTAAAACAACTTAGGTGAAGGTAGAGCCTAAAATTTTTGTCATTAGATTTGAAGGTCCTAAATTTGTTTATAATTTGGTAATGAGACAGTTTCTAAAGATTTAGGTGAGTTGGAAGTCAAACGTCAAGGGACAACCAAAACGCTCGACGACTAGTCACCGATGTGCTTCATATGTGATTATGTGCTTATATGTGTGTGTCATGAGCTTATGAGGTCCTTATATGAGTTATTATAGTGTTTATAGTCAGTTTTTCATGTTTCATGATGTTTCGAGGACAAACATCCAAGAACGTCCATGATGTTTGAAAGGTTTGCCTTGAACGACTTTGTGTGTCTTAGCATGTTTCATAAAGTTTTACGCGTTCGTTTTGGATGAAATAGATGTGAGAGGTCCTAAAATTGTATAAGATCATATTTGGTTTGGAAAAATCCAAGAAAACATCCCTAAGGACCAACCAAGGGTCCTTGAGGAAGGACCCATTAAGTGTGCCAAAACTGCCTAAGGCAGTCCCACCTACGGCTGGCAATCCACGGCCAGTAGCTTGGTCGATGCCCCGTTGGTAGAGGGACTAGGTAAAGACTTAAGTGTGGAAGCCTGATCTTCCACAGACCAGTCTCTGACCCAAATTACGGACCAACAAGATGGCCCGTTGGTTGGGAGACAGCCCGTCGATGGCCAGGCGTTGATGGTGCCTGCAACCTGCGTAGTTAACTGTTTATTGCAAGGGTGAATTGGTAAATTCACCCTTCGTCCAAATAAGAGTTTGGGAGGTTTCCTAAGAGTGTTATAGGTACTTTAAGTGGGTTTATAAGTCCTAAACACCTTGATGAATTCATTATTCACAAATCAAAACCCAAATTTTCTAAAAAACTCTTTAAACTCCATTGAAGCCAAAACTCAAGGAGATCTTTGATTGAGTATTTTATTGGTGATTCTTCATAATTTCGTGGTTTATCTTCATTGATGTATGGTTTTTAATACTTGAAACTCTCTTCACCAAGGATCAAAACTTCTAAGCGATTTTCTGAGAGTTTCTCAAAAGATGGATTTCTAACTTATGATCGAGCTATGTGTTCTTGCATAAAATGTTTTGAATCATTGATTATTGACTTAATTGATGTGATTTTGATTATATTAATATAAAATATTCATGATCCCATACAAAACATTATCTCTTCAAATTGGCTATATTATGGATGTTATGATGTTGTGTTCAATGCCTATGAATTCTAGTGTACTTTTTTATGGGCTATTGAATGATGAAGAAATTGTATTGAAATTCTGTATAGGCTGTCCTATATTGATAAATATATATTTAATTGACCTATATTCATTGAGTATTATGATTTTGGTATTGAATTGATGATCATGGCCATGGGTAAGGGACTTTTGGTATTGAATTGGATTATTTAGCTATGGATTGAAGTGGGGAGAATGGATTGGTGGTACGCCCTAATTCTCATTATTTTAAGTAATGTAGGTCTTGAATTAAATTGTAATTTGTATGGTCCACTTATGGTGGCGGTGCTATGTGTTTATAATTGTGGATGATGTGACCTTGTCAGCGTTACTTTATTTATTATGATAATCATGGCCGTGTCGGCAACTACTTGATATATTATGATTGTTGTGTAGTTGATTTATGTGACACATGTTCATATTAATTTACATGTGATTAAGTGAAAAGTTTGTGTTCTTCTATGGAAGTTGTTAGGTGATCATATAAGACTATGACTATGTCATTCTGTGTGTAGTCTTAGAGTTGATGCATGGTTCTTCCTACTTGACTATATGAGTCAATGATGGTTATATTGGTGATGTTATAGTAGTTTATAGGGTGACATATAGATGATTATGGTTATTCCTATGTGCTTCTTGAATTATGCTATATGTGATAATATGAAGTATTTGTGTGTCTTGTATGGTAGACTTGTATTCCTTACTTGATTTATATGCATGAATGTGAATAAGTTGTCCTGAATTAGGATGCTAAAGCCTCTTATTCTTGTATGTATAAATGATAAGAGGCCTTGAACATAGTGAGAAGGTCAAAATTATGTGGAGCCTTCAACCTAGTTGAGAGGTTATGATATCCTTGAAGTCAAAAGCTGTAATGGTATCCTTGTTGTATGAATGGTGGACTTAAGGTTGGTTGGCTGGAACGACATGAAATCATACTTATCAAAATCATTAACCTATCCTCTTCTCCATTGAAAGGCAGCCCTAGGGGACCTCTTTAGTAAGGTGAAAGTGATCGGGTTATGAACTAGATATGGAACCTTTTCATGTGATCCTTTATGTGCATTGCTCTATGAGAACAAAGGCTAGCATCGAGTAAGTATGGTAAGGGAATTATATCTAATTAGAATGAGGCTAGAGTTCCAAGAAACCCTTCATATTCCATAACCATGTCCCTACATGGGATGTGTACAAGTTCTACCATTGGAAAGTAGAACACACTCTATCGGAGTAGGTTACAACTCCGGATTCCATGCCTTACCACCATGGAATATGTAGGTTATTGCCTATTCTCATCATACGGGATACCTAATAGTGTTGGAGAAGTTCTATGAAGTTTAGGAGGTGACATGAGACACTATCTAGACATTGCACAGTAGGCTTTCAAGATGTTAGTGAGTGAGTCTCTAGGTCTTCTCCAAGTCCGTTACTTAAATGTTATTATGTGATGAATTTCTCTTGAATGATCTAATGAAGATAGTGACTTATAATAATAAAGTATGTAAATGAATAAGTACCTAGCCTAGAGTAACTTTAAGGATTGCCTAGTTAAAGTGTGAAGGGGGCATAAAGGATGGTCTCTTCACATCTTACCTAGGGAATTCTTGAGAATGACTCTAGGAATGTTTATTAATGAAGTGAAACTTATCTGATCTTATGTAGTCTAAAATATCTCTTAAGTGTGTGTGGAGGGATTGTGTGGGCGGTTGCTTCACAACTCACTCAAGTGACCCGTAGAATCACCTTTGGTAGGAGAATCTCATGTCATGTGTTTTGATGGATTGTAAGTGTATTTATCTAATTATAGGTAGTCTTAAGGATAGTTTAGGTTTGCTTATAGAGGGTGTATGGGCGGTCTCTCTTTGTATTTCTTAAGTAAGTCTTAAGATAACCTTTAGTGAGAGGGTTACATGTTGAAAGAGTTCACTGTGAAGCTTGAGTTAGTACACTGTAACAGTGGCTTAGCTTACTGTAATGTTTCTCAAAAGTGATAAAATGCCTATTTGTTATCTTATGTGTTTCTATTATGTTAAATATTGTTCTTATGATTATACTATGATGTTTTGATCAAAAAGAGCATATTTCCATTAAATGTCCGTTATCATGATTTTATGCATTATGGAATACTTAGTACATGTGATTGTACTATTTTCATGATTTTATCTATCTCTAATGTGATTCATAGGTGAAGGTTCTTTTGGAAGCAAAAGTTGGGTTATAGGATTTTTCAAGCAAGGTTGAAGTATGTCCTCATTTGACTCGAGGCATCACTATCTTAGTGTTCTTTTTTTAAAGCATTGTATTAGAATTAGTACTACTATATTTTGATTGTATAGGCCATGTCCCAAGTATATTTTGAGTCTAAGATTTGATTACATGAGACTTAGTATTTCCTATGGTTTTTATATGAAAAAGATTTTTTGTAACAACCCGAAAATGACTATGATAAGTAAGACCTAAACGTACCTAGAATGCATATATTAGACCGGGTTCACACGGCTTGATGCGCGTGGAACCAAACCCCTGGACCTATGTACCAGACATGCCAACAAATTTGTGAGTTGGTTGAGCTAGGAAAGGTTGGTTCCAACCATGTTAGGTCCCCGAACACTAGGATTCACCCAGGTGAGTCTTGATCGGACTTAGAGGGTTAGTCCTAGATTTTAAGGGTTCTAGGAGTAAAAAGGTAATTTGGATGCTAGGGATACTATAGTAATAATCTTAGGTTGATATTTAATTAATTAAATAAGTTTTTTTAATTAGTCAAAATGGGTCAAAGCTAGGTGGTCAAACCCGAGTTTGATCGGATCTCCACACCCGGGTTTGAGCCGAGTTGGGGGCATTAAAGTTGGCGATTTAAGTGAATTAAATTAGGCAAAGATAAAGAGGGGCATTATAGTAAATTAACATATATATTATAATCTGATTTTTACCATTTAAATTGTGTTTAATTAGTCAAAAAACACCCCCCAAGAAAACAGGGTGCACGACTCCAACTAGGAGTGTACTCCATGTACACTCCTAATTTATTATATATCCACAAAACGTTTTTCAGATTTACCTTGAAATTCAAAACCAGAAAAATAAAATAAGTTACCGTTCTAAGATTTCTCGGCATTCATCCATAAAAAAACGAAAATAAATATTCGTACGCCTAAGTGTTTTAAGAAATCACGTAAATAACTTCACTTGTGAACAAGAATCAAGGCTCGGAAGATAGGTTTTTGCGTTGGTCAGTACGTGTTTGTGGCTGGTTATCAAAGTTGAAAAAGGTATGAGTTTTCTTCTCTCTTGGTCCCTTTCCCTAGAGTCCCCTAAGGTTCAGTACGTACTCCAATAAAAAACAAAGGTTGCCCCCATTGCATGCCCCTGTCATTAGATCCTCTAAAAGTTGATGTATTTGTTGGTATCTTTGCTCGTAGATAACCTTAGGAGCGTTTGTGATTGTGTGCAATGTGAAGTTTTATGACAGTGTATTATCATTTTATGTGTGTCCGAATATATGTTTGTTTTATATGCATGATAATGCTAATATCATGTAATGCATATTACGAATTGCTTTCAAGAATGTGGTGAATTATGTTCTATATAATTATCGTGTTATTAAAATTTTATGATGAATCCATGATGTTCATGGAAAGTAAATGAAAATGATGTTCTAAAATGAAATACAAATTTCCAAATTAAAATGAGTCTAAGACTCTAGGCCATGTACATCAATGCACGTAGAAATGGTACAAATATATGGACATACGTTTAGTCTAACGTATTGGTTAAAGTTGATATTAAAATTTAAACCAATTTGTCTAGACTAAAGTGTAAGAAAAATGAACTTGCGGACCTAATGCTAATTAGAGAAGAGTCGGATAAATTCAAATAAAGAAAATGCTACAACTAAGAAATGAACTTGAGATCTCAAGGTTCTAACACTAGATGAAGTGGTCTTGAATAAATGAAAAAGAAAATAATGTTGTGTGTAGGATGGGAATCGAACCCGTCCTCAAGGCCAAGGTGTGAGATACATAAGTCTCACATATAATAAAAAAAAATATATGCTGCCGAAGGGATTTGAACACGGTTCCTCTTTACCAAAATTGTGAGGCACATAAGTCTTACATATAATAAAATATGCAGCCACTAGGGATCGAACTCGGGTCCCTTGGCCGAAATTTGCAAGATGCATAAGTATTGCACAATATGCACTTAGATGATCATGAAGCACTTATCCAAATTTGAGTAACCCGAAAAGGATACTACCATGAGTGTAAAGTACACTAAAGGCCATGTGCATGGCATATGATGAAAGTTAATGGAAAGATGAAGAAATGAACATTCATGAAATGAGGTGAGTAATTTTGTTAAACTATGAAGCTAATGAAAATGGTGACATGATAAGAGGCTTTGATGAATGGTGAGACAAGTCTCAACCAATCCAAAGTAAAGATCACCAAAATTACTCACCTAAGAGAGTGTTGAATATTAAGAGACAAGTCTCAATCACATTCTATATGTAAGTATAAGGACAATTTACACTTAATACGTAAAGAGGAGATGATAAATCATCTAATAAGATATGAATACCTCAGTCTAGAAGCAAGATTCGATGATGTATGAGTTGATTGTAAAAAGGAACTTTAAACTAAGCACTGATAGGCTAGTTATGAGTGGTGATACCTTCTTTCGGGAAGACAGAGGTTCACGTAATTCTCATGAAGATAAGACTGTCCACCAAGGTGGGTATGGGTCTCCCTAAATCTCCTAGTCTTTGAACTATGTTGCCAACATAGGGAACTAGCTTGGTTTGAACCCATAAAGCTAGCATGTTTTAGTTTCAGTTTGGCTAGTGACCACCTTTTTTCGGTGTGGGAAAGACACCGGATTTCATGATGCTCACATGATCTATGTTGGTTAAGGTTGATATTTCCTCAAAGTATGAAATATAATTAAATGATCGATACCAAAGGTGTTTGTGCAAGACAATCAGGAGGTGAAACAAGATTCAAGTAATGACATTAGGTCATATTTGGTCATGCACTCCATGATCCCGATGAGAGTCTTAAACATCATCATAAGTATAGATGGTGTTTACATAAGCCTATGAATGAATGAAATGAATAATTTCAAGTATTAATGAACAAATGAAGCAGACTCTGTGTTTGCTAAAGGAGGCCTTCAGGTTTAGGTTCCATATGATGGGCCCTCACTTGAGATGTCTTGATGCTACGTCCATGATTCCAAGGTCTAGTAGATATGAAATGTATGATATTTGAAACATGAAATGTATGTTATGTAAACCTATGTATGCATGATGTGTGACATAATCATAGCACGACCTTCATATTACGAATTTGGCAAGTCAAGAAACATGACCTTCTAAGAAAGCATGTTGATTAGGAAGATCCATTCTTGTTCATGCATTACCGTTATGTGTTGCATCATGTACCCATACTTAGTACAAGTGTGTACTAAATCCATAGCATATTACTATTTTAGGGTGCAGGCTGAGGTGGACGTTGAAGGTGTCATTGTAGTTGTTCGAATTTAGAGATTTGATCCGGACTTGGTAGGTCCTCATGCATTCGAGGATGCTTGCCTTCACAGTTCTTGCTTAGTTGTAGGTTTGAACTAGTGGAGTATGTTCCACTAGTGTTTCTTTCCTATTTTATTCAGACGCTGGTAATGATGCCGTTTGGCAAGTATTACTTATGACATGAGATTCTATTTCTTTCAAGTTGTATGTTTCTATAACTTGATAGTTGATGTATGAGCAATTATCTTCCTTGCAAATACGCGTTTATATATTAAAATATGAAGTCTACGTATACTTCAAATATAAAGGATTTTTTTAAATTTTCGGCTAAAATTAACCGTATGAATGTGATGAATGCAAGAAGAGGCTTGTATATGACCTCTTAGAGGTCAACGACGCCGGTTGCATTCAATTTCAGAATCTTGGTCATTACAAATTTGGTATTAGAGCATTAGGTTCGGATTCCAGAATCTGGGTCGTTACAAATTTTGTATCAGAGAATTAGGTTAAATATCAAAGACATCAGACTCTTATCAACCACATTAAGTTGTTTCTAAGTTATGGTAGTGAAGTGCACCACTATCATGAATTAAATACTGCATAATTCATAGGAACTTTTCCCTTCTTCTACTATTTATCATGCTATGTGGAATTGTGACATAATTGTGTCATTAAGAATCTAACTCTCTTTTTGTATCTGTCACTCACGCTGATCTTGTGGAATTAACCATGCTCGATTTCAATATAATCTTTGGTATGGATTTGCTCCATAAGTGCTATGCCACAATAGATTATCAAAAGAGGGTAGTGAGGTTTTAGTTTCCGTATGAGTTAGAGCGGGAATGGGAAAGGCATTATTCAAGTCCAGTCGGTTAAATTGTTTCACACTTAGAGGCCAATAAGATGATAGCTAAGGGGTATTTGTACTACTTTGTTTAGACTAAATGACTTAGATCAAGAAGTTCCTTCTATAGACTCAGTGTCAATAGTGAATGAGTTGCCAGATGTCTTTTTGGAGGATTTACCAGGATTCCCTCCTGAATGTGAGATTCACTTTGGTGTTGATTTAGATCCCAACACCAAGCCAATTTCTATTCCCCGTATAGGATGGCACCAGCTGAACTCAAAGAGTTGAAGTTGCAGTTAAAAGATCTACTTGATAAGGGCTTCACCCAGCCGAGCATAACCCATGGGGGGCTCCAGTGTTGTTTGTAAAGAAAAAGTACAGAACCCTTAGAATGTGCACCGATTATAAGCAACTCAACAAAGTCACTATAAAGAATAAGTACCCTCTTCCCAAAATTGACGATTTATTTTATCAACTCCAAGGTTCAAGTTTCATTTCTAAGATAGACCTTCGGTCAGGCTATCATCAGCTTAGAGTGAGGCGGGAAGACTTCCCTAAGACGACTTTTTGTACTATATATGGGGATTATAAATTTCTGGTCATGTCATTTGGTCTCACTAACACACCAGCCGCGTTTATGGACCTTATGGATAGAGTTTTCCGTGACTACCTTGATTCCTTCTTTGTCGTATTCCTATACGACATTCTCATATACTCAACGTCTATAGAAGAGCATGAAGTACACTTGAGAAATACATTGCAGTTACTTAGAAAACATCAGTTGTATGCAAAGTTCAGCAAATGTGAAATTTGGTTGAGATTAGTGACCTTTCTTGGTCATGTTGTGACCGATTAGGGTGTATAAGTTGATCCTAAAAAGGTTGAGGCAATGAAGAAATGGCCGAGAAGTTTTCTGGGTTTGACCAATTACTATCGCAGGTTTGTGTAAGGCTTTTCCAGTATTGCTGCTCCATTGACAGCCTTGACAATGAAGAAGATGACGTTTGAGTAGTCTGAAAAGTATGAGAAGAGCTTCCAAGAGCTTAAAGACCGACTCACTTCATCCCTAGTTCTCATGTTGCGAAGGATTGGTGCAGCATATCAGGTGTTTTTGGTGATGCTTCGCTGGTAGGTTTGGGATGTGTTCTCATGTAAGATGGAAAGGTGATTGCATATGCATCGAGACAGTTGATAATCCACGAGAAGAAGTATCGTACTCATGATCTTGAGTTAGTTACTGTGGTCTTTTCATTAAAACTTTGGAGACATTATTGATACGATGTACATGTTGATGTATATACTGACCATAAAAGTCTTTAGTACATTTTTACATAGAGGGAGTTGAACCTTCGTTAGACGAGATGTATAGAACTTCTCAAAGATTATGATATGAGTTTTCATTATCACCCAAGTAAGGCCAATGGAGTGGCTGATGTGTTGAGTCGATTGAGAATGGAAGCATGTCTCATGTTGATGAAGAGAAGAAGGAGCTGGTTAAAGAGGTACACAAATTGGCTAGATTAGGTGTACAACTGGAAGATGCACCAAGTGGGGGTGTTTAGGTTAACTCAAGTTCCGAATCCTCATTTGTTGTAGATGTTAAAGGCAATCAGCATCTCGACCTAGTACTCATGATGTGAAAGACATAGTATTGAGTAAATGAATGAATCGTTTTGTCTAGGAGGGGATGATGTATTCAGGTACCAAAACAGATTATGTGTGCCCAATGTTGATAATTTGAGGTCTAATATTTTGGCAGAATCTCATGGTTCCAGGTATTCCATTCATCAAGGTGCCACCAAGATGTACCATGACATATTGAGGTCTATTGGTGGGAAGGGATGAACAAATATATCTCTAAATTTGTGGAGGAGTGTTCGAATTTCCAACAGGTTAAGGCCGGACACCTTAACCCTGGGGGTCTCACTCTGACAATTGAGATTCCAATTTGGAAGTGGGAGGCTATCAATATGGATTTTGTGGTTGATCTGCCAAAGACTAGGAAACTACATTATTCCATTTGGGTTATTATTGACAGAATGACCAAGTCCTCTCTTTTCATACATGTGAAGTTTATTTACAAGGCTGAAGATTATGCAAAGCTTTATATTGATGAGATAGTGAGATGGCACGAGATTGCTTTGTATATCATCTCGGATAGGTAGGCCAATTTACTTTTTATTTTTGGAGATCTTTCCAAAAGGGATTGGGTACACAGGTGAAGCTTAGTAGTGCTTTTTATCCGCAGACGGATGGACAAGCAGAGCGTACCATCCAAACCTTGAAGACATGTTGAGAGCATGTTTTATTGACTTCGAGGGGAGTGGGGATGATCACTTACAACTAATAGAGTTCTCTTACAATAATAGCCATTCCAGTATTGGGATGACTCCTTTTGAAGCACTATATAGCCGAAGATGTAGGTCTCTGGTTGGGTGGTTTGAGGTAGGAGAATCTTCCATCCTTGGCCTCGAGATCATACATGAAGATATGGAGAAGGTGAGAATGATCATAGATAGAATGACTACTACTTACAGTCGTCAAAAATCCTATGCAGACAACAGAAAAAGAGCTCTAGATTTTGAGGTGGGTGATTAAGTCTACTTAAAAATATCACTCATGAAAGTGGTGATGAGGTTTGGTATGAAAGGTAAATTGAGTCCGAGGTATATAGGTACTTATGAGGTCTAGTAGCGAGTAGAAAATGTTGCCTACGAGTAGAAGTTACCTCAAGATTTGGCTTTTGTTCATCCAGTGTTTCACATTTGAATGCTTAAGAAGTGTCTAGGCGATCCACCATCCATCCTTCCTATTGAGGGGTTAGGAGTTGATGAGAACCTTTCTTATGAAGAGGTTCCAATCAAAATTTTAGATCGTCAAGTGATGCGATTGAGGAACAAGGAGGTTTCAATCGTGAAAGTTCTATGGCAGAACCACCATGTTGAGGGAGCGACATGGGAGGCCGAGGCTGATATGAGAGCCCGCTATCCTCATTTGTTCAGTTCTTAAGGTTAGATCTTCTTCTCCTAAAGTCTGATTTATGTTTAATAACCTATGAATTCTAAGTACTGTAGTCAACTTTGTGTGATAGGTCACTAATCGTATGTTTTATAATAGCACTATATGAGTTTAAATGAAGTTATGTTTGCAATTTATGTTGCTGTTTTTGTGTAGCATAGTCATGTTTTCTATGTTGCATGATTTGTGATGTGCATTATGCTAAAGTGTGATTGAGAAGGAAATTCCTCAATCTCAAGTATGAAGCCTTAGATAAGCTTCAACAGTATGCACCACCCAAATAACGGTGAATCAAATGTTCACAAAAGAGAAACTAAATACGATGAAGTAACTTTAAAAAATCACCCTCCTTGTTTAAATGATGTGTAGTGTCATTCGGGGATGAATATTCCAAAGGGGGGGATAATGTAATAAATCGAAAATTACTATGTTAAGTACAACCTAAACGTACCTAGAATGCATAGGTTAGACAAGGTTCACACAATTTGATGCACGTGAAACTAGACCCCCGTACCTATGCACCAGCCAAGCCAACCAACTTGGTGAGTTGGCTGAGCTAGGCAGGGTTTGTTCCAGCCATGTTAGGTCCCCAAACACTAGGATTCACCCGGGTGAGTCTTGACCGGACTTAGAGGGTTAGTCCTAGGTTTTAAGGGTTCTATGGGTAAAAAGGTAATTTAGGGCTAGGGGTAGTATAGTAATTACCCTAGGTTGATATTTATTTAATTAAATAAGGTTTTTAATTATTCAAAATTGATCAAAGCTTGGTGGTCAAACCTGAGTTTCACCGTATCTCCAAAATTGGGTTTGAGCCGAGTTAGAGGCATTAAAGTGGGAAATTTAAGCGAATTAAATTAGAAAAAAAATAAGGAGGGGCATTATAGTAACTTAACATATAGATTATAATATAATTTTTACAAATAAGGAGGGGCATTATAGTAACTTAACATATAGATTATAATATAATTTTTACAATCTAAATTGTGTTGAATAATTCACAATAAACCCCAAGAAAATGAAGCGCAAGACTCCAACTAGGAATGTACTCCATGTACACTCTTAAATCATTATACATCCACAAAATGATTTTCAGCTTTACCTTGCAATTCAAAAATAGAAAAATAAAATAAGTCTACTTTTTAAGAGTTGTCGACATTCAACTTTCAAAAACTAAAAGAAAAATTCGTACGCCTAAGTATTTTAAGAAATCACGTAAAGAACTTCACTTGTGAACAAGAATCAAAGCTCGAATAGAGGTTTGTGCATGCGTTAGGATGTGTTTGTGGCTGGTTGACAAAGTTGAAAAATGTATGAGTTTTATTATATCTTGGTCCGTTTCCCAAGAGTCCCCTAAGGTTCAATACGTATTCCAATCGAAAACTAAGGTTTTTCTCGTTGCATGCCCTGTCATTAGATCCTCTGAAAAGTTGATGCATGCGTTGGTATCTTTGCTGGTAGATAGCTTTAAGAGCTTTTGTGATTGTGTCCAATGTGATGTCTTCGGAGAGTGTATGATCATTTTATATGTGTCCGATTGTATGTATGTATTATATACATGATAATGCTAATACAATGTAATGCATATTACAGATTGCTTTCAAGAATATGGTGAATTATGTTCTATGTAATTGTCGCGTTATTAACGTATGATGATGAAACCGTGATGTTCATGGAAAGTAAATGAAAATGATGTTCCAAAATGAAATACTAATTGCAAAATTAAAATGAGTCTAAGACTCTCGGCCATGTACATCAATGTACAAAGAAATAGTACAGATATATGGACTTATGTTTTGGCTAAAGTATTGGTAAAAGTTGATATACAAATCTAAACCAAATTGTCTAGACTAAAGTGTAATAAAAATGAACTTAAGGACCTAATGCTAATTAGAGAAGACTCGTCTAAATTCAAATAAATAAACTTCTACACCTAAGAATCAAACCCGAGATCTCAAGGTCTAACACTAGATGAAGAGGTCTTGAGTAAATCAAAAAGTAAATATTGTTGTGTGTACGATGGGAATCGAAACTGGCCTGACGCCAAGTGTGTGAGATACATATGTCTCACATATAAGCTAAAAAAATTATATGCTGCCTAAGGGATTCGAACACGGGTCCTTTTGACTGAAATTGTGAGGCACATAAGTCTTACATAAAATAAAATAAAACACAGCCACGAGGGATCGAACTCAGGTCCCTTGGCCGAAATGTGCAAGACGCATAAGTCTTGCACAATATGCACTTAGATGATGATGAAGCACTTAGAAAAATACGAATAACCCGAAAGGGGTACTACCATGAGTGTAAAGTACACTAAAGGCCATGTTCATGGCATATGATGTAAATTAATGGCAAGATGAAGAAATGACCATTCACGAAATGAGGTTAGTAATTATGTTAAACTATGATGCTAATGAAAATTCTGACAACATGACAAGAGGCTAAGATGAATGGTGAGACAAGTCTTAACCAAGCCTAAGTAAAGATCACCAAAAGTACTCACCTAAGAGAGAGTTCAATATTACGAGACAAGTCTCAATCACATTCTATATGTAAGTGTAAGGAAAATTCACACTTAATACGTATAGAAGAGATGACAAATCATCTAATGAGCTATGACTACCTCATGCTAGAAGCAAGCTTTGATGATGTATAGTTGAATGTAAAAAGGAACTTTAAACTAAGCACTGATAGGCTAGTTATGAGTGGTGATGCCTTCTTTTCGGAGGGGCGGAGATTCACATAATTCTCATGAAGATTAGATTGTCCACCAAGGTGGGTATGGGTCTCCCTAAATCTCCTAGTCTTTGAACTATGTTGCAAACACAGGGAACTAGCTTTATTCGAACCCGTAATGCTAGCATGTTTTCGTTTCACTTTGGCCAGTGACTCCACCTCTTTTCGGTGTGGGAAGACACCGGATACATGATGCTCACATGATCTATGCCATTTAAGGCTTAAAGTTTCTCAAAGTATGAAAGATAATGAAATGAAAGATATTGAAGGTGTTTGTGCAAGACAATCAGGTTGTGAAACAAGATTCAAGTAATGACATTAGGTCATTCTTTGTCACTACACTTCATGATCCCGATGAGAGTCTTTAAAATTCATCCTACGTATAAATGGTGTTTACATCAGCCTATGAATGAATGAAATGAGTAATGTGAAGTATAAATGAACGAGTGAAGCAGACTCTGTGTTTGCTAAAGGATGCCCTCGGGTTGAGGTCCCATATGTTGGCCCCTCACTTGAGATATCTTAATGCTACGTCCATGATTCGAAGGTCTCGTGGATAAGAAATGTATGATATATGAAACATGAAATGTATGTCATGTGAACCTATGTATGTATGATGTGTGACATAATGATAGCATGACCTTCCTATTACGAATTAGGCAAGTCAAGAGAGTTGATCTTCTAAGAAAGCATATTGATTAGGAAAGCCGTTCTTGTTCATGTATTACTGTTATGTGTTGCTGCATGTACCCATACTTAGTAAAAGTGTGTAATAAATCCATAGAATATTACTATTTTAGGTGCAGGCTCAGGTGGACGTTAAAGGTATCATTACAGTTGTTCGAACATAGAGATTCCATTTGGACTTGGTAGGTCCTCATGCATTCGTGGATGCTTGACTTTACATTTTTTGCTTAGTGGTAGGTTTGAACTAGTGGAGTATGTTCCACTAGTGCTTCTTTCCTATTTTATTCAAACGCTGGTAATGATACCGTTTGTGCAAGTATTATTTATGACATCAGATTATATTTCTTTCAAGTTGTATATTTCTATAACTAGATGATTGACGTATGAGCAATGAACTTCCTTACAAATATGCGTTTATATGTTTAAAATATGAAGTCTACGTATGAATGTGATGAATGCAAGAAGAGGCTTGTCTGCGAACTCTGAGAGGTCAACGACGCCGGTTGCGATTCCGATTCTAGAATCCATGTCGTGACATTTTGAAAGACTATTCGCATGCTGTGAAAAGTTTTGTTCCGCACTACTTTTCATTTATGTATATGCGATGAATGATAAGAAAGGGCTTGTTCAAGAAATCCGAGAGGTCAAGTACACCGTGTTGCACTCCAAGAGCACCCTATCTTCTATGGTGTACTATTGGGATGTGACAATGACACATAGTTTATTGGACTTTGCTAATCGCCACATGTCCACTCGGTTCTAATCATAAATCCCAATGTATATTCACTAGTCTTATCTCGTCTTATAATTCATGAAGCATGTGATATTCTCCACTTTGTATTATCATCCAGGATATGGGTGATCAGTGCTTGCCTTATAATTAGAATAGCTCGTTAACTTCATTCATCTTACATCAGAAGACCTTTAGACCCTATAAATCCTTTATGTGAGATAATCCTTTTACAATCATGTTATGAGTAGTATGTGAGAAACCCTTTCACAACAACAAGAATGATATAGAAACTATATTTTCAAAGTATCCTTAAAACTTTAATATCAATTTCATAAAAGCATGCATATCTTAATAAATTCATCTTTCATTATTCAAAAGCTCCATCATATGATTAATTCAAAAAAACTTGGATTTAACATGGATTCATGGGGATTAAGTTTAGAAACATTAAATTACATAAATTCATGAATAAAAAGAAATAAAACAATCAATTAAATCATTATTTAAAGGATCCCATGATATTGATTAAAAATCCAAACTTTCTTTGACGATTCTACCTTAAAAGATTGGAAAATTTAAGAACCCTATGGAGAAATTACTCCATATGTGAATACTATCATACCTTAAATCAAGAGCTTAAAGTCAATGTGAATTTGGAGGATTGACACTGATACCTAGACTTCTTTTTCAAGATTGTAGAGAAAACTATTTGGGGAAGAACTTTAATACTCTTTGAGAATTTAGAAGAATGAGTCAAATAGAGGAACTTTAGGGGTAAAAAGTTTATTTAGTTTTGTGGTAAGATTTAAAACGACATGATGTTGGGTTATAATAAATAGGAAAAGACCGAAAATCCCTTTTAAAAATATTTTTCAACCCTCACCAATGAACTGACCTAACATCTATAGGTCTCAGCACAAACCATTCTCCTCATTCGTGGGTCCCTACTTTTGATACTAAATTGTCTCTAAGTTTGGGACATATCTACGAGACCTACCTACGTATCGTTCATATTAAAAACGACTCTCCTGGTGAACTTTATTAAAGTACTGAAACTTTGACAGGCTTTGAAAACTTGGACTTGCCAGTCAAGGGCTTTTCTACGGACCATTGGTGGCACAGGTGGTACTGACTGTTCTAGAAAAGCAGCAATTTTTTCATGTTTTCAAATCCTAGGTGTTATAATACTTCTCCAAAAAGGAATAACTAAAGTGCTCAAGTAAAAATAATCTCTTGGTTGAGATAATTTCTCAAAATGGCCTCTTGAAGAGGTAACTGATATGTACTGAATCTGCTTGAAAACTCGTTAAGCTATTTTTGAAATAAACTTTCTTTTAACCTAATTTTTGAATCATTTCAGTTTCCTTAAACTTTTCTGAAAATAGTGTTTTAAACACTTTAAAACTCAATATGAAGAACAATATAAAAAAACTCTATGCATAAAGAATTCCAATCTCCTAGTATAATAATATTAAATTTAAAATAAGGATAAATGCATATCAATAATTTCATAAATTAAGGACAAAACCTTGTTTAAACTTTCTAGTAACTTCGTTAAGGTGTAGGGGATAAGGACGAATTTAGTCAAACAATATAAATAGCCATGCATATCATGGAGAACATAATTCTTGAAGACATATAAAGAAGAACTTTATTGGAAGACTTGAAAACCCTAGCTTGCTTAAAGAAAAAGGGTAAACGAAACCCTTTTTTGCAATTCTTGAATTAGTTTCTTGAAAACCTTGAAGAAGAATGTTAAAAAGAGATTTGAAGAAATCTTGCATGAAAGTCTTATGCTCTTATTTTCCTTAGCGTTTTGCCTTAGGGTTAGAGGGCGAACAAAATGAGGAATTAAGAGATAAAAATAGGATTGTTTAGGGAATTTTATGAGTTAATAATTTGTTTTAATATTTTTCTGAAGGAAAAATGATAAAACATCTATTTTTAGTATTTTAAGGTCGCTAAAACGTCACTACACTATATCAGGTTGGTAAAATATCTGTACTATTTCCTCGACACTATGATTTATTCAAAATTGGTGGCATATAAACACGTATACACTAAATTTGGTTTGATAGGTTACGGACCACCTAAATCTTCATGTTCTAACATATATGCTTGTTTGTAGTTGAACAAATTAAAACCTAGTATAAAAACTTAATCGGAAAGGAAGCTTTCAACTTATCTTTGTGCTAGGAGATTCCTATGAACTTATTTAGTTGTAACACTATTGAGGTTTAAATTTATAAAGGGTGGAAAAAACTAAAAATACTCCTCTTAATATTGTAAAAAGACGTCGACGGATGGCCATATCCGGTCTGTACAAAAACCTATGGGTCATAGAACATCTCGTAAGAATAAGATGAGTTTCCTAGTTTTCAGAAGATGGGGATTAGAGATCCTTTCATTCAAGAAGATCCTTGGCGGGTTGCCTTGCATATCTGTAGAATGTTTACTATGAGAGACGTTATTGGAATCGTTTCCTTAAGGAATTTCTACGGACCATAAAATCTTTTACAACACGTAGAGTGGTCCATGAAACAAAAACCCAAGAACCAACTTTCAAGGGATTGGTTCCTTGAACCCTTCTATGTCCATATAAACAGTTACGAGACATAAAAAGCTTTTGTATCACCAGAAGACAAAAATATTCAAGGTTAAATTTTAGGTTAGATTTTTTAGGGTGTTACGACTTGTTCCATGTCTTTGTTAAGTCAAAAACTGTGGCTGAGAGATTATATATTCTGTGACTTATTATTAAATATGTTAATTTGTGCTATCATATTTTGGTTACTTGTTTCACATTCATATGTAAGATCTGGTTATAAAATCCAACTAGTAAACTGTGGTTGTGTATTCATACTATAGGTGCTCTTTCTTTGTTGATTACAAGGCATATTCAGGTAGTTTTTTGGAGACCTCAACTTTGGTACACACAAATTTAAAATCCAAGGGTAATTTATTTTTATCGATCTTCCATGGGTTCCGTCTGGTTTCTTCGTTCATATTTTAGGACTCGTGCATTTCTAAGACTTTGTCCTATTGTTTTCTTTGTCGGTGTTACATCCCCTTATTCAAGATAATCATATTTTTGGTACTATAATTGTAATATTCAAAGGGGTTGTTTATCCTGATGATTTTGGTAATGGATTTGGTTATGGGCATTAAATATGCTGTTTGATTTAAACTATTGTTTAGTTTTTGTATTTCTAGTTTTTGCTCTAAAAAAATGGTTAAAGTTGGGTTATGAATTGGTTATCCCATCCAAAGGTTAGTGTAGGTTGCTCACATCGATGTTGGACACTAAAATGTTGGTATGGATCCCTACTTTTTTTAATCTCATTGTATCAAAAAGATTTATCAAAGTCTTATGGAATGATATAGAGTGTTTTATACTTTTCTTGGAGAGGGTACATAGTATGAGGAATACCCATTTCTTTTTCCCTTCGAGCTATATCTTGATTCCTATTGGTATATAACAATCTGAATTGGTATTTTACTTCCTTTTGTCTTTTGCTTATAGATGGTTGATACTTTATGTAATGGGTAATGGACTCTTTCTCAAATTTTAGAGATAGTAACACGAGGCAAGTTCCAAGGAAGAGGTAGGAAAAGGGATAGAGAGAACATCCGCTAGGGGTCAAGATCAGAGTGACTACTAAGACTAGGAAAGAGACCCCTTCCGTACGCATGATCATGTTGATAAAGTGGTATAAATCAAAGTTAATAAATATGGGGCTGACAAGAAGTTGAAATGTATGTAAGGTATATTGGTCTTTCCCCATCTCTTCGGAAGTGGTTCAACAAATGTTGGCCTTTTTGAATGAGTTGGTAGGTCTTGAAGCACACCAATTGTACATATACTCAGGCTCTAGGTACTCATTATGTTATAAATACATCACCCATGATTGATGAGGCTTATAGTATTGATGTATTCTCTCGTCCGTTGTAGGTCCATGTGATGAGTAAAATAGAACACAATATATTGTCCATGATTTTGAAATTGATGTCTCTAGTGTTTTGCATTTTACAAATGAGGATTTGTTTGAGTTCATATTGCACTGTTATAGGAGGTTACATAAGTTGGGAATGATGCAACAACACAAGGTTAAGTTTGTGACGTTTCAATTGCAGGGTTAAGCTAAGCAGTAATCGAGAGATTACTGTGGAGTGTCTTTCATCAGTTGTGTTTTTGTTTATTTGAAACTTATTTCATGTTTTTATTCATGAGAAGTATGTTCCTTGTACTTTGAGAGACTAAAAAAATGATGAATTTATGGATATTGAGAAGGTTAATATGATAAATGAATCCTACGAGGTTAAGGTTAATTTTTTTATTCCATTATAGTGCTCAACATATGATAAGTGAGGAGGAGAGAATCCATTTGTATTTGTAAGGGTGCTAAATACTAAATTTACAATAAGTGCTAATTATACAGTATCATTAACATAGATCTTAGTTCTTTGGAAAATATCTGGATAGAACTAGCACCAGGAAGCAAATTATTTACAGCAAGATGTAAAATTATACATATTTACTTAGTATACAATTTCACTATATGAACTAAGACTTAAAATACTGTTTCTAAGACTAAAAAAAAGTAATAAACTCAATTAGGAAGTATGGAATCAAAACGTCAAGAAATGACCGTGACATCTGGAGGGTTGTGGAAAATGAGCTAGTGTGCCTTGGTGTGTTTCAAGGGGTTCTAAGAGTCAGAATCTAGTCAAATTTTGTAAAAAGGTTTTAAAAATATATTGGAGTGTTTTTAGGGTTGAAACGTCGAGGTACAAATCCCCAAGTACCACCCCAAGGGTCCTTGAAGAGGACCGTACATTTGACCCTAAAAGCTATCATTTGACAGTGGCTAGTGACGAACCAAACGACAAGACGTCGATGGGTCAAAGGACCATCGATGGCTGTCCGTTGGTTCATATTTATCCATCTCCCAAATGGCCTCAAAAACCAGGTCTCTTACACAAACCACAGATGACCAGTACGCGACTGTGGTTTGGTCAACGGACCGTTGATGTGAACTCATCGATTGAAGCTTGGCTCGCTACCAAGTTTCGATTAAGCTGAGGTTAATTAGATAATTATTTAATAAATTAATTAAGGTTAAGGGGTAAATAATTAAGTTAGTTGGGGACTATAAAAGAGTTAAACTTTATTAACCTAACTCAGTACCCCATTATTTCCCAAACCCAATTCTCTCCAACCTCTCTCTACTTTCTCTCTCTATTCCAAAGATCACTATTGAAGACCAACTCCAATATTGATTAGGAATACAATAATCACGTTTTTATCCTTAATTCTTGATGGAATCCTAAGGTATGGAAGCTATTCAGTCTTGGAATATCTTTCCCCAAGGGGCTCTTCAAAATTAATTTTCAAAGATGTCTAAAATCATGATTTTCATCCAATTTCGTGGGTTACTTCTCTAATTGATTTAATGTTGTATTTTATTGATAATTATTTCTATATTATGATTTTTTATTGGTCAATTTTTTTTACTTTTTCATTTTTGACCTAGTTATATGAAAGAATCCATGAATGATCCCTTTTCCCTAACCCTAGTCATGAATTGGACTCGTAGAAGATTAAGGATGTCAGAATTGAATATTTTATTGTTTAATTACCTATTATATTATGATATTTAGTGAATTTATGGGTGTATATTGTGAGATTTATGATGTATTCTTGAAGGAGTTTTTGAAGCTATTGGTATGACCTTTAAAATTATGAGTTCTCTACTTCAATAATGATAGTTTATTCTTGGTAATGATGTTCAATTGAAGTATGATTATATTAATAGATTAGGAATATGATGATATGATAAATGTGATGGCATGTTATGGATATGTTGAATTATGAGATCCTGCTAAGAGTATGATGATTCAAGGTTGAAGGTGATTCTCTTGTGTGCCTATTACTATGACTATGATGTGTTGATCTCACTAATGATTGTTTGTGATGAAAGGAAGTTCTCATGCAATATCAAATGATCTAATGACATGATTATACAAGGGGTTAGTCTCTTATGACCTATATTAAGATTTTATGATTTAGAAAGGCTTAAACCATTTCAAAAAGGGACTTTAGCTTAGCACCAGACAAACTAGATATGATAGGTGACCCTTTCTAATATGGTAAGGTAGGTTCACAATGATTCTCATGAGATAGAGACTACTATGCAATGTGCATACATGAAATTCTGGTATATCTCCTAGTTCCTTAAGTATGTTGCCTCCATAAGAAAACTAGCAAGTGGATCCACCTAAAATTATATGTTCATGTTTTGTTATACTTTGGAAAGTAGAGCACCTTCTTTCGGTGTAGGGTTTCATGACATCAGATTCCATGTTTAGATCACATGGTATAATGTCGGTTAAGAAAATTGTTCCCGAAAGTAAAATGAATGAATGATGTAATAAAGGTGAACTCTAACTAGGGTGACTTAAGGGGTTCGACGTAGTGTATGTAACAGTATGAGACTTTGCCTATGAATTTTACAAGTTAACATTGAGGGAAGTTATAGGAGGATGTTCTTATGCATTTTATGATATGAATGAAGTGTTCAATGTTGGTTATATATGATGTTGCTCTTATATGATGTTGGTTTCACTTGATGAACATGTTATTGGTCTAAATGATTATATAATTTATTACTACGCATGATATGATGTTATATGAAGTATAGACATTGCTTATTACCTCTTTTCTAGTTTACTTGATTATGTGGGGTTATGGGGCTTAACATGAGCATTGCACTTGTATGCTAAAGAGGGAATTGTTGGTAAGGGTCTTGTATAATTTGATGATATGAACTCTTGAACATGAAATGTTGACATGACCTTATGATGATGTTGTTCTTGTTAATATGACTTTATGATATTGTTGTTCTTGTTTAATGATATGAACTTGTCTTAGTGCTGATATGATCATCGACTTGTATATGCTCTTATGTGTGCATAAAAGGATTTCAAAGTTATTTAGAATAGTTTTGAACAAAATGTCCCTTTGCACGTGATTTTAATGGTTTTACTTGCATATATTTCCATACCTAGTACATGTGATTTGTACTAACCCATATACTTTATGTTTCTACAA
Organism: Solanum peruvianum; assembly: GCA_027705065.1. NCBI lineage: Eukaryota > Viridiplantae > Streptophyta > Magnoliopsida > Solanales > Solanaceae > Solanum > Solanum peruvianum. The sequence continues at coordinate 32,147,931 of JAKWJD010001764.1, read as the reverse complement.
ATATGTAGGTTTGGGACATTTAATAGTTAAACGACCATTTCAAGGAAATGTTGGATTTTTTCCCAAGTTATTGGTGAGTCCTCAAAGTTTGAGGATGATGCCACTTGTGTATCTTAGTAGCATTGGTTATGTCTAAAGACACTTGTTCTCTCCTTATATTTGAGGACGAAGATGCTGCTTACATCTAGAGTGTTCCTCAATCGTGAGAAACCTTCTATCAGAGCATGAGGTTGAGTAATCTTAGGATCAATGTCTCACTAAACCACTTCTATGTAGAGTCTTGTTAATAATTGTGAAGCTCTCAACACTTATGAATGAGAGGTTATGTGATACTTAGAAAATTCTCACCATTTTGGTAATCTTGAAGTCGCTCCTCGAGAGTCTTGACTCTATGTATCATTTTTCTTGTAACCCTTTTATTGTGGTTATAGGTTATGACTACTAGATGGGTAGAGGGAGGAAGAGTTAAAGAAAGATATTTCTAATGCGGGAGTTCCTGCCCAAGATAAACAAGCTCTTGTTCAAGAGTAATCTCCTCAAGGTGACCAAGCTCTGGTCAATCTTCTGGCTATGATGGGTGGAGAGATAAGGTTGACTCTAATTAACCTTTCTCAAGCCATGACTACTCAAGCTAAATATGTAGCTACTCAAGCTCAAGGTGTGGCGACTCAACAAAACTAGGAAGTACAACCCAGTGTGAAGCAAAATGCTAATACCATGTCTTCACACTTGCGGGACTTCACAAGGATGAACCCTTCCATGTTCTTTGGGTCTAAGGTTAATGACGACCCTTAAGACTTTATTGATGAGGTCTACAAGATCTTGTATTCTATGGGAGTGAGTTCAAATGAGAAGGCCGAGCTAGCCGTAGATCAACTCAAGGATTTGATTCAAACATGGTACACTCAATGGAGGGAAAATAGGGCTTTGAGAGAAGGTCCTATAAGTTGGGAAACCTTTAGGAGGACATTTCGTGACAGGTTCTTCCCAAGGGAGAAAAGAAATGCAAAGGTGGAAGAGTTTATCAACCTTCGTTAAGGAGGTATGAGTGTGTTAGAATACTCATTGAAATTCACTATGTTGCCTAAGTATGCCTCTTCTTTAATTCCGATCCTAGATATGACATGAGCCATTTTGTGACGTGTGTATCAGATGATCTTGTTGAAGAGTATCGTTCGGCGATTCTTCATGACAAAATTAACATTTCTCGTTTGATGGTGCATGCTCAACAAATAGAGGAAAGTAGGCTTAAGAGGAAGAATAGGGAATTCAATGCATTATGAAGGAGGTACTTCTAAGGGTATGTTGGAGTTCAAGAAGAGGGTCTCTAACTAAAGTTACTTCCAATTTCCCCGAGGCTAGTAAAGATAGGGTGTCTAATCCTATGTCCCAAAGGGGAACAAGTGGAAATTCACCAAGTGAGAAACCTACTTGTATCAAGTGTGGTAATCAAGAAGCATATGGGTGAATGCCTAGTTGGGATGGATAAGTGCTTCGGGTGTGGAAAGAATACCTATAAACTTGGGGATTGTCCTATGGTAAGGGGTCAAGTGAATGGGAATAGCCAAGCACAAGAAAGCGGTCCTAGTTCCAATGCTCCTAACAAAAACCGCTTCTATGCTCTCATTTCTAGGGGTGAACAAGAGGATTCTCCCGATGTTGTCACCGGTATGTTACATGTATTTTCCATAAATGTCTATGCTTTACTAGATTCCAGAGCTACTCTATCATTTGTAACTCCCTTAGTGGCCAAAAATTTAAATGTGTTGCCCGATGTGTTGATGGAACCATATTTAATTACTACTACGGTGGGTGAATGCGTTGTGGCTAGTAGAGTCTTAAGAAGTTATCCTATATCATTTCCCAATAGAGTTACATTGGTAAATTTGGTATAACTTGAGATGTTTGATTTTGATGTCATTTTGGGAATGAATTGTTTGCATGCTTGATTTGCTTCCATTGATTGTAGAATATGGGTAGCTAAGTTCCAATATCAATGTGAACCCGTCTTAGAATGGAGGGAGGGAAACTCAATCCCTAGAGGTTGAATTATTTTGTGTGTAAAGGCTTGTAAGATGATATTTAAGGGGTGTCTGTACCATGTTGTAAGGGTCAAGGACGTGGAGTCCGAAGATCTGGGTCCCCGTAGTAAAGAATTTTCCAGAATTCTTTCCCGATGACTTACCCTAAATCTCTCTCGAACGTGAAATTAATTTTGGCATGGACTTATCATCGGATAAAAACTTTATTTAATCTCCTTATAATGGACTTACCCGGAATTTCTCTCGAAAAGTTTTATTCAACGTAGTATTTCCTCATAGGGTGCTCCAGTGTTGTTTGTGAAAAAGAAGTATGGGTCCCTCAAGATGTGCATTGATCATCGACAACTAAACAAGGTCACCATAAAGAGTAGGTATCCTCTCCCCAGGATTGATGATTTGTTCGATCAACTCTAAGGGGCAAGAAATTTTTTGAATATTGACTTGAGGTTGGGATATCACCAACTTAGGGTGAGAGTTAAAGATATACCTGAAATGACTTTCCCAACTAGGTATGGTTATTGCGAGTTCCTAGTTATGTATTTTGGTCTAACTAATGCCCATGTGACTTTTATGGACTTTATGAATAGAGTGTTCTGGAATTTCCTTGATTCTTTTGTAATTGTCTTCATTGATGATATCTTGGTATATTCTAAGAGTGAGGATGAGCATATGAACCATTCAAGGGTTGTATTGCAAGTAATCAAGGAACATCAACTCTTTGCTAAATATTGTAAATATGAATTTTGTTTGAGATCTGTTTCTTTTCTCGGTCGCATTATCTCATGTGAGGGTATAGAGGGAGATCCAAAGAAAATGGAAGCGGTTAAAAATTGGCCTATACCTTTGACTCCAACTGATATTTTAAGTTTCTTGGCTTTATCCGGGTATTATTGGAAATTTTTTTATGGGTTCGCATCCATTGCATCTCCTTTGACAACCTTAACGCTAAAGAAAGTTATGTTTGACTGGGCGGAAGCTTATGAAAGAAGTTTCCAAGAGTTGAAAGATAAACTTACCTTCGCTCCAGTGTTGACCTTACTAGACGGTACCAAGCATTTTGTAGTGTATTGTGACACTTATCTAGTAGGTTTGGGTTGTGTCCTCATGCAAAAAAGTAAGGTGATAGCTTATGCCTCTAAACAACTCAAAGTGCATGAGAAGAACTACCTAACTCATGATCTTGAATCAGCGGTCGTAGTGTTTGCTTTAAAAATATGAAGGCATTACCTATATGGTGTCCATGTGGATGTTTCCACCAACCACAAGAGTCTTCAATATGTGTTCACTCAAAAGCAGTTGAATCTCCGACAAAGAAGGTGGTTGGAACCTTTGAAGGACTATGACATGAGTTTTCTCTACCACCCTTACAAGGACAATGTGGTTGTGGACGATCAAAGTTGAATATTAATGGGTAGTGTAGCCCATGTTCCGGATGATAAGAAACAGATTGAGAAAGAGGTGCATAGATTCTTGATTGGGTGTTCCGTTGGAAGATTCTCTAAACGAAGGTTCTATGGTTCATCATAATTTCGAATAATCTTTAGTGGTGGAGGTGAAGACTAAGCAACACCTTGAACCTCTATTGAATGAGTTGAAGGAATTAGTTCTTAGAAAGTTCAATGAGTCATCCTCCCATGTGGGGTGGGGGGTGGGATGGGGTACTTAGGTACTAAGTTAGATTGTGTGTACTAGATGTGGATACTCCACTAATCCGAGTGCCACAAAAATATATCGTGATATTGAAGAGGTCTTTTGGTGGGATGGTGTGAAGAGGGATATAACAGAGTTTGTGGCTAAATGTCCTAATTGTCAACAAGTGAAAGCCGAGAATCAAATATCGGGAGTTGTAACTCAAGTGATGGGGTTACTACTTGAAAGTGGGAAAATATGAATATGGATTGTTCAGTAGGTTTGCCTCAGACTCGTAGGCAAAATGATTCAATATGTGTGATTTTTGATAGATTGACGAAATCTTCTCACATTATCCCTGTTAGATCTACTGATTTAGTGGAGGAGTACACAAGGTTGTACCTTAATGAGATTGTGAGTTTTCATGGGATCCATTTATCCATAATCTCGGATAGAGGTTCACAAATCACTTCTCGGTTTTGGAGGTCTTTCCAAAAGGTGTTAGGAACTCAAGTGAAACTTAGTACTGCTTTTCAACACAAAACGGATGGTCAACAAGAGCGTACCATCAAAACAGTAGAATATATGCTAAGATCTTGTGTTATTGACTTCAAGGGTAATTGAGATGACTTAGGGAGTAAACATCCGAGCACGACTCCCCAAGGACCACCCAAAGGGTCCTTGGGAGGAACCAAAGGCCGACCAAGGACTGCTTTCGCAGAACCATAGAGCATGCATGGATCAGCCCCTTAAAGTGGAGTCTGTGTTTCAAAAAAAGGAGCATCAGGATGGCTCGTCTATCATACTATGCCCCGTTGACTGCCTTTCATCGATGCAGCCTGTAATTACACTACCTGCATGTTGGTCACTTAAGGGGTGAAAGGAAAATTCACCCCACATAAAAATGATTGCATGGGAGGTTAAATTAGGTATTTTTAGGGTTTTTATGAGTACTTAAACAATAAGATTCCTATTGAAACATTAGACTCCAAGATCAAAAACCTCTCTCTCTCAAAAACTCTCTCAAGAACACCATAGAAGAGGAAGAGAAATTGGGGGTTTCTCTTAGGAAGAATTTAACCAAGGATTGAAGATAGGATTAAGGATCTAATATAAGGTATGTGAATAATATTCATCCATGGATTCTTCTATTTATGGAGTCTAGTAGTTATTCCTCAATTATGAATCCAAAGAACCCCAATCTAGAAAGGGTTGAGATTGCATTGTGGGTATGACTTGATTTTTATCCTAATATAGTGGGTAACATTCAATTATGTTCATATGATGATAATTTGTTGTTTTCATTAGTTTTTAATGGTAAATTGTGATAATTGATTTTGAAGGTAATCATGGTGATTTTAGGCCATTAGAGGCAAGATGAAGGTTCTATGTTGATCTTCTTAATTCAATTGTATTGTATACTAATTGATCATGATAGAATCATTTACAGATGAATTAATTGTAAAGTTTGAATTGAACCAATGTGATCATGTATGCCTAGACTTACCTTCTTATCATCAAATTGAATGAATTAACTAGCCACTGAATATACATAATGATGAATGAAGGAATGTAATCGATTGGAGTGGGTGTATGCCATTGATGATAGGGTTTGGGGATGAAGTCGTTATGAAGGGATGGTGATGATGTTTTCTTGTCTTTGCACTTAGATATGAACATGATAGGAGAATCAAGTTTTCTCAGATAGATGGATTCTAGGTTGACCTAATAACTTAAAATGAATCAAGACATAATGAATTAGAATAGTTTGAATCTGTATTGATAAGCTACTTCTTGTTTGGTTGACTTTGTAAGATAAGATCTAGGTGTGTTCATAGGTGAGGTTTATAAGACTCTTGGTATCATGGATTGACTTCTAGGGAGAAAGTGGAGCTACCCACTTAATAATTTAGAGATATGACTCAAGTTTGGTATGAGCAGTGGAAAGATTCTAGGACAGTAAGGGCGGGTCCCATAGAGTGATAGACTTTTAAGTTGGCCTTCCTTGATATGTTCATTCCTCGGGAATTGAGAGAGGCTAAGTTGGGGGAATTCATAAACCTCAAGTAAGTAAAATTTAGTTTTGAGGAGTATGCTTTGATGTTAACTCAATTGTCTAAGTATGCTCCTAGCTTTGTATCAAACCCTAGTGACTTGATGAATAGGTTCATGACGGGGGTGTCAAAACTAGTTAAAGAAGAATGCCATATGAAAATGCTTGTATATGACATGGATATCTCCCGAATAGTTGGTTTTGCTCAAAAAGTAGAGGAGTCCAATCTTAAGAAGGAGAGAAAGAGAATTTGGGTGGAAAGTGAAAGGTTCGACGGGCATGGTCGTTCTTAGAATCGACAAAAGTGTTCTAGACATGGATACTCTAGTACTCCTAGGTACGACAAGAGTAATGACTACACCTGACCTACTTGCCCTTGATGTGGTAAGAAACATGAGGGTTGATGTTTGACCGGTAAAGATGGTTGCTATGGTTGTGGTGAGAGTGGTCATATGAGGAAATATTGCGCTAAGTCAAAAGTTAATCTTAGAGAAGGAAACCTAGTTTCTACTAATAAGGTGGAAGATTGTCCTTCAAAGAGGTATAGGTTCTATTCTCTAAATCCAAGAGCGATCATGAATGATCTCCTTATGTCCTTCTACGGTGTGTGTATCTTTATTAGTTTATGCAAAATTTCAAAAATTACTTATAATTATGATTTGCCTTGTGATTGTGTTGTTTCTTTATGAAGAGGAATTGATATAATAAAGACATGTGTACCTTATTCCTATTTGGGGGATAAGGAGTCTTTTCACGAAGTCTTTATATGGTTATGTATAGTTATATTTAGCTTGGAATTGAATTGTTTCCTTGATTTGAGTATGTGCATTTAGGTATAATGCATGTACAATGGGCTTCTAGTGTAGAGTTAGTCCTTTAAGAAGGTGTCATTCAAGGATGAATGTTTCCCAAGTGGGGTGTATTGTAAGGACCCCAAAATGATTTACGTCCAAGAAGTGCCTAACATTTGTGAAATTAGATTAAAGGTCTTAAAATTACTAATTTTATTATTTAGAGACACTATATGAAGTTTGGAAGAGTTTGGAGGTCAAACGTCAAAGACGTTCAAAAGTTAACATTGAGAACGTGCTTGTGTGCATTAGTATGTTTCATTAGGTTTTGCGTCGTGTTTGGAGCTAATATGATGGTACATGTTCCTAAAATTTAGACGGATGCATTTAGAGTGGAAATGTCCGGGAAAAATTCCCTCAAGGACAACCGAAAGGGTCCTTGGGAAGGACCCAAAGGCTGGCCAAGGACTGCCTTGGCAGTGTCCAATTGACGAACCATGAACCACGAAGCGTGTATGGATTGACCCTCATCAATTGGAGGCGTTTCTCAACACTTAGAAGTGTGAGATCAACCTCCCCAAAGTTGAGTCTCTGTCTCAACTAACAGAGCAGCAGGACGACTTGTCAATCAGAAGACGCCCCGTTGACTACCTTCCGTCGATTCAGCCTGCAACTGCACTGCCTGCACGCTGGTCACTAGAGAGGTGAATGAGAAATTCACCCCAGGTTAAAGTAAATGAATTGGCATTTAAATTAGGTGTTTTTATGTATATTATGAGTATATAAAAATAAGAGACCCATCTAAACATTATTCTCCAAGATCAAAACCTCTTCTCTCTCAAACTCTCTCAAGAACACCATAGAATAAGAAGAGAAATTGGGGGATGCTCTTTGGACGAATTTCACCAAGGATTCAAGATTGGATTCATGATGTAATATAAGGTATGTGAAGCTTATTCATCCATGTATTGTTCCATCCATGGAATCACCATAGTCACTCCTCAATTGTGAATCTAAAGACCCCCAATCTGAAGAGGGTTGTAATTGCATTGTGGGTAAGACTTGATTGTGATCCCAATCTAGTGGGTAACATTCAATTATGTGGATATTATTATTATGTGAGTTTTTCATGAGGTTTTAATGGTGAATTATAGTAATTGATGTTGACGGTGATCATGGTGATTTTAGGCCATTAGAGGAAATATGAAGGTTCGAATTTGATCTTATCAATTCACTTGTATTGCATGCTAATTGATAAACATTTAATCACATTGATATGAATTCAACTAGGACTAATTGATTTTTGATAGTCTTGACTTTTAAAGTTGGAATTGAACCTATGTGATTATGTATGCCTAGAATTAACTTCTAATGATCAAATTGAATGAATTAACTTGCAATTGAACATGGATCATGATGAATTAAGAAAATTAAACGGTTGTAGGTCTTGTATGCCATTCATGCTTGGGCTTTGTGTGTGAAGTCAATATGTAGGGATGGTGATGGTGTTTCTTCTCTTTTGCACTTAGACATGAACATGATAGGAGAATTAAATTCTCTCACATAGATGTATTCTAGGTTGACCAAATAAACTAAAATGAATCAAGACATGATGAATTATAATATCTCAAAGTTGTATTGAATAAGCCTCTTCTTGTTTTGTTGACTTGAAAAGATAAGACCAAGGTGTGTTAGCTTGAGATGGTAGGTTATATAATAGCTTGAGATACTGTGTCTCATGATATCTTGAGGTGAGGAATCTCATGATAGAATGGGATGGAAGAAGTAAACTCTCTTATGTTTAGCTTGGTAATGTGTTTCCAGGATGCTTGATCATGATAGCTTTGGGATGGTGGTTGTCATGATAGCTTGGCATTGAGTAATCAATCTCTCCTAAGAATTTTTTGAAGTAGCATGACTAGCGTTCCTTCATGATAGATTGACCTGGTTAGGCCTAAACCATATTATGATGGCTTTAGGGGAAAGGACTATACTGTCCTATTGTTATCTTGACTTTCATGCAAGGTGCTTTTTAAGATAGCTTGTCTTGCATGCGAGCATTACATGAACTAGCTTGACATTAGTTTCTCATGATAGCTTATCATTGATGTTCATGATCCCCTATGATTAGCTTGAATCTACATGATTGGTTGCATGATGGTTAGGATGGGTGTTTCCTTCCTTAGTTAGCTTTGGTTAAATTACCTTAGAAAAGTACTTAGTGTGGATGTTAGTATGGGATGCTGTTCATACATGACACAAGTATGACTTGAAGCTACCTATGAAAGACCCCTATGATATGTATGTTTCGCTTGGGTAGTGGCTATGGTTGCTTTCCATGAAATGATTGAATTAAGATGATAGTTCCTTGTCAATATGAAGTAGGTCTACTAGAGACTCCCAAACTAATAAGAAAGGGAATAGAGTGACTCGAAGATATTCTTAGTGTGTAAAGTAAAATGGGATGCTTCACATGCATTGCACAAGTGTGCTATGAGGTGTCCTAGAGGTATAGTGCTCATATGTTGTGATGAACTTAAGGTCTTAATTATGATAGTGAATTATGATCAAGAATGACCAAAGATATGTACTTAACTTTGGTAGTAGTATGGGATGCTACGTTAGCCTTGCACAAGTATACAGGAGGTGGCTTGTGAAGTATAAGTATGAACTTTTTTATGCTTTATGATGCTTTATTATGGCTTATGTTTTTATCTCTTATGATTATGTCTATTATTAACTAACCCTTTGAGGTATCTTATGTTTGGCATGATAGTTTCCATACTTGGTACATTTCATACTAATGCTTATTTTGCCTACATTCTAATCCAATGTAGGGTCTTTGAGGAGATTGAGTTGCTTTTAAGGGTAAATTCTCCAAGGCTTATGAAGAAGTGAAGATTGGTGAGTCCTCATAGCATCCGAGCACATCCTCATAAGTTGTCTTTTAGATTCTATTCTATGTTAGACTTTTCTGGGGCGTGACCCAAGAATATTGTACTCATGATGTCATAGATGGTTTTGAGGGATATGTAAGAAGTTTTATGAATTGATTCCGTATTATGTTATGAAATAAAAAAATTAATTATGCACTACTTTTTGTATATATGCAATAAATGATGTCTAAGGGCTTGTACAAAACCTTTGAGAGGTCATGTAGGAAGTGTTCCAACTTCAAGAATGCCTTTTGTTCTAGGCTTTTGTCATGAATAATTTAGTATCAGAGCCAATATATGGAATGGTTGTAGGATGTATCAAAACCACATCTAGTAGAGTCTTATTTATCCGTGTGAGTCACAACACATCTTTGTGGAAGAGGCTATGTGATGCTTAGGAAGTTTCACGTCTTCATTCTTCAAGTTGTGCCATAGACTTTTGCTTGAGTAAACCCTTCTTCTAATATTTGCCTATGATTTTGTCAAGGTTATGACTAACACTAGTGCTAATGCTAAAAGGGAAGGATATGGCATTGATAACCTATAGTTTCCCCCCTAAGTGAATCAAGTCCCTCCTTAAGTTCCTAATGCTGCTCAAGTGGGTAATCTTTCTCTAGAGGAATTTAGGAATTCTATGAATTATTTGGCTCAAGTCTTGGCGGCCTTAGAAAATACGGAGGTGGTGGCAAACCCTATAGGGGGAATGCGGTCTTATAGAATTAGAGAGTTCCTAAGGATGAACCCTCCATAATTTAGTGGCTCCAAGATGGAGGAAAATCCAAATGGATTCGTAGATGAGGTTTATAAGACTGTTGATATCATGGAATTTACTTCTAGAGAAAAATCGGAGCTAGCCTTTTACCAATTGAAATATGTGTCTCATGTTTGGTATGAGCAGTGGAAAGATTCAAGGCCGGTAAGGGCGGGTCCGATAGAGTGGGAGACTTTTAAGTCGTCTTTCCTTGATATTTTCTTTTCTAGGGAATTGAAGGAGTCTAAGTTGGGAGAATTCATTAACCTCAAGTAAGGAAAGTTGAGTGTTAAGGAGTATGTTTTGAAGTTAACTAAATTGTCTAAGAATGCTCAAGCTTTGTAGCAAAGCCTAGACGCTTGATGAATGGGTTCATGACGGGGGAGTCTGAACTAATTGAAGAAGAGTGTCATATGGAAATGCTTGTAGGTGATATGGATATCTCCCAACTAGTGGTGTTTGATAAAAAAAAAGAGGAACCCAAGCTTAATAATAATATAAAACGAATTAGGGTGGAAAGTTAAGGGTCCGACGGGCATGGTCGTTCTAAGAATCGACAAAAGTCTTTCGTACATGGCTACTCTAGTATTCCTAGGTAGGAGAAGATTAATGATTACTCCCGAACTACTTTCCCTAGGCGTGGTAAGAAACATGAGGGTAGGTGCGTGGACGATAGAGAGTGTTGCTATGGGTGAGGTAAGAGTGGTCATATGATGAAAGATTTCCCTAAGGCAAAAGATAATATCAGAGAAGGCAACATAGTTTCTACTAATTAGGTGGAAGATGGCCCTCCAAAGATGAATGGGTTCTATGATATCCAATAGAAGGGTGATCAAGAATAATCTCTTTATGTCCTTCTCCGATATGTGTCTCTTTATCAAGAATTTCTTATTATTTGTTTTTCCTTGTGATTTTTTTGTTTCATTATCAAGACGAATTGATGTAATATAGACATGTGTACCTTCTTCCGAAGTGGGGGGATAAGGAATCTTTTCATAAGGTCTTTATATGGTTATGTGTAGTTATATTTAGCTTGGAATTGAATTGTTTCCTTGATTTGAGTATGTGCATTTAGGTAGAACGCATGTACAAAGGGCTTCTGGTCTAGAGTTGTCCTTTAAGAAGTGTTTAAGAATGTGTCATTCGAGGGCAAATATTTCCAAAGTGGGGTATATTTTAAGGACCCCAAAATGATTTAGGTCTAAGTATATCCTAACATGTGTGCCATGATCATAAAAGTTCTCAAAATTACTAATATTAGTGTTTAGAGGCATTATATGAAGTTTTGAGGTCAAACGTCCAAGACGTTCGAATGTTAGATTGAGAGCGTGTTTATGTGCCTTAGTATGTTTAATGAGGTTTTATGTCATATTTGGACATCAAAATGATAGGAAAGGTTCCTCAATCTGATGGACGTATTTAGGGTGGAATCGTCTAGGCAAAACTCCCCAAGGACAACCCAATGGGTCCTTGTGGAGGCCCCAAAGGCTGGCCAAGGACTGCCTTGGCAGTGTTCAATCGACGATCCCATGAACCACAAGCGTGCATGGATCGACCCGAATGATTGGGGGTGTTTCTAAACACCTATAAGTATGAGATCAGACCCCCAAAGTGGAGTATCTATTGCAAATGACGGAGCAGCAGGATGGCTTGTCGATCTGACGATGCCCTGTCGACTGCATTCCATCGATGCAGCTTGCAACAACACTGCCTGCACGCTTGTCACTTAACGGGTCAATGGAAAATCCCCCCCACGTCCAAATATAATCATGGGTGTTAATTTAGGTAGTTTTAGGTATTTTATAAGTACTTAAATAATAAGAAACCCATTTAAACATTAGACTCCAAGGTTAAAACCTCTCCCTCTCAAAAACTCTCTCAATAATACCAAAGAAGAAAAAGAGAAATTGGGGGATTTTTTTAAAAAAGAATTTCACCGAGGATTCATATGGGATTAAGGCTCTAATATAAGTTATTTTAATCATATCCATCCATGTATTTTTCCATTCATGGAGTCTCCTAGCTTTTCTTTAGTTGTGAATCCAAAGAACCCCAATCTAGAGAGGATAGTGATTTCATTGTTGGTAAGACTTGATTGTGATCCCAACCTATTGGATAGAATTCAATTATGATCATATGATTATTATGTGATGTTTTAATGAGGTTTTCATTGTGAATTGTAGTAATTTATGTGGAAGGTGATCATAGTGATTTTAGGCCATTAGAGGCAAGATGAATGTTCTAAGTTGATCTTCTTAATTAACTTGTATTCTATGCTAATTGATCATGATTTAATCACCTAGATATGAATTGAACAAGGAATAATTTATCTAGGATGATCTTGACTTATAAAATTGGAATTTAACCTATTTGATCATGTATGCCTAGACTTACCTTCTAATGATCAAATTGAATGAATTAACTTGCAATTGAACTTGTATCATGATGAATTAAGGGAAGTAATCGGTTGTAGTGCTTGTATGCCATTGATTCTAGGGCTTTGGGGGTGAAGTCGTTATGAAGGGATGTTGATGATGTTTCTTATATTTTTCACTTAAACATGAACATGATAGGAGAATAAAGTTCTCTCACATAGATGGATTCTAGATTTACCTAATAACCTAAAATAAATTAAGATATGATGAATTAGAATATCATGAAGTAGTATTGATAAGACTCTTCTTTTTTGGTTGATTTGGTCTGATAAGATCAAGGTGTGTTAGCTTGAGATGGTAGGTTTCATAATAGCTTGACATGGTAGGTCTCGTAATATATAGTCTTTATGGTGCTTTATTATACTTATGATATTCATGTTATGCTTATGTTTTTATATTTTATGATTATTCCTATTATTTACTAACCCTTTGAGATATCTTATGTTTGACATGATAGTTTTCATAGTTTGTACATTTCTTACCTAACACATATTATTACGACATTCTAATCAAATGTAGGGTCTTGAAGAGATTGAGTTATTTTAAAAAGTACAGTTTCCAAGGCATATCAAGAACTGAATATTGGTGAGTCCTCATAGCATCCGAGGACATCACTCCTATGTTGTCTTTTCTATTCTTTTCTATGTTAGAATTTTATGAACGCGACCCAAGATTATTTTAATCATGATCTCGTAGATAGTTTTTGAGACATGTTAGAAATTTTATGAAATGATTATGCATTATGTTTTGAGAGAAAATATTTAATTGCTTACTACTCTTCATATATATGCAATGAATGTTGTCAAAAGGCTTGTACAATACCTCCAAGAGTTCAAGTATACCGTGTTCTGTCTTGAAGTATGTATTTTCTTCTAGGGTGTAGTTTGGGTCTGACACTTATCTTTGAGGACGATCACGGCGGTTACATCTAGGGCGTGTTCCCCGGTCGTGAAAATATTTATGCACCTAAATTTTTCGAAGGAAGATTTAAATGAGGTATAAGACTATGTTAATAAAATTGAAGGAGTTCGAATAATTAGACAAGCTAAGGTTGGCTACAAGTTCTAAGAATGTAGGAAACTACTGTTTTGTTTATCTCAAGGGTTTTGATCAGTAGGTGTATTCCGTTGTAGAATCTAGTCAGGTTTTCTTTCTTATATGAATAGTTATTAATGGGTTGCACAACACTCTTCGATATAGGAAGTTCAAATAATGTCACGCCTCGAACATCCCCATGAAGTAAACACAATACATAGAATCATGAGTGACGCCAAGATAACGCTAAGCTGGTATATCATAACAATCTTAGACAAATAAGCAAAAGATATTATGTTGAAGCTTAAGACATAAGATACTGAATGATGGAAAATACCCAAAACTACTCCAAATATATAAATACTGAATACGAGTTTATGATATTGAACTATATATTAAATGCTAAATTACGATATGTATATGGATGAAACAAACCTCTAACTAACTAGAGATACTTGAACATGCTCCCAAATAAATCTAGTAGAACTGAAACTAAAAGGAAAGAACGAATGTAAAAGAACACGTCTATCGTCTTCGAAGAATGAGGACTCCCTACTGATACTGCTGAAAACAGATCAAGAACCAATCTAAAGGTTATATGAATGTTGAGGACCTGAACCTACATTATGAAAAGATGTAGCGAAGAGTATGCGTCAGTATCTGAAAAGTACAAATTACGCAAGATAGGATAAAGACAAACAAACATATAACAGAACAAAGCATACTAAGCAATGATATAACCCGAACATGAAGAATATACTCAAAAGAACTGAACTAAATACAATGACCAAGTACATAACATGGTGAAACTGAATACCGATATATAATTGGGAACCGGGTAAAATGTACTAGAGTCTGACTATGGGAGCTACTATAACTGACCACGTGAGCTAAGCAAGGAGTATGATGTATACGTCCCATTGAAAGGAACCAATATTCACTGCTAGGGGTATAAAGGCATGATTGCTGTTATCAATAAATCTAATGCCCAAAGACTTATTGACCTATGGGGCATATAGTTCTAGGACAATGAGGGTAGAAGACCCTAATAAATTATTTGTTTAGCTTACTTCTTATTAGAAATGTGTACAATACAACATAATTGAAATACACTAGATATCTCAATATTTAAACATGTCAAATAAAAATTCCACATCAAATACTAATGATGAAACATTTGAAAAACATAGGAACAGTCACGTCCGTAGCGTACACCCTGAATGTGGCCAACACCTAACCACCATTGTTAGACTTGAGAGAACCTTTGATATGGCTTACTTAACTTGACGTAAGACTTAATTCAAATATAAAGGTTGAAATATTCTGATGAAGAAAACTTTAAAAAATAGTCTCGTCCAAATGACACTTAATTCTCAAAATCAATATATCTATATCTGAAATAATAGAGAGACCCAAACTGAACTATCTATTTGTCTATGAAGCCTCTACTACTACTCTAATATTTCTTTTAGGACAAATCCCTCAATATTCTATAAGTAAGTACTCAAAGCAATAAAGGGTCCCCAGAAGCAAGGAGGTTCACCACTAACTCTAGATGTTCAAACTGGATCAATGAGATGCTAAATGATGATCTTTGTTATCTGCATTGGCATCATGAAACAATGTAGGCCAACTAGCATCAGTACATTGAATGTCCCAGTATACGAGTTCGAATGCTAAACAAGAACTACTTAGCTTTAAAGGAGTAAGAATGTACTTACCTTGGCTCTGCTCAACTCAAGAAGTCATAACTCATAGACTCATATATATAATATATATATATAAGATATATATAATATATATATATAGATCTATGATATATATATATATATATATATATATATATATATATATATATATATATCACACACAACCATCACTATGAACCGAAGAGATGGTATAACCTATTACTCACAATGTAATAAGACCGCTCTATACCGTAAGACACGTTGCAAAAATGACTGCTTATACCTTGCCGTTGGTATAGAACCTGAACTACTTAATAGATCCACTAGTCTATGCTAAAAGAAACTAAGGAATCATCTAAATGTTATAACCCTTTATCTGTCCATGTTGGCTACATGGTTTATGGAGACTTTAGTTGATATGAAATCGCATACCCAAATCGATGCTCAGTACTACTCAAAAAATAATTTAGCTCATGTATTTATAAAACAACTTCTTCTCTAGTTTAAGGTAATTGCTCAAACATAGCTTTAAAAGCTCTCTTGGAAAGCATAGTTCCCATTTTCTAAAACTAGCCAAAGGCTCTGTAGAAGTCTAGTTTCCTCTCTTTCTCAATATGTAAAAACATTTGTAACTCTTAGGGACTAATTAGTTCCCTTATCGCTTTTGAGAAATGAACTCACTCTTTGCTCTTTGCTTTACTTGAAACTTAACTCTAGGGAATCTTAGTTACCTTATAACTTTTGATATTTAGACTTAACTCCTTACTCTTTGCTCAACATGTAGCTTGATCCTTAAAAAAAGTCAAAATGTTTGTTTAAGACTCTAGAAAACTTTAAGAAATCACATTGACTTACTTTTGAACTTTTAACTTGACTCTTAACTTCTTTGACTTTTGCCTTAAACTTTCCTTGAGTTGGATTATGGATTGAATGATCATGATCTCATATTTATGGATTATTTCATGATGTTTAGATATACTTTAGAGTATTAGAATCAACTAGGATTAATAGGTACATCACTTAGGAACTCGTACGAAAAATGAAGAAAAAATATGACCTCCAGGTGACCTGGCTCTCTGAGATGCACAGGGCGTCAGAGCCTGACTCAAAGATATTGTCCTAGGGGATCATTCTGGAACAACGCACAAGGCTCTATTAGAAAATGGCTACCTTGATTGGTTCTGGCAGGCTTGGTGCCCCGGGCTTATCAGACAGGAATCCTGTGGTTCTTCTCGAATTTTCAATTTTAAACATTCTAAACTCCCATGGATGTCACCTGAAGCACTTAGCATCACTACAATCAGCAATATCCAATAGTTTAGACTCGTAAAACAGCACAGAAACATGAATGATATAACAAAAGGAATACTACAACTCAAATAACATCAATGTTCATCATTCAATATACTCTTATTTCACTGAATTAAACATATTATTGTATGGTTGGAAGAACCCATCACAGGAAGAGCTTACATACCTGAAAGGGATCACCCTCAATGAAACTCACTCAACGATCTTGGGGAAACCTAGTCCTTTATCCTTTCTCCTTCTTCTCTTCTCTTTTCTCCCAAGACCTAAGTGTATTCGACATTTTAACAACTGACTTAAGGCTTAATCTTACCCCTTATAAACCCTCAAAAAAATTATGAAATAGTAGGGTGAAAAGATTTCCTTACCCTTACAAAAATCCGGATTGGATTTTCCTCAATCCAACAACCCAATTTTCGATTGTCATATATCACTCATACGATATTGGAATTTCATAAAATTGGAGGCATTGAAAAGATATAATCAAGGGATTTCCAATCATATAAAGAACTCGCCCTAACTCATCCTGAGCTAGAATTTATGGTCGTTTGATAAAGACCAAAATGTACTTTTACACTTATGAAAATATTCCACATTTCTCCAGTTCTTTCCCAAAACAACTATTCTTAATTTTTTTGATAAATCCTAGATATTTTGGTGTTTGAGATGTCATAATATCTCCCGCTTGGGAACATTCATCGTCGAATGAGAACTTTTCTACTAAATTAAGAGTAGTAACTTCATTTTAGCACTCAACTAACAAAAGCAAGTAATACATGCTTAAACATAGTATTATAAAGTGATAAGAAGATAATCTAGTACCTTGATCTATATTCTCTCCAGATTCGAAGAGATGTGGATATCTCCTCCTCATATTCTATTCAGCTTTCGAATTGCTTGTTCAACAAACTGATTCCTCCAAAGGACTTTGTCTGATGCGACTTCCATTATTCTCAAATTGCGAACTTGACAATCCAATATTTGAACTGGAACCTCCTCATAGCATAAGCAATCCTTAATCTCAACATTCTCACTTGGTATAATCAATGAAAGATCACCCAAACATTTCTTCAACATAGACATATAGAATACCAGATATACCGCTTCTAACTCTTCGATAACTTCATTTCATATGCTACATTGCCAATTCTTTTGGAGATTCTGTAAGATCAAATATAACGGGGACTAAGTTTACCCTTCTTACAAAACCTCATAACACTTTTCGTGGGTGAAACCTTAAGATATACCCAATCGTCCACCTCAAACTCTAACAACCTTCTCCTATCATCTGTGTAGGACTTGTGGTAACTCTATGCAATTTTCAACCTCTTTTGAAGAAATTTACTTTCTCCATGGCTTGGTGAACTAAATCTGGTCCTATTAACCCTGCTTCACCTACATCAAACCACCCAATAGGAGATCTGCTTCATCTCCCATAAAGAGCCTTATGTGGAGCCATTCAAATGATGGATATTGTTGTAGGCGAACTCTATCAAAGGTATGTGATCATCCCAATTAAACTTTGGTGTCTACTAGACAAGCTCTCAACATATCTTAAATTCTGGATAGATACGCTCTGCATCACCATTTGTCTGAGGATTAAAACTAGTTCTTAAGTTCACCTTTTAACCCATACCTTTCTGGAATGTTTTCAAGAATCGTGCAGTAAATTGTGCACCTCTATATGAAATAATGGAGACCGAAATCCACGAAGTTTCACAACCTTTTGAAGGTACAACATAGCATAATCCTCGGCCGCATAGATAGTCTTTACCGAGAAGAAATAGGCTGAATTTGTCATTCTATTGACAGTCACCCAAATAAAATCAGATCTTGGCAAGCTTGTGATAAAATACGTATTAATCATCTCCCACTTCGATTGCGGAAATCGTCAGCGCCAAACCTCTAGGCCTTTGGGGCTCCACTTCACTTGTTGGCAATTTGGGCAATTGGCAACAAACTCAACAATATCTTTTTTCACGACATCCCACAAATATAACTCTCTCAAATCGTGGTACATCTTTGTGGAACCCGGATGAATGGAATCTCTAGAGCTTTGAGCCTTCTCCAGGATAATTTCTTGGAGTCCATCCACCCTACGTACACCAAATCAACTTTTGTACTTCAGTACGCCATCTTTCCCTTCTCCAAAAGCCAATACTATTTGCTTTGAATATTCGCTTCCAAATAAATCAAAATGGGGTCTTAGTCTTGTTTATCTTTCACCTCTGGCACTAGTGATGATTCAGCCCTATAAGTCACCACTATGCTTCCTTCTATGCAATCATAAGTCTGACTCTTAGACTTGCAAGTCTGTGCATATTTTTAGAGAAATTCGTTTTTTCTTCTTCAACATGGGTGGTATTCCCTATGGATAACATTATTAAGGCATCAACAACCACATTAGCCTTACCTGGGTGGTAAAGAAAACTCATATCGTAATCTTTGAGTAATTCTAACCACCTCCCCTATTTGAGATTGTATGACACTGGTGATGATTTAGCCCTCTTAGTCACTAGTATGCCTCCTTCTGTGCAATTAGAAGTCTGACTCATAGACTTGCAAGTCTGTTCACATCTTTAGCGAGATTCCTCTTTTCTTCTTCAACATGGGTGGTATTCCCTGTGAATAACCTTCTTAAGGCATTAACAACCTCATTAGCCTTACCTGGGTAATAAAGAAAACTAATATCATAATCTTTGAGTAATTCTAACCACCTCCCCAATTTGAGATTCCATGATACTAGTGATTATTTTAGCCATATTAGTCACTACTATGCCTCCTTCTGTGCAATCATAAGTCTGACTCTTAGACTTGCAAGTCAGTGCACATCTTTAGCCAAATTCCTCTTTTCTTCTTCAACATGGGTGGTATTCCCTATGGCTAACCTTCTTAAGGCATCAACAACGACATTAGTGTTACTTGGGTGGTAATGAAAACTCATATCATAATCTTTGAGTAATTCTAACCACCTCCCCTGTTTAAGATTCTGTTCCTTTAAAGCAAACATAGATTGCAGGCTCTTGTGATCACTGAATATGTCAATATGAACGCCATACATGTAGTGATGCCATATCTTCAAGGCAAAAACTACTGCAGCCAATTATAAGTCATGGGTTGGATAATTCTTCTCATGAACCTTTAACTGTATGGAGGCATAAGTTATAACCTTGCATTTTGCATTAACACGCAGCCGAAAAAAACTCTAGATGCATCACAGTACACCACAAAAACTATAGTACCCTCCAGTAAGGTAAAAATCGGAGCGCTCAATCTTTTTTTCAATTCTTGAAAACTTTTCCCACAAACTTCAAACCTTTGAAACTTGAATGTCTTTTCACTTAGCTTGGTCAAAGGAGACAAGATATTGGAGAAAACTTCAACAAACCTCTTATAATATCCAGCCAAACCCAAGAAACTCCTTATATCTGTTTGATATGTGGGTCTAGGCCAACTCTG
The DNA here is from genome assembly GCA_027705065.1 of Solanum peruvianum. Taxonomy (NCBI): domain Eukaryota; kingdom Viridiplantae; phylum Streptophyta; class Magnoliopsida; order Solanales; family Solanaceae; genus Solanum; species Solanum peruvianum. The sequence goes on along the minus strand of JAKWJD010001764.1, from coordinate 32,127,804 downwards.
AACTTCTTCTATCTTTTGGGCATCAACTCTAATCCCATCACCAAAACAATGTGGCCCAAGAATGCCACAGAGTTAAGCAAAACTCACACTTAGAGAACTTGGCATATAGATTCTTATCGTTTTAAGTCTGCAGAACAATCCTGAGGTGACTAGCATGATCTTCTTCATTCCTTGAATAAACAAGTATTTCATCAATGAAGACGATGACAAACTGATCTAAATAAGTTTTGAAGACTCTGTTAATAAGATCCATGAATGTTGCTGGAGCATTTGTCAAACCAAAGGACATAACTAAAGACTCATAATGCCCATACCTAGTTCTAAAAATTGTCTTTAGAATGTCACATTCCTTATATTTCAACTGATGGTAGCCTTATTCTAAAATCATTTTTCGAGAAGCAACAAGCACCGTGAAGCTAGTCGAAAAAATCATCTATACTTGGAAGAGGGTATTTATTCTTGATAGTCACCTTATTCAATTGGCAATATTCTATGCATATCATGAACGAACCATCCTTTTTCCTAACAAATTAGACCTAAGCGCCCCAAATTAAGACACTTGGTCAAATGAAGCCTTTATTAAAATAATTATTCAAATGTTCTTTAGCTCCTTTAATTCTGTTGGTGCCATTCTATATGGCGGTATAGAGATAGGACAAGTATCTGGGATGATGTCTATGCCGAAGTCTATCTCCCTTTCAGGAGTTACTCCAGGTAGATAATCAGGAAAGACATCTTGAAACTCTTTCACTATTGAAACTGACTAAAGGGAATGTACCTCCTTACTTGAGTTATTAACTCAGACTAAGTGATATATACACCCTTTTGAAACTAACTTTCTCACCCTAAGGTACGAAATGAAATAACCCTTAGCCACTAATGAACTACTACTCCACTCTATGACTTACTCATTATGAATCTAAAACTTGAAAATTCGAGTTCTACAATCTATTCACGCATAACAAGCATGAAGCCAATCCATACCTTGAATGACATTAACATCTACTATGTATATCTCTACTAGATAAGCCATGGTGTTTTTGTGACTGGTGAAAATTGGACAATCACGATAGACTCTTTCCGCTAGAATACACTCTCCAATTAGTGTAGAAACAGATGAGGGTTCATAATGATTTTCAGGAAGAATCTCCAACTGATTTCAACATAAGGAGTTATAAAAGATAAACTTGCTCCTGGGTCTAACAAATCATAAACATTAAAAGTAATGATTTTGACCATAAGCGTGAGAATGTATAGAGAGTTCTCTTGCTCTTGGTGGCTAGTGATTGAATAGAGATGGTTTTCCCCTCCAGCAGCACCACAAGTGGATCCTCTAGGTGCAGCCCTTTGTGGTGGATCAACTGATGAAGATTGAGCTCCATTGCCCGGATTTCCACCTCCCTCCTTATTCTTCGGACACTATTTCATATAATACCCCTCTTGACCGCATTTACAATAACCCAACTGGACACCACGACACTTACCAGGATGGTTTCAACAACACCTACAACATGCAGGAGACCAACTACCTCCTTGTGCCACACTACCTTGGGACTGGGCTGGTCTAGCCTTAAAGTTCTATGAATTCTTGCGATTATACTCACCTTTGTTTCTAGGAGCAGGTGCATTATCAAATGATGATGCATTCCCCTTTTGTTTATGAAATTGTAGTCGAATTGAACCACCCTTATTTTGAGCAGAGTCATTCCAGTCTTAGCTTTCTTCTTCATGTACTCCTATTTGTCCCTCATCTTCTCCTCTTCAACTTGTTGCACATAGACTATTAACCACGAAATGTCCATGTCCCAAATAAAAATTGTAGCCTACCTCTTTGCTTGAAAAACAACCCAAGCCACCAACAAACAAACTTATCCTAATTCTCATATCCTTAATCATATCTAGAGCATAACAAGACAATTAGGTAAACCTTAAACCATACTCATGAACACTCAAGGAGTCCTGTTTCAAAGTAAGGAATTCCCGCACCTTTGCTTTCTTTAATTCTTGGGGAAAGAAACGCCCTAAGAAGTCTTCTTCAAAGAAAGCCAACTGGGATGTGGTTCATTCTCATCTATCTTCCCTTTCCACCGACCGAACTAAGTCCTAGAGACATTCTTCAATCGATAAGTGGCTAGTTCAACCCTTTCAACATCAACCACATGCATTACCTTACGAATAGAGTTCTTGTCAAGCTCCTCTTTATTTCTCGACTTGGTTGGTCACAACTTGACTAAACATCCGGATAGCCTCACAGATTTCAGCATTTGTGACTTCTCGTTGAGGTTGCATATTTAGTGCATTAGGTGCCTCTGGTTCTTCGACATTCCTTCTGGATGGTCGGCCTTTGACTTCTCTTCGTAGAGGCATGATGATCTGAAACACGCGCAAGTACAAAATAGAGGGAAACTTTTAGAGATAAAGTCTAACGCACGAGATGAGTATGAAATAAGTGAGAATTTCCTAAATATTGTAGTCTCCTAATCATAGATGTGGTGCACTTCACACCGATGACTAAGACTCTACATATATGGTTTCATAGACTCCCTAGGACTCTTGAACTCTGTGCTCCCATACAATGTTTTTCACGCCTGAAGCCGACACCGTGGACGTGGCCGGCAGCCAACAACCATTGATAGACTTGGGCTAAGCCTTGTCCTGGCTTACTTAACGCAGCGGAAGACATAACACAAATATAAAGCTGGAAACATTCTCTTGAAAAACACTTTAAATAATAGTCTCGTCCAAATGACAAATCACAAAAACAATATGTGTATGTATCTTAAATTAAAGACAGAGCTTAACTGACTATCTGACTATCTATTTGTCTATGACATATAGTAAGATGAATGTTGGGATAAACCCCTCAACATTTTATTAGGAAATAATGAAAGCAATAAAGGATCCTACGGAACCAAGCAGGCTTACCACTAACTCGAGATGCGGAAACTTGATCAACGAGGCACTGGAAATTTTGGCAGGCGTGGCGCCCCACTTCTTCTCAACGGGAATTCATACTTTTCATCTCCAATTTTAAATTGTAAACCTTCTAAACTTCCATGGATCACGCTAAAACACTTAGGATCACTAAAATCCTAAATACCCAATAGTTTAGACTTGTAAAACAGCCCGGAAACACGAATCAAACGACCAAAGGAATATTACAACTCAACGAATAAGAATTGAAAGTTTTTTCATCAAGAACTTCAATGTTCATCATTAAATCTACTCTAATTTCTATGAATTAAACATTTTATTGTATGGGTGGAAGAACCCATCAAAAAAATATCTCACATACCTAAAAGGGATTAGCCCTAACAAAACTCACTCAATGATCTTGGTAAAAACTTGGTAGTTTCTTCTTTTCTCATTCTTCTCTTATCTTTTCTCCAAATCCCTAAGTGTATTCAATTTTCTAAAAATATATTCAAGGCTTAATCTGAACCCTAATAAATCCTTTAAACAAATTAAAAAATATTTGCCACAACCCAACCTTGGGTGAGGCGGACAAGTACCCTATGAATACATGTTTTACTAGTAACCTATAATGAGAAAATAAACTATTATGCAGATTACGAATGAAAAGATTTATATACAACACATGTTGACTAGATGAACCAATACATGTGACAAGTGAAACTGTGAATACATATCATAGCTTTAAAATGTCTACAAAGCCTCTATCGGAATCCATACTATGAAAATACTCATAGTAAAGACTCGGCAAAACCCCGAATCAACCTGGAGCTCACCAACAACAGTTGAGTATCATGTGCTTATATTGGGGAGATCTAATTTTGAATACTTGTAGCTTTTCACATTCGGGTTTACACCCTAGATGTAACCGGCTTCATCATCCTTTTTAAGGATTAACACTAGCCTCTTAGTTTAATGTCATCACATTCATAGGTTGAATAATGCGGAAAAATTTAAAACTCTTATTTTCTCTACTTGGAGGTTTACATAGACCTCTATATTCATATAATTTATATTCATATTGAGTATACATATACCCTTCATATAGGAAGGTTACATAGCCTTCTACTTTTATTGCACATCTATATATAAATATATAGAAATTGTCTCAACGATTGTCTCGTCTCATACCATCTAAACGAATATCACAATATGTGCATAACCATTATATAAATTCAATAATACCATTTATAGGTCATACGAATGTACAATATTCAAATAACAAGAAAAGATATGATAGAGCCAATAATCTCTATACAAAATCCAAAGTTAGAAGATGGCATTTCCCTCAAAAGTTGAGGATGTAGCCCACTTTGATGAAAGAAGAATCAAAGCCTTCAACAATATCGCATTTCAAACTCTTTAACGACAGGAACCTATGTTTGGGACAAACGAAGAATGTTTTATCGAAAAAATGATTTCGAGAAGAGTTGGTTATTTTTAAGGGTTATTTTCGACTTTTAGGAGTCGCCACTTAATTTTGAGAAGATTAAGAAAACTTATTTTCTAAACATCTTAAAATAGGAAAATTGTTTGGAAAATGATAAAGGGTTCGGGATTCCTATTAGCGTCTTAGGAAGGTTTTGAAAAAGCACCTAAGATGCTCCGCTTACTACGGTTTTCCGACGATTAACTATTTGACTATTTTTAAATTTTTTGCGGATCTTTTGTTATTGAACTTATTAGAAATTCACTTAGGCATATTTACAAGTTTTAAAATATTTGTTGTTTATTTTTTATTATGAGAATCCATTTCGAAGTTGAACTTCTTTAAAGTTTTATTCAAACAAGCTTTACGAATTTGAAATATTATCTTTTTTAAGACTTAGTTTTAAGTTTAGTAAAATAGAAAAGCGTCTCGGCGGGGTTTGGAGTTTTATAAGTTTAGACTAATGACATTCAAGTAAACATGTAAATGAATAATAAAAGAGAGAGAGAGGGAGATAGAGAGAGAGAGATGTTGGGTCCAAATTCGGGTACTGTTCGCCCTGACCGAATTTTGGAGCCACCTGCTTTTGGATTTTTTGACCCATTTTTTGTTTGGATTTTTTAACCCATTTCTGTTGTACCTGTCCTAATCTAAACGAACAATAACGCAAAGTAAATACAATAAAGTAAAAGACAACAAGGGCTTATGCCCAAAAAATACAAATAAGTTGGAACGAAATAAGATAGATCTCATGGCCAGCTTCTTCGTCTGCTCTAGGATTCTATCCTTCCCTTCGGAATTTGTATTTGTCGCATTTGAGATGTTGGTTGACTCCATGGGAGAGGTTCAGCGTTTATGGCTTCCTTGATAAGCAAAGGAAGACGAGAATTCGCAATGAACTCGGACGAATTTGCATGCGATGTAAATAAGATAAAAGATAACTATCAAATTATAAGGTGCAAGGACAATATGATGAATCATATAAGACACCACATACAACGAGTTCCTTTGTCGACTAAAAAAAACTACAAATAAATTAAGGTTAAACTTCACATTAACTCTACTTTATCATAAAATGGACATATGCAACATAAACAAGGCGCATGAAAAATGAAATAGAGAGAGCAAAATTATGAGAACTTTAATTGCAAGCCATGAGAATATAATCGACTAGGCTGACTTTATTCGACCCAAACAGGTTCTTAATACAGCTGTAACGAATCAAGCCAAAGAGAAAAATTGAGCAAAATTATCCGACGAACAAGATGACAACTAATCCTAGTATGCACCTTTAGAACCAAACATTCCCACAAGGACCAACACCTGCGTCAATCAAAATGACACATCACACTGACTACGACAATCTAACAGTGCTGAAACAAAATACTCAACCAAAGAAGAAACTACAAACAAACAGATGGGCCAAGACAAAGTCGAAATAGAGAGACCCGTAAGCATTCCCTGCGTTGCATCCACCGTTTGAAAACAGAATGCAAAGATACCATCTAAACTTTGTTGGTAACAGATGCCTATCCCCAGAACGACTTACAAGGACCCTTAGTCACGAAAAGTAAGCTAAAACATGTGGGAAAAATCACCTTGAGGAGCAGAATACAGATATTGATTCCAAACGACTACGATGATAAAACTTAAAGTCAAAACGCACCCTGTAAGATCAGTCAACCAACAACGATGACTGCTACGCGACGACAAACTTGGAGAAGAGCAAAGAGCAAGCAACAGACAAACTAAAAACAAAAACAGACCGACACAAGATAGTCATCAACATCAGAACATCCTTAACCAAGGAAATTCTTCAATATTAGAACCTATCATTGCCACGGCGATCAACAACACATCAAAATAATTCGAACATCCACATATAAGCTTATTTACATAAGAGAAGAGCAAAAGAAGGAATATTAATGGTGAGTTGCGTTAAAATAAACCGGACGTTACCTTTTGGAAAGCAGCGACTGAGACGACGTCGAGCAAACAGGACGACTTCCACTGTGAAATTAGTGTCTCAAACAGGCACCCGAAGGGGCTGGTGTGGCTGGAACAAGAAGACGATCGAAACTGAAGCGAAAGCTTCTTCTTTATACTCCCACCTCTCCTCTATTCCTGTCTTCTGAAACAAACAGAAGAAAGTCGAAGAATTCCACCCAAAATTCCAACCCAGATTTCTAAACCGCTATTCTTCAATGAAAAAATCCAACCCTCTGCGATAAAAATGGTTTCCAAAGAAAATTCCTAACCTCCAAATTTTCAACCCTCAAAATTCTAAACCAAAAATCTCCAACCCCTTTCTGAAGAGGGGTGGGGTTTAAATAGAAGAAAGAATTAGGGTTTCAAAGGGAAGGCCTGGCGGACAAACTTCGGCCCATTCGAATTCAAAATTTGAAATCCTCCCGAATCTGAGGAATATGCTACTTTGATGCCAAGATTCCCAACGGAATCGAGTTAAGGTGGAGGGATGAGATGAGTTCGGTGTCCTCGCGAGGCAACGTGGCGCGATCTTGGCGTGGCAAGGACGAAAGCTTGTCGTTTTGCTCAGTGCGAGGCTGCGACGAGGACAGGGTTGCAGGGGGGCTGTCGCGATGCCCTGCTCACGCGCAATGGAGAGAGGAGGAATATGAAGGGGAAGAGCGTGGGGGTTTGAGGGAGAGAGCGTGGGGAGAGACGCGGGGCGTCTGGGGGGGGTTCTTTTTTTTCTGTATTTCTTTTTGTTCTCAGGGAATTGCGTAGGGGGGGGGAAGAAGGAAGAAAGGGGAAAGGGAAAGGTGGGTCGGGTCGATTATTGGGTTTGGAGCGGGTTAGGAACTGGGTTGGGTTAAGAGATGGGTTGGATTTAAAAGAAAGGATTTGGGCCTGGGGATTAATGTTGGGGCCTGAATATTTGGGTTCTGCTCTTTGACAATTGAAGTGGGCTGGAAATAAAGTGAAATGGGCTGGAGTTAATTGGTTTAATGGATTTTTTAAGGGAAAAAGAGTTAAATTTAAAAGTCAATTGATTAAAGCGAATTTGGTATAAATTTATTAACAAGCTTATTTATTTAGTAATAACATAGAGATTCATAATATAATCATAATTTCGAACTAAGAAGAAACTTATTAAAATAAAATTGTTTGAGTTGGTTTTCGAATAATCATAAGATATACGGGTGATATACATAATTGTGTAAATATGTATATTACCTAAAAATTATGACAAAAGTATTCGAAGTAACACAAAATTCATGTATTATACTATTTAATTTTCGCGAAATTCCTAAAATTGATTAATTAAAATAATTTGGAAAGTTCACGAAGCTCGATAATTAATTTACGCCGACGTGGGTCAAAATTGGGTGTCAACAAAGAAAACGTGGTTAGTACTCCACATGTACTAAGTATGAGATCTTATGCACATACACAAGCAAAACATGCTAAAAGGAACTTTTATCAAAGCATGTCATTCTACCCCTTTTAGGGCTTAATGCAAAGTCAAGTAAGTCATATTAATCAACAAAAAATGCTTACTATCTCAACAAGTAATACTTATCGCAGCATAGTTGAAATCATGATTTACTACAACCCTAATATAAAGGAATAATATCACAAGAATGAATAAGAGTTAAACATGTCATAATAAGCAGGACAACTAGTCACAAGTCCTTATCAAGTCAACAAGTGCAATAACCAAGAAAATCCCCATAACCTTACTAAATTAAGTATCCTCAACAATAAAACATGACCAATGTCCAACTTTACATATCTTGACATTTAGGCTTGCATTTTATAGTATATTATCATTATAATCCAAGGCATAGTCATAAATAAAATAATCAACATATAGTATTAACAATATAACATTGTCATCATATATTATCATAACATAAACATATAATAACCTCCCCCTAAGACTCCCCTCAAGACTAAATAGTGCAATGTCTAGGTAGAGTACCATACCCCTACCTAGACTAAGCTAGACCCACTAGGTTATCAAAGTTAGAGTTCAAGTCTTTTAATTAGTTTTACCTTTTGGGAACATCATTCCCTAATCGACATAGACCACATGAGCTAGTGTGGAATCCGGTGTCATAAAACCCTAGACCGAAAGAAGGTGGGCTACTTGCCAAGGTAGTACGAAAACATAAAACATAAAACATAGCAACTACGTGGATCCACTAGCTAGTATTCCTATGGGGCAACATTGTGCAAAAACTAAGTGATTTAGTTGGGACCCTCTTTATGCGTTATGCATTATAGTCTCCTATATCAAGAGTAATGTAGTGTTTCTACCTTCCCTATTTGGTAAAGGACACTCTTTCATCTAGTTTATTCGGTGCTAAGCTAGAGTCCCTTTTTGAAATGTCTTGAAGCCCTTAATTATCAATCATAACTTAATTTAGGCCATAGGGTCTACCCTTGTATAATATCATCATCAATAGCTCAATAAGAATTGTATGAGTATAAGTCCTTACATCACCATTAATATAAGTGAGGTTAACACTTCAGCATTTCATAACATATTAAGGCTCATTGATAGTTTTCACCATCTTTAAAACACATACACCTTAATAACCCTCACAAAATAGTAAGGACATTTCAATTCAACATCATACAATCCTATAATCCAAGTATAAGGCATACTCCAATGTAATATCATCGCTTAACAACAATTAATCATAATTGGAAGTAAAGATAGAGATTCTAAGACTTACCAAGTCTTTCTCATCGTCTATCATAAAGGTCTTACCATCAACCCATAACTCAACCCAACTTGGGGAGTAAAATCATCGCACAATGATAACAAATAGAATAACAAGGACAATTGCATCTCTATAACAGAATTCATCTTGAGATCACTACTTCAGACAAGGTACATAGGCTAATTCAAATTTATAATTCATAACCTAAATCACATCTAAAGAACTAGAATGATAGGACTATAATTCATCTTAATTTAACCACAATAGCACCATAGGATAGTAATCGAATCAAAAAACATCTAATTGAATTATCACCATACAACATAGGTCAAGATCCCTACCAAGGGTTAGGGATAGAGGATTATTTTCTTAAATTAGACCAAACCATCAACAATTATCATAAACAAGTTGAATTAATTGTAAATCTACTCAATATAACCCTAAGAATTCATTAAAAACTCAATCCATAACTTCAATTTCGTAATTGAATGAACCATAAGAAAACTCAACTTTTTGAAATCTATTTTGAAGGAACCCTTTGAGGAAAGAATCTCAAAGGTGAATGGAAACCATTCCTTAATGTTTCTCAACAATTTGATAAAGAATCCACTATTTTTTCCACCCCCAAACCCTAGTTCTTGCTAGCCTTCAATGGTGAGTTCATGTGGAGAGAAATAAGAGAGAAGGAAGAGAGTTTATTTTGAGAGTTGTTTTTAGGTTAATGAGGGTTAAGGGTATTTATAGAGGGGCTTAATTAACTTAATTAGTGTCCCTTTCATCCCTAACTAACTGCTAAACCATTTAACTAATTAAAAGAAATCATTTAAATTTAATGTGAAATTGAACCCTCACCGACGAGACCCCGATCGACGGTACGTCGGTGAATCGACAGACAATCCTCCGTCGTCTCGGTCAGACACTTTGCAGGAGAGGGCTTCCTCCAATTTTTCTATGTGTGGGATGAAGGTGGCCTCGTCGCCCTATCGATCCATTGACGCCTCTTCAAACCCTCCCGTCGCATGTTATAGTAGCTAGGTAAACAAGGGCCTTCATGAATATTTATAAGTGTGAGATAACAGTGGCCTCGACGCCCCGTCATGCCATGAATAGACCGTCGTCTATCCCGTCGATACACACTGCCTTGGAGTGCTGCATCAAACAGCAGGGGCCCTCCTCAAGGGCCCTTGGTTGGTTCTTGGGATGTCGAACCCATATGTTTAAATCATGAAAAAACTCAAACACCCATTAGCTTCCTTACCACCCATTTTCGTTCATCTACGACTCCTGAAAGTTAGTAAAAAGTCTAAGGCACACTAACATCCCGTTGAACTAACTTCCCGGACATTTTGGACGATTTTGTTCTTAAACCTTCTAAATGACCTATATTCACAAAAAATGGACTTAGAAACAGTGTTTAGACTTTATGACACCTATGTAAGGCTTTACCATGAGTCTTGGATTTTCGAGGTGTTACATACCTTCTACATGAATTTCAGCTCCCCAATAAGCGATGTCAGTACGAAAAAATGTACTGAATATGAAAGCATAATACAACCATATGTGATATGAGAGCTCAAGTGAAACCAAATACCAATAGATAAGAATTAGAGACCACCTTTGCTTATACTTGTGGAATTGTGTATGTTACATTCTTTTCTTTACTTTTTTGTGCGTTATAATTTTTGTAAGCCATATGATAGAAATGACCAGCTGATCAGCGGTAGAAAAGGATGACCCATGCTAGGAATTTTAATCCGTGGGATATTTTCCTCATAATTTCTCAAATTGGAATCGGCCATGCTAGGCTTTCGCCCTTGAGCTGCAACCGTTCCATACCCATTGGGATCGGCCCATGCTACGCTTTTCCCCTGAGCTGCCACACTCTTATACCAACCGGGATAAGCCCATGCTATCATTCACCCCTGAGCTTGTACCCTTCTATACCAATTGGGGTCGATCTTTGCTAGGCTTTGCCCCTGGACAGCTACCCATAGTTATACCAATTTATTCACTTAGTTTTTATAACTTTGAGATTGTTACTTTGATGTGCATAACTCTTTTGAGACTGTGTACTTTGGATAATCATAACTCTTTTGAGATTGTTCTTTTGTTGATAATAACAAATTTGGGATTGATGTTTTGGTGGTCATAATTATTATTGACTTATGGAACTATGAATACTAGTAGAAGACATACGGAAATGGACAAACAATAATGGCAATGACCTGAGAAGTAAATGTGACACCAACATAATACTTCATCTATGAGTGAGTACACATTTTTCTATCAAATGTTGAAGCACATGCGAAGTGAAACCGTATGACTTTCAGCCAAGAGATTTGAACTCTATATGATAGCCAAAGACTCACAAACTAATATCAAAGACAATGTATACATGAATGTCGAACCAAGGAGGAATGTGGACAAATTCAACTTAAGGACAGATACATATTCCAAGTAAATACATACATATAAATGTACATAAAAGTAAATGGACATCTTGTGAAGCTACATAATAGTCTAACACAATGGGAGTAAAAACCTATAAAGGGAACACATGAACATGGGAAAATATGACAAATATGATGGAAAATACTATTTAAGCATGTTGGAAAGATATGGGCAGATCGTTCTTGGGGCACTTTTAGAATGAAACAAGTTTAAACCTTGCATGCTAACACTTGGTAAAGCAAAAATGAACGTTGAGTAACAAACTCAAAGTAGAGTGCTCACTTTAATTCTCTAGGGAGTATGAACTTCATTTAAGAATCAGTTACTACCAAGACCACTTACAAGCTTACAAGTGTTGGATTCATGCCAACGAAATAGAAAATCGAATAGCCTTACATATCTTGCTAAACAACTATGAGCTAACCAACTTCCTTTAATATTATTTATCTACAATGGAGTGAATAATAAAAACTAATATTAGTTTCTAAACAAGTTTGAGCTACTTGATCAGACAAAAACAGTAATTGACAGTAAATCTATATTTGATCCCATCCAGAGTTCTTCCATCCATTTTCCCCTAAATATTTTTATAGGTCCTGCGAACCCCTTAGGCTTAATCATGTCAAGAATACAGTATGAAAGGAATGTCAAGAAGTAAGCTCATGCACTACTCAAAAGTGGTGCATCACTACACTTTCAACGTTCTATCCTCTAACCGGTTTTCATTACTTCTCTACAAATCCAGCCAGACCCTCTTATTTTTGTGATACAAAAAACAGTCCCTAAGCCTCACAATGCGGAAATAGAAATATGAGCTCATGTCTTCCTATCAATATTCTGTGAATTCCAACTAACATTATGTTATCAAAACAAGCTCACACTAAAAATTTAAAGGGACTCCACTCCATGTATGTTCCAACAAGCACCTACTTAATGAACATTCACAAGGATCACACCATACATAGGCAACACTCAACAATTCATTAACATATAAAAACTTTTTCAAATAATAGAAGAAAAAGAGAGGGATGAAAATTTACACATCTTACCTTGCTAGACAGAAACATCAATTGCCAAGACTTGGATTCTTTAAAGTTTAGGTTGTCCTCTTCCCCTTACCTTGATTTTAATTCATATTATTCAGTTGAATTCCCGAAGATGGAGATGTCCTACCATATTGTACTTTAAAAACACCTGTTTCCTTCAGATTATAATGGTGAAGCTGTAGAACATAACTCTTTTGAGTTTCTACGGTTTTCCTTGGGAGTAATTTTCTCGAAAATAAGTGATGAGGGAGAGGTGATAAGATTGAGTTCTTTAGAGTTCTTTTTTGGACATTTTCACTCAATAAACTGGAAATAATATGGTCCTTTACTTTTAAGTAACAAGGTGCATCACCTCCTTAGCTTATGTCACATGTTTTTGTGTAGCTGCATTAACTACTTTCTCTTTTTACTTTAATTCAGTCCACTTATTCTTCGTAGGTGCATTACCTACTTGCTATTTTAACTTAAATTCAGTACACTTATTCTAAGTAGGTGCATCACCTACTTGCTTCTTTAAAATTCAGTCCACTAATTCTAAGTAGGTGCATCACCTACTTGCTCCTTTTAAATTAAAAGGCAATCCACTAATTCTAAGTAGGTGAATCACCTAATACCATAGATTAGTCAAGAAAGAACCTCAATTTTCATAGACCATTTTCCCAATATCAAATTCTTTACAAGACACTAGCTCTAAAAACACACTTGACCACTTTGACTTAAATATCGAATACAATCTTTTACTATCCCGAGTTTGATTTTTTTTTTAAGTTCAATTATTCGTATGTGTCGGAAGACACCGGGTATTACAAATTCAAACATATTCTATTAACCCAAATAGCATAGGAAACCGAGTCCATAACTATATCACAAGGATATTTTTAAAATACATATATAATAAACTAGTTCACGTAAGGGTGTTACATCCTCCCCTCCTTATGATCATTCATCCTTGAATGATGAGTGATGCTTATAGTTTTGTTTAACCTAGGAATTTCATTTGGAGATTTGCGAGTGTTCCCATCATAAATAGGACTATGCAAAATCAATAGACTAATCTACAACATGTATAGACAAGTCTAGCATGAAGTCCCAATAGATATGGTTCATAAAAAGTAAAATGACAAATTAAACCCCTTTCTTAAGGATATAATTCACTTATAATACACAAATAGAACTCATACAAATAAGGAATTTAATACCATACTAACCTCAAGACATGCAAATAAAATATCCAATGAACAAATGCTAGTAGACCTATGATCACCTGATCCTTATGTTGATGTTTTGAATGAGAAGGGTTAATAAGGATCTCTACCATATTCTTTTCCCAAGTATCTTATGTCATATTCTATTATTTCCCTAATACTTCAATGGAGGTTATACATTTTGAGCTTAGCTTTCGGGCCTCAACAATCAAGAATAACTATAGAATCTCCCAATTTTTTGTGTATGGAAAAGACAGATAATACCATAGGCCTAACCTTTTGGGGGAGTACTTTCCCTTCTATTTTATCTGATGATGCGTTTTCGAGGCTCATCTTATCAGATCGCCTATCTATAATTATAAACTCTAAAGTTTTATGCCTCACCTTTGAATAGGGAATTTTGCTAAGTTATGTATATACATGTATGATTAAATTGACGTATATATGCCCAACCTTTTCCAGTAAAAATCTTCACTACATAATGATACAAAGAAATGTTTCCCCAATTTTTTTTCATAACTTAAATCAGTAAGCCTAAAGGGGTATAATATACGGATAAATAAGTCACATTGGACATGACACACAGGCTAACTATCCCAAAAGGGAGCGTATAAGGTATATGGGCATTAAGATAGAAATATGTGGTGTACGCGTGAATATGAGCTATAAGGTAGCATGTGAGCGAATGAACTCTAAGGAATTTAGGAATGGACTAGATGATCACATGATGCATGAGTACATAAGGTAAGACATGTAGACTATATGTCATGTAAACAAATAAGAAAATGAACTACGGAACAGAGATCATATTGAGCAAGTGCATTGTATCGCATAGATAGATGGACTAATATGGCAATGAGTACAGATATGAAATATGAGAAAGTGAAGCACATGACAGCACATGACCAGAAAAGCTATAAGGCCTCTACTATTTAAACAAGTAGGCTACCAGACATGTAAAATATATAAAATGGTTTATCATGCATATGAATGTCAACAAGTGGTATGTGATTAATATAACCCACGAGCAATAATTTTGCCCCATATCATATGATCAATTAGCCTGCATTACCCACACAATATGGACAAGTGACATGTGGAAAGTAACTAGTGCAATAAATAACATGTAGGAAAAGATCCTAGGAAAACATATGAAAATAGACAAGGGAGCTCCAAAGTCGATAATACTTATATGCAAGAATTATATCTCATTAGGTAACATATGAGAAAGTAATCCATAAACGAAAAATGCCATACTAATATATGAGTTATAGAACATGTAGCATATGTGATTATACATCAAACCATCTTTGGAAGATATCCTATAGATCCAATTTTTATGTTTAAGAAAAAAAAAACACTATTTTTAAGAGTTAGGTTACGGGTGGGATAATTCTGCTCATATTCCTTACTCACCTCAAAGCACATACAGTTGATTTCTTCATATACTCTCTTCGATCTCCTTGAAATTCTTATACATGTTCTGCTATTGGGGCTTTGGTTCCCCTCTAGGTCAATATAAATACCCCAGTTATGGTAGAAAAAGAAAATCCTCAACAATACATTTTTGGAATAGAAGTCTGAGGTCAACTTTTCCTTCATTACTAGCTTGTGTTATATCACGCTCAATGTTTTGTGCCTTTTGAGGTCGAAATATAAAATAATTAGCAAAGATTGAATGCACCATAAAAATGAAGAGTAATAACATGTAAATTTTAGGTACCTATAAAGTTATATCATGATTCATAAAATCTTAGAGTGATTCCTTTAGGCTTAACTAGATAGGGGTCTGGCCATACCAATAGGTTTTTTTTTTAAAAAAAAGTTAGGGTGCTCTGACTCTTTTCTCATGCATTATAGCAAATAATAACAACTATAATATGATCAATTTCTCCTCTCCCTTAAATTGACTATGATTGATGAATTATTGCATGCTATATTAAATGAATTCAGCAATAGCTCTATTCAATTTAATGGAAGTCTATACATGTGTATGATGCTCTACTTCTCTTTGGTACTAATGATGTGGATGAACTAGGCCCATGTATCATCTATCTAGGTAACCTTCACCTTTTTTTTCTTGTTGTTATCAAGAATTCAATAAATACTAAACTCACTTCTGTGTCTAATAAAGGTTCACAAAGTTGTTCCTAGGTGCACCATTATAACTCGTTAGAGTTGAAAAAAATTGATAACAACACTTAGCAATCACTATTTCATAACCACCTATCTCACTTCCCTAATCATCATATAACTCTTACTCCTATTTTTAGGGAATTTGACATATCCCATCTCTTAGCTTCATTCTCACGTGCTTCCTACCTAACAAGTACCTTTTTATCAAAACTAGTAGCTTCATGCACTGTAATCCCATTTTGTATAACTTGAATAATTACAACATAGGTCTAACCAATCAATTTTCCTTTTGTAAACCTTACTCTTTAGTCATATCCCGATTCTGTAGCAAAAACATAGATCATAATATGAACTGCCATACATATCATCATTTTAAGCAATTGACACACTTATCATAAGTTTAATAACCATAAAAAGAATACCAAGAGGTATTAGTACTTATTCAAGGTTTTTGGCATATACCAAATAAATACCAAACATTAATATACTCGGGAGGAAATACGGTGATAATTTGATTCTTGCTAGCCAATAAGGGGTATCTCTAGTAACGCTATTGCACTGATAAATCAAGAAACTGGTTTAAGTACATCAATTTTGAGAACATGTGTAACGCTGAAAAATTTGATGTATATCAAAGACTAAGAACAAGTGTCCTCTATAGGAATAGATGCTGGAAGTATGGAGGAAATATAGAACTCAAGAGCTTGTTACATCCTCCTAAGAAGATGTGCCTGGAAATGCTACAACAAATATATGTAACTAGGTAACAAATCATTTTTTAACCAACATGATGCAAATGGTACCAATATAACTTTATATGCAAATAACATAAAAGCCTTAACAACTGAGATGGTAGAATAAAATGAGCTCAATCTAGTCAAACTTTTGGTAACTTGAGATCCTTTTTGTGTGTCACATGCTAGCTCTTTAACAGCTATTAACCTTAACCATAGTTAATTTGAATAGTATGATCTGGTACAACTGGAAATTGGCTGCTTATTTTTGCTCTATCGCATGATCAGGATGATGAAAGAAGGTAACTTTCCTAAATGTCCAAGCAGCCCCATAATTATAGATGTAGGGCGCAACACATTTATAATTAAGGCTCTACTAGACACGGCTTTGTAGACACCCTCGGATGAACTGATCTGATACCACTTTTATCAAACCCCAACCCTAGGTGAGGCGGACAAGTACCCTATGAATACATGTTTTACAAGTAACCTATGGTGAGAAAGTAAAGTATTATGCAGATTACTGATGAAAACCTTTATATACAACACATGTTGACTAGCTGAACTAATACATGTAACAAGTGATACTATGAATACATATGATAGCATTACAATGTCTACAAAGCCTCTATCGGAATCCATGCTTTGAAAATACACATAGTAAAGACTCGACAAAGCCCCGAATAAACATGGAGCTCACCAACAACAGCTGAGTATCATGTGCTTCTATTGGGGAAATATCGTTTTTAATACTTGTACCTGTAGCATGAAATGCAGCTCCCCAATAAGGGACATCTGTACGAAAAAATGTACTTAATATGTAAGGCATAATACAACCATATATGACATCAGAGCTCAAGTTAAACAAAATACCAATAGATAAAGATTAGAGACCAACATTGCTTATACTTGTGGAATTGTGTATGTTACATTCTTTTCTTTACTTTTATGTGCATTATAATTTTTGTAAGCCATATGATAGAAATGACTAGATGATGAGCGGTAAAGAGAATGATCCATGCTAGGTATTTTAAACCCTGGGATGCTGTCATCATAATTCCTCAATTTTGAATCAGCTCATGCTAGATTTTCGCCCTTAGCTGCCACCCTTCCATTCCAATTGCGATCCGCCCATTCTAGGCTTTTTTCCCTGAGCTTCCACCTTCTTATATCGATCGGGATCGTCCCATTCTAGGATTTCTCACCTAAACTTCCACCCTTCTATTCCAATTGGGGTCGAATCATGCTAGGCTTTGCCCCTGGGCTGCCCCAATAATTATACAATTTCTTCACTTAGTTTTATTAACTTTGAGATTATTGCTCTGATGTTCATAACTCTTTTGAAACTGTGTACTTTGGATAATCATAAGCCTTTTGAGATTGTTCTTTTGTGATAGTAACTTATTTTGGATTGATGTTTTTGTGGTCATTAATTATTGTTGAGATTTACAACTATGAACCAGTAGTAAAAGAGATACGAATATGGACTAAGGATAATGACAATATCATGGGAAGTAAATGTGACACCATCATAATAATTCTTCTATGACTTAGTATACATTTTTGACATCTTAAATTGAAGCACATACGAAGTGAAGACATATAACTTTCAGCCAAGAGATTTGAAATCTATATGATAGCCAAATACTCACCAACTAATATCAAAGACAAGGTATACATGAATGTGCAACCAGCAAAGAATGTGGACAAATTCAACTTAAGGATGGATACATATTCCAAGTAAGTACATACATATAAATGTAAATTAGAGCGAGTAGATATCTTGTGAGGCAACATAATAGTCTAACACAATGGGAGTAATAACCAATAAAGGGACAAATGAATATGCGAAAAGATGACATATATGATGGAATATACTATTGAATCAAGTTTGAAAGATATGGGCAAATCGTTCCAGGGGTACCTTGACAATGAAACAAGTTTAAACCTTGCATGCTAACACATCGTAAAGCAAAAACGCACATTTAGTAACAAACTCATAGTAGAGTGCCCTCTATAATTCTCTAGGGAGTACGAACTGCATTTAAGAATTAGTAACTACCAAGACCACTTAGAAGCTTACAAGTGTTGGATTCATGCCAAGGAAATAGGAAATCAAATAGCCTTGTATACCTTTCTGCACAACAATGAATATCACAATGAGTTACCATCTTACTTTAAGATTATTTATCTACAATCGAGTGAATAAATGAAAACTATAATTAGTTTCTGAAAAAGTTTAACCTATTTTATCAGACCAAAACTGTAATTGACAGTATATATATAATTGATCCCAACCAGAGTTCTTCCATCCATTTTCCCTTAATTATTTTTATAAGGTCCCCAGAAACCCCTAAGGCTTCATTATGTCTATAAAACAGTAGGAAAGGAATGGAAGGAAATAAGCTCATGCAATACTCAATTAAGTGGTGCATCACTACACTTTCAATGTTCTATCCTCTAACAAATTTTCATGAATTCTCTACATATTCAGCCAGACCCTCTTATCTTTATGATACACGAAATAGTGCCTCAGCCTCACAATGTGGAAATAGAAATATGAACTAATGACTTCCGATCAATATCCTATGAGTTCTAACTAACATTTAGATTATTAAAACAAGATCACAATCAAAATTCAAGGGGACTCCACTCCATGTATGTCCCACCAACACCTCCTTCATGAACATTAACCAAGCTCACACCATACAGAGGCAACAATAAACAAATCATTAACACATATAAAATTTTACAAATAATGTAAGAACAACAGAGGGATGAAAATTTC
The DNA here is from genome assembly GCA_027705065.1 of Solanum peruvianum. Taxonomy (NCBI): domain Eukaryota; kingdom Viridiplantae; phylum Streptophyta; class Magnoliopsida; order Solanales; family Solanaceae; genus Solanum; species Solanum peruvianum. The sequence continues at coordinate 32,108,348 of JAKWJD010001764.1, read as the reverse complement.
CATAGCTTACCTTGCTAGACCGAAATATCAATTGCCAAGACTTGGATTCTTTAAGGTTTGGGTTATCCTCTTCCCGTTACCTTGATATTAATTCATATTATTAACTTGAATGGCCTAAGATGGATATTTTCTACCATCTTGTTCTTTAAAAACATCTATTTCCTTAAGATTCTAATGGTGAAGCTGTAGAACAGAACTCTTTGGAGAATATATGGCTTTCCTTGGAAGTAATTTTCTTGAAAATAAAAGATGAGGGAGAGGTGATAAGCGTGAGTTCTTTAAAGGTACCTTTTGGAAGTTTTCACTTAATAAATTGGAGAAATAATATGGTCCTTTACTTTTAAGAAAGAAGGTGCATCACCTCCTTAGTTTTTGCCACATGTTTTTAATTAGCTGCATCTGCTACTTGCTCTTTCTACTTAAATTTAGTCCACTTATTCTAAGTAGGTGCATTACCTACTTTCTCTTTTCACTTAAATTCAGCCCACTTATTCTAAGTAGGCGTATCTCCTACTTGCTCCTTTAAGATTAAGTGCACTAATTCTAAGTAGGTGCATCACCTACTTGCTCCTTTTAACTAAAAATGCAGTCCACTAATTCTAAGTAGGTGCATCACCTATTTGTCACCTATTGGCATAGTTAGGTCAAACAATTACCTCAATTATTTCATACCATTTCGCCAATGTTAAATTCTTTGCAATACTCTAGCACTAGATACACACTTGACCACTTTGACTTATATATCGAATGCCACCTTTTAATATCCCGATTTTGAATTAAATTTTTAAGTTCAGTTTTTCTTGTATGTGTTGGAAGGCACTGGGTATTACAAATTCAAACATATTCTATGGTCACCAGTAACATAGGAAACCGAATCCATAACTATACCACAAGGAATTTTCTAAGCGACATATATAATAAACTAGTTTACATATAATATGGGGTGTTACAATAGTAGGGTGAAAATACTTCTTTACCCCTACTAAAATTGGATTTTATTTTCCTCAATCAAACAACCCAACTTCCGATAAGCATATATCCCTCATCTGATATCGTAATTTAGAGAACTCAACGACATTAAAAATATCTCATGAAGGGATTTCAAACCATATAAAGAACTGTCCCTAAGTCATCTTGAGCTAGAAGTTAGGAACGTTTGAAAATGACAAAAAATCTACTTTTACACTGATGAAATTTTTGAAATTTCTCATATTCTGTCAAAAAACAACTATTCTTACTTACTTTGATTAATCTAGCAATTTTGGTGTACAAGATGTTACAACAATCTATATCAATTCATTCGTCCTAACTAGTGTAATTCATGAACTAAAAAATTCTACATAAATAGGATTCTGAATTTCATGCTAGGAGCTAAGAAATAGTGTTACAACAACATGAAAATATGTTTAAGAATACTCTAACATCTAAATCACAAAAAATCTCTTAAGTTCAATAAATCCTAGGTTTAGATAATATGAAGGGAATCATTAATTTTCCTAAATTCTAGGGAACTAATGGGTGAATGGAACCCACCTTTGAAATTCTACATTCCTGGGGATGAATTCCACGAAGAAGTCTTCTTATTTTAGAGTTGGAATTGAAGGGAACTTGTTGCGCTCTTGGAAGGGGTTTGGTTGAATGTTTCTTCTTCTTTTTCTCTGGTTTGATCAATTTTCGGAGAATGGATTGACATAATTTCTAATTTAGTTACTATTTTAAACTTACAAATATAACATAAGGGAAAAGACCAAAACGACCCTAACTTAAAATCTAATGGGGCTATCAATCAGCCTGATTGAAGGATTGTGGACTAACAAAGGGTCCATTCAATCAGTAATCATTTGGCGTAGAGGCGTTGAATGTTGAGGGTGTCACCCACGACCTGTACCATGGATCGTGGTCCAACGTAAGTTCCATAGGTCCTGGCGTAAGTTAACCCTTAGCTAAAATTTCTGGGATTCAAGAAAGGAGTTCTGAAAAGTTTATTTCTTAGTTGTTCTAGGAACACGATGTTACAATGTCTCCCTCTTAGGAATATTCGTCCTCGAATTAAATCTTAATTTTCTGAATATGGAGGAAAAGATCTGCAATCCATTCTACTATGTACAAAAACTTATTTCTCAATGAACTAAGTTCTAATGCCATGCAAATATGCTTAAAATGCAAGAAAAACCAAAATAACATGATACTAAGACTGAATTTGTTCAAGAGTAAATGGGAGACTAGAGAGGAACTATTACCTCTAGCTGGAATGTGATCAAAAGGAAAGAGATGTGGATACTTTGCCTTCATGGCTGATTCTTTTTCCTATGTAGCTCCCTCTACTATCTATGTCCTTCACAAAACCTTAATTGAAGCGACTTCTTTGTTTCTCAATCTTTGAACCTGACGATAAAGTTTCTACTTGCACCTCTTCACAAGTAAGACTACCCTTCACAGTCACACATTCTAATGTTACCCTGGATTCTGGATCACCCACACATTTCTTCAACAAGGAAATGTGAAAGACTCTATGGACAAATTTTAGTTTTGCTGGAAACTTTAACTCATAAACAATTTTACCAACCCTTTTCAAGATCATGAAAGGATGTACATATCTAGGGCTGAGCTTTCCTTTCTTGAAAGATCTCATCACCCCCTTAATAGGTGACACTTTTAGGAAAACCTAATCATCAATCTTTAACTCTAAGTCCCTAATCCTCATATCTGCATAAGCCTTCTGACGACTCTGATCTATCTTTAGTCAATTTATAATGAGCTGAACTTTTTCCATAGCATCATGAACCGAATGTGGAACTAAAAAGGTTGTTTCACCTACTTCAAGCCAACCAACTAGATATCTACATCTATGCCCATACGATTCATTAAAAGGAGCCATCTGAATACTAGAATGATAACTATTATTGTCGACAAACTCTATTAGAGAAAGTCGGTTATCCAACCTACACTTGAAGTCTATCCCATAAGAACTCAACTTGTCCTCTAGGATGTGAAAGGAACACTTTGTCTGACCATCCATCCATGGATGACATCAAATAAAGAATTTCATACGATATTTCTAGTTGCGTACACCTAGACACATGGTTTTAAAACTATAGGGAGAATTAGTAAATATGATAGTGATGTTTGTATAATTAGATACTTTTCATTAAGTAAAATCATTAATAATTATGAAAAATAGATATAATAAAACTCATATTATAAAGAAGTAATCAAATGGGCCTAACTATTTTTCATATGACGAAGCACAGATATGCTATAAATAAAAGGGAAGATACATGAGCTTTGACATAAATATGAATATCAAAATATTATACTCATCAACAAAAGAGGATTTCTTTTTTGTCAAAGATTTGACATGAATATTTTGTTTGTTTCAGGAAATTTTTTTTATTATTATTAGGGAAAATGTTCAAGTACCTCCTCAACCTATGCATGAAATCCCAGAGACACACTTATACTATTTTAAGGTCCTATTACCCCCTTGTAATTATTTTATAAGTAATTCTCTACCCCTTTTCGGGCTACGTGGCACTAACTTGAAAAAAGTCAACTAGCGTTGGGTCCACAAGATAGGTGCACGTAGGCTGAAAAGGGGTGGAAAAGTATTAGTAAAATAATTTTAGGGGGGTAATAGGACCTTAGTAAAGTATAAGTGTGTCTTTGAGATTTCGAGCATAGGTTGAGGGGGTACTTGTGCATTATCCCTTTTTTTTTAAGTTTAGTTTATCATTATAATTTTTATTTTTAAAATTGTAACTTCTATGTATAAAAAATATATGCATTCTTAAACATAGACATCTGAAAAATGTCATTTTCTTTTATTCAAAATGTAAAAAGGAAAAATATCACATTTCTATTAAATAACGATATAGTTTGAAAGGGTAGCAATGTAACACCTTGAAAATCCAAGACTTGTTGTAAAGACAAACATACGTTTCATAAAGTCTAAAAACTTTTTCTAAGTCCATTTTTAATTAATATAGGTCATTTAGGAGGTTTAAGAATCAAAACATCCAAAATATCCGGGAAGTTGCTCCAATGGGATGTTAGTGTGCCTTAGCCTTTTGACTAACTTTTTGGTGACAGAAATGTAGGAAAATGGGTTAAAAGGTAAATAATGGGTGTTTGAGTTTTTTCATGATTGAAACATCTGGGTAAGACTCACAAAGGACAAACCAAGAGCCCTTGCAAAGGACCCGTGCAGTTTGATGCAGCATTGTCTGGCAGTGTGCATCGACGGGACATATGAAGAACCATATGTTGCTCGCCCGGGGATCAAGTCCGCCTTCTTACCACACTTAGAAATATTTGTGAAGGCTCTTTCTTAGGTAGCTATTGTTACACGCGACGGAAGGGGATAGACGGGGCGCCATTTGCTAGCCGGGGCATCAGGGTCACCGTTATCCCACACTTAGAAAAATTGGAGGAATCCCTCGCCTGCAAATTTTCTGACCGAGATGATGGAGTGCAGGACGGAGGGGGGGGTTATCAATCGACTCAACGACGGACCGTTGATTTGGGTCTCTTCGGTGAGGGTTGAGTTTCACAGTTAAATTTAAATGATTTCATTTAATAAATTAAGTGGTTTAGGAGTTTCTTAGGGATTTAAGGGAGACTAATTAATTTAATTATGTCCCACTATAAATACGCTTAACACTAATTAACCTAAAGACAACTCTCAAAATAAACTCTCTTCCTTCTCTCTTATTTCTCTCTCTACATGTACACACCATTGAAGGCTAGCAAGAACTAGGGTTTGGGGGTGGTAAAAAAAGGGTGTATTCTTCATCAAATTGTTGAGAAACATTAAGGTATGTGTTCTTTTAACCTTTGAGATTCTTTCCTCAAAGGGTTCCTTCAAAATAGATTTCAAAAAGTCGAGTTTTCTTATGGGTTTCATTCAATTGTGAAATTCAAGTTATGGATTGAGTAAATATTTAATTATTAGGGTTATATTAAGTATAGTAAAATGTAATTCAACTTATTTATGGTAATTGTTGATGGTTTGGTATAAATAATATGTTCCTCTATCCCTAACTCTAGGTAGTGATCTTGACCTATATTGTATTGTGATCATTCAATTGAGTTTGGTATTGATTTGATTACTATAATATGTTTTTATTATAAATAAATTAAGATTAACTTTAGGCCTATCATGATAGTTCTTGATATCTGATTTAGGTTATGAATTATAATATGAAATTAGCCTATGTACCTTGTTTGAAGTTGTGATCTAAAGATGAATTGTGTTATAGAGATGCAATTGACTTTGTTAATCTATTGATTATCATTGTGCGATGATGGTACTCCCCAAGTTTGGTTGAGTTATGGGTTGATGGTAAGACCTTGATGATAGACTATGACAAGACTTGGTAAGTCTTAGAATCTCTAGTTTTACTTTTAATTGTGATTAATTTTGCCGTTAAGTAATGATATTACATAGGAGTATGCCTTATACTAGTATTATAGAGTGGTATGATGTTGAATTAAAATGTCTTGACTATGTTGTGAGGTTTATTAAGGTGTATGTGATATAAGGATGGTGAAAACTATCAATGTGCCTTAATATGTTATGAAACCCTAATGTGTTAACCTGACTTATATGAATTGTGATGAAAGGACTTTCACTCATACAATTCTTATTGACCTACTGATGATGATGATTACAAGGGGTAGACCCAATAGCCTAAATTAAGTAAAGAATGGTAATTAAACGATTAAAGACATTTCGAAAAGGAACTCTAGCTTAGCACCGAGTGAACTAGATAGAGGAGTATCCCTTCCCACCTAGGGAAGGTAGAAGCACTACATTAATCTCGGGATTGGAGACTATAATGCATGGCGCATAAATAGGGTCCCAACTAAATATCTTAGTTCTTGAATTATGTTTCCCCCGTAGGAATACTAGCTACTTGATCTACGTAGTTGCTATGTTTTATGTTTTGGTACTACCTTGGCAAGTAGTATGCCTTCTTTCGGTGTACGATTTTATGACACCGGATTCCACACTAGCTCATGTGGTCTATGTAGGTTAGGGAAAGATGTTCCCAGAAGGTAAAACGAATTAAAGGACTTGAACTTTAACTTTTATAACGTAAGGGGTCTAGCTTAGTCTAAGTAGGGGTATGAGACTCTAACTAGACATCGCACTAGTTAGCCTTGATTGTAGTCTTAGGAGGAGGGTCTTATGTATGTTTATGTTATGACAATATATGATGACCATGTCATGTTGTTGATAATATACGTTTATTAGTTCATTTATGAATATGCCTTGGGTTATAATGATAATACATGATGAAAGGCAAGCCTAAGCGCTATGATATGTAAAGTTGGACATTGGTCATGTTTTCTTGTTGAGGATACTTGATTGAGTAAGGGTATGGGGATTTTCTTGGTCATTGCACTTATTGACCTGATAAGGACATCTTAGTAGTTGTCTTGCTTAATATGATATGTTTAACTCTTAGTCATTCTTGTGATATTATTCCTTGATGTTAGGGCTGTAGTAAATCATGGTTTCAAGTGTGTTGGGATAATTATTTCTTGTGGAGATAGTAAACATGTGTGGTTGATTAATATGACTTACTTGACTTTGCCTTAAGCCCCTAAAAGGGGTTGAATGCCATACTTAGATAAAAAGTCCTTTAGGTATGTTTTGCTTGTGTATGTGCATAAGATTTCATACTTAGTACATGTGGGGTACTAACCCCGTTTTCTTCCCTTCTCCCAACCATTTTAGGTTCCGATCGTTCAAGAGTTATGAAGGCGATATTATTGAAGGCTTGGATTCTTCCTTTCATCCAAGTGGGATAGGTCCTTAACTTTCGAGGGCAATGACATCTTATAGCTTTAGATTTTTTATTAGCTTATTGAATCTATCTTCTTTCCTTGTTATTTTATTATTTTACTTTTGTATGATCTATACATGGTCTTGTTGAATTGATGTAAGGGCTATGCCCAGATTGTGGTATCTGTTTAGATGGTATGAGACGAGATAATCATTGAGACTATTTCTATATATATATATATATATATATATATATATATATATATACATATATATGTGTGTGTGTGTGCAATAAAAGTAAAAGGCTATGTAACCTTCCTATATGAAGGTTCTATACGTATTTGATATGAATATATATTATGTTTATGTAGAGGTCTATGTAAACCTCCTAGTTGAGATAATAAAAGTTTTAAATCTTTTTGCAATTTTCAACGTATGAATGTAATGATATGAAACTAAGAGGTTAGTCTTAGTCATTAAAAAGGACGACCATGTCAGTACGTCTAGGGGGTAAAGCTGGATGAGACAAACTTGTTATCAGAGCATGAGGTTGAATAACGTTGAGTCTCTCTCTACAATGTCTATGTAGGTTTGTATTCATAATTGTGAAGCGCGCCAGACTTACGAACAGGAACCTATATGATACTTAGGAATCACTCTCGTTTTTGGAAATCTTATATCATGCCAATAGAGTATACTTATGGTGTGTGTTGTATCTATATTCTATTGTTGTGTTTATAGGAAGCATGAACACTCAAAGGAATGCGGCTCGAAGACTTGAGGAGGAATTTGCTAATGCGGGAGCTCCTCCTCATGATGAGCAAGTTCCTCCACTTGATGAAAATGCTCATGTTGATCAAGCCCCGGCTAACCCTCCACCTACAAAGGAAGTAGAGATGAGGGCTATTCTAGATCAAATGTCCCTAGCCATGACTACTCAAGCACAAGCTGCAACGGTTCAAGCACAAGCTTTAATTTCTCAAGGCAATCGGGATGTTGCTCCCTGACCTCATCAATAGGTCACTACTATGGCTTGCCGTCTAAGGGACTTCACTCGGATGAACCTTCCTACATTCTGTGGGTCTAAGGTTGATGAAGACCCCCAAGAACTCCTTGATGAGGTGTACAAGGTGCTATATGCTATGGGGGTAACTTCAATTGAGAAGGCCGAGTTGGCCTCATATCAACTCAAGGATTTTGCTCAAACTTGGTATGTGCAATGGAGGGATAATATGCCATTGAGGGGTGGTCCGGTGACTTGGGAGATCTTTAATGAGGCTTTTCAAGATCGATTCTTCCCTAGAGAGATGAGGGAGGATAAAGTGACAGAGTTCATCAATCTTTGCCAAGGAGGGAAGAGTGTTCATGAGTACTCTTTGGAATTCGTTAAGTTGTCCAAATATGCTCCTTATTTATTCTCCGATCCTAAAGACCAAATGAGTTGTTTTGTGACAGGGTGTTAGAGGACATACAAGAGGAGTGCCAATCAGCCATGCTACATGACAACATGAGCATTTCCCATCTTATGGTTTACCCAAAAAAAGGTTGAGGAGGAAAGAGTTAAGTGAATAAGTAGACATGCAACTAGGGCTAGGTCATTTGATGGAGGATCCTCAAAGAATAGGCTTGAGATAAAAGATAAGCCTCAATTTAAGAAGCAGGCTTCAAATCAAGTCCCTGCCGAATTCCCAAGAGCTAGTGGTGATATATTGCCTAACCCTAAATTTAAGGGAAAAGTTTCTAATTCACAAAATGAGAAGCCAACTTGTGGAAAGTGTGGTAAAAATCACTATGGTGAGTACCTTAAGGGGATAGATAATTGCTTTAGTTGTGGCAAAAGTGATCACAAAATGAGAGATTGTCAAAACTTAAGGATTCAAGACAAGATTAGTGTCCAAGCTCAAGCAAGTTGTTCTAGTGATGCTCCAAAGAAGAACTGGTTCTATACTCACCGCTTTAGGGGTGAGCATGACACCTCTGCCGACATGGTGACCGGTATGTAAAGTCCTTACTCTTGCTGTGTATGCTTTACTTGATCCGAGTTCTACTTTGTCCTTTGTTACACCAGTAGTAGTTAAAAAGTATGATGCTTTACTCAATATTTTTCATCAGCCTTTTCTAGTGTTTACTTTAGTGGGAGAGTCGGTTGTTGCATAAATAGTCTATTGAAATTTTCCGATTTCATTTCCCAATAGAGATTCTTATGTTGATCTAGTAGAACTCGATATGCTTGATTTTTATATTATATTGTGTATGGATTAGTTGCGTGCATGTTTTGCATCCATTGATTGTAGGACAAGAGTGGTGAGGTTTAACTTCCCAAATGAACCCATTTTTGAGTGGAAGAGGGGAAATTCTATTCCTAGAGGTTGCATCATATCTTGTCTAAAAGCATGTAAAATAATCTCAAAGAGTTGTCTCTATCACATAGTAAGAGTCCAAGATTTGGATTCCGAAATTCCTCCTATTGAGTCGGTCCCCGTAGTTAATGAATTTCTGAAGGTTTTTCCTAATGACCTTCCCGGTATTCCTCCCGAACGCAAAATTGATTTTGGTATCGATTTGCTTCCGAAAATAAAATCACATTTCAATCCCTCTATATCGGATGGCTCCGACCGAATCGAAAGAGTTGAAGGCTCAACTCAAGGATTTGCTTTACAAAGGCTTTATAAGGCCTAGTATATCTCAATGTGGGGGTCCGGGGTTATATGTCAAAAAGAAAAATGGGTCTTTGAGAATGTGTAGACTACCTCATACTTAACAAGGTCACCATTAGGAATAAGTACTCTCTCCCTCGGATTGATGACTTATTTGACCAACTCCAACGTGCGAGATACTTTTACAAGATAGACTTGAGGCCGGGGTATCATCACCTCTGGGTGAGAGGGGAGGATATATCGAAGATGACTTTTTAGACTAGGCATAGGAATTATGAGTTCTTGTTAATGTCTTTTGGTCTCACTAATGCTCCGGTGGCATTTATTGACCTAATGAATAGAGTATTTCAAAATTACATAGATTCGTTTTTCATTGTATTCATTGACCTTATCTTGGTATACTCGAAGAATGAGGGTGATAATACGTGACATTTGAGGGTAGTGTTTCAAACCCTTAAAGAACATTAGTTGTATGCCAAATATAGTAAGTGTGACTTTTGGTTAAGATCAGTGACTTTTGTTGGGCATATCATTTCTAGTGAGGGAGTTGAAGTAGACCCAAGGAAAACAAAAGCGATGAAAAATCTGCCTAGACCATCGAATCCGACTTACATCAAGAGTTACTTGGGTTTAGTGGGTTACTATTGGAGTTTTGTGGATGGTATCACGTCCATTGTGTCTCCTTTGACTACTTTGACCCAAAAGAGTAAAAAGTTTTAATGGTCGGACGCATGTGAGAAGAGCTTCCAATTGTTGAAAGATAGGCTTACTTCCGCTCCGGTGTGGACCTTACTGGAGGGTACAAAGGTTTTTGTGGTGTATTGTAATGCATCCCGAGTGGGTTTGGGGTGTGTGCTTATACAAAATGGGAACTTTATAGATTATGCATCTAGGAAAAGAAAGGTACAACAGAGAAATTACCACCCACTCATGACCTTGAATTAGCAATCGTGGTGTTTGCTTTAAAAATTTTGATGCAATACTTGTATGGGGTTCATGTTGATGTTTTTAATGATCATAAGAGTCTCCAATATGTGTTTACGCAAAAGGAGTCAAATCTCTGACAAAGAAGGTGGCTTCAATTGTTTAAATATTATGATATGAGTATACTTTATAACCTAGGAAAGGATAATGCAGTGGCGGATGACCTAAGCCATCTTGATGAAGCCAAAAAGGATCTAGAAGGGATGTGCATAAGTTGCTATTTTGGGGGTGATGTTAGAGAGTTCTACATATGGGGGTGCCATCGTTCATCATAAGATCGAGTCATATTTATTGGTTGAGGTGTGGTCCAAAAAACACCTTGATTTAGCCTTAATGGAGTTGAAAGAGTCGGTTCTTGGTAAGTTGAATGAATCATTCTCCCTGGAGGGGATGGTCTTTTAAGGTACCAAGGGAGATTATGTGTTCCCGATGTAGATGGGTTGAGGGATCGGATCTTAGAAGAAGCACATGGGTGGTCCCTCAACTCAATTGATCCTGGGTCGACAAAAATGTACCGAAGGGAAATATATTGGTCGGAAGGACTAAAAAGGGACATAGCGGAATTTGTCGCTAAGTGTCCAACTTGGCAAAAAGTAAAGGCCGAACACCTAAAGACGGGTAGATTACTAAAAATATCTAAATTTCAACTTGGAAGTTGGAAGAAATCAATATGTACTTTGTAGTAGGTTTACCCCGGACCCAAAAGTCCTATGATTCCATATGGGTGGTTGGGATCGATTGACTAGATCCGATCGCTTTATCCCAGTCAAGTCATCATATTCGGCGGAGGATAATGCAATAATGTTCGTAGAGATATTGTGTGCCACCATGGAATTCCCTTATCCATCATATCGGATCGGGGCGAACAATTCACATCTAGATTTTGGAGGTTGTTCGAAAAAGGGTTAGGTACTACGGTGAAATTGTGCACCACTTTAAATCCCCAAACGGATGGTCAAGCGGAGCGTACGATACAAACCCTTAAAGATATGCTTAGAGCATGTATTACTGATTTTAAAGGTAGTTGGGATAGGTACTTACCTTTAGTGGAGTTTGCCTACAATAATATTTTTCATTCATTCATTTCCATGTCTCCCTATGAAGCCTTGTATGATAGAAGGTGTATGTCTCCTATTGGATGGTTTGAAGTGGTTGAGCCATCGCTTCTTGGTCCTGAGTTGATTTATAAGACTTTGGAAAAGGTTCATATCATAAGGAGTCGATATCAAATGGCCTATAGTTGGCAAAAGTCTTATGCTAATAATAGGAGAAGATATTTGGAGTTTGAAGAAGGTGATAAGGTGTATTTAAAAATTTCACCAATGAAACAGGTTGTTACCTTTGGCAATAAAGGGAAATTGAATAATCTTAATGTGGGTCACTATGAAATCTTGCAAACGGTTGGCAATATTGACTATAAATTGAAACTTCGTAGTGAATTGTCTTCAGTTCATCTGGTTTTCCATGTTTCTATGTTGAAAAAGAGTATCGGTGATCTCGAGTCAATTCTTCCTATTGAGGGTCTTGATGTCAAGGATGACCTCTCTTTTGAGAAGTCCCGGTTCAAATTATTGATAGTCAAGTCAACAAGTTGAGGAATAAAGAGGTGGTTTACGTAAAGGTGTTACGGAAAAATCATCTATTTGAGGGTGCAACATGGGAGGTTGAGGTCAACTTGAAGTCCCGTTACACTCATCTTTTTGAGAATTAACACTAGTAATTGTTTTAATAATATAAATAAGATTAGAGATTGAAGTTTCTTGATTTTTGGGTTAAGTTTTCCAAAAAAAATGGCATTTTTGAAAAATTCATAGTAAGTTTTATAGTGAAATAACTGTAGTATTGCTATTAAAAACTTAAATTTTTGGTTTTTTCTTTCTTTGAGTGATGTTGTGCATTTTAGATATGGTAAGTCTTCATAAAATGATAGGTAACATGTTGTTAAGTTGAACTTTGTGCTAATTGACTCATGTGATGTATGTTGAGCTAATAAGTGTTGTGAGAAGGAAATTCCTCATGATGATGTATTTTGAGCCTTAGGTGTGGTAATATGAATTTTCATATTTGTCTGGTTGATGTGACATGATTTATGTTTAATGGATATTGTTGATTGGTTGGGCTTCTAGTCTTGGGTCTATTTCTTCATTCAAAAGAATTTTACTGTCATTCAGGGACGAATGTTCCTAAGGGGGGGGGGGCTAATGTAACACCTTCAAAATCCAAGACTCATTGTAAAGCCTAACATAGGTGTCATAAATTCTAAACACTATTTCTACGTCCCATTTTAATGAATATAGGTCAATTAGGAGCTTTAAGAATCAAAACATCCAAAAACGTCTGCGAAGTTGTTTCAAAGGGATGTTTGTGTTCCTTAGCCTTTTGACTAACTTTTAGGAGATGGAAATGTAGGAAAATGGGTAGAAAGGTAGCTAATGGGTGTTTGAGTTTTTTTATGATTGAAACGTCTCGGTACGACTCCCCAAGGACTAACCAAGGCCCTGAAGGATGACCCCTACAGTTTGATGCAGCACTGCATGGCAGTGTGCATCAATGGGATAGACGAAGGTCCGTGTGTGGCTCGACGGGTCGTCGAGGCCACCATCATCCCACAGTGAGAAATATTCGTGAAGCTCTTGCTTACCTAGCTACTGTTACACGCGACAAAGGGGGTTGACTGGGCATCAGTGGCTCGACGAGGCGTCGAGGACACCGTCATCGCACACATAGAAAAATTGTAGGAATCACTTTCTTTCAAAGTCTCTCAGCGAGATAACAGAGTGCAAGACGGAGGGGGGGGTGGTTTCCCGTGGACTCACTGACGGACCGTCGATCGGGTTTGAGTTTCACTTTTAAATTTAAATGATTTCATTTAATTAATTAAGTGGTTTAGGGGTTAGTTAGGGATTAAAAGGAGAATCATTAAGTTAATTAAGCCACACTATAAATACCCTTAACCCTCATTAACCTAAAGACAACTCTCAAAATAAACTCTCTTCCTTCTCTCTTATTTCTTTCTTTACATGAACCCACCACTTAAGACTATCAAGAACTAGGGTTTGGTGGCTGCAAAAAAAGGATGGATTCTTCATCAAAATTTTTAGAAACATAAAGGTATGGGTTCTATTCACCTTTGAGATTATCTCCTCAAAGGGTTCTTTCAAAATAGATTTCAAAAATTTTAGTTTTCTTATGGGTTTCATTCAATTACGAAATTGAAGTTATGGCTTGAGTTAGATTAACATGTAATTCAACTTTTTTATAGTAATTGTTAGTGGTTTGGTCAAAATTGAAGAATATGATCCTCTATCCCTAACCCTAGGTAGTGATCTTGCCCTATATTGTATTGTGATCATTCAATTATGTTGGTTATTGGTTTGATTACTATCCTATGGTGCTATTATGATAAACTAAGATTAATTATAGGCCTATCATGGTAGTTCTTGATATGTGATTTAGGTTATGAATTATAATGTGAAATTAGCCTATGTATGGTAAGATCTTGATGATAGACTACGAGTAGAATTGGTAAGTCATAGAATCTCTACCTTTACTTGTAATTGTGATTAATTGTTTTTAAGTCATGATATTTATAGGATTATGTATTATATTAGGATTATAGGGTTTATGATGTTGAATTGAAATTTCGTGACTATGTTGTGAAGTTGATTAATATGTAATGAAACGCTAATGTGTCAACCTCACTTATATGAAGTGTGATGAAAGGACTTATACTCATACAATTCTTATTGAGGTATTGATTATGATGATTATACAAGAGGTATAGCCTATTTCTTAAATTAAGTTATGAATTGTAACTAAAGGTTAAATAAATTTCAAAAAGGAACTCTAGCTTAGCACCGAGTGAAATTGATAAAGGATTGTCCCTTACCTCATATGGAAGGTAGGAGTACTACATTACTCTAGAGAATGGAGACTATAATGCATGGCTCATAAAGAGGGTCAAAACTAAATCTCCTAGTTTTTGAACTATGTTTCCCCCATAAAAATACTAGCTAGTGGATCCACATAGTTGCTATGTTTTATGTTTTGGTACTACCTTGGAAAGTAGTCTGCCTTCTTTCGGTGTAGGTTTTATGACTTGGATTTTACACTAGCTCATGTGGTCTATATCGGTTAGGGCAAGATGTTCCCAAGAGGTAAAATGAATTAAAGGACTTGAAATCTAACTTGGATAACCTAAGGGATCTAGCTTACTCTAGGTTGGGGTATGGGAATCTACCTAGACATTGCACTAGTTAGCCTTGAGGGGAGTCTTCGGAGGAGGTTCTCATGTATGTTTATGTTATGACAATATATTATGACTATGGCACATTGTTGATACTATATTGAATAGTCCATTTATGAATATGCCTTGGGTTATATTAATAATACGTGATGAAATGAAAGCCTAAGCCCTATGATATATAAAGTTGGAAATTGGTCATGCTTTGTTGTTGAGGATACTTTATTGAGTAACGTTATGGGGCTTTGCTTGGTTATTGCACTTGTTGACTTGATAAGGACTTGAGATATATTTATCTCTTATTCATTCTTGTTATATTACTCCTTAATGTTAGGGTTGTAGTAAATCATGGTTTCAAATGTGTTGGTATAAGTATTACTTGTTGAGATAGGAAGCGTGTTTGGTTGATTAATATGATTTACCTGACTTTGCCTTATACCCCTAAAAAAGGTAGAATGCCATGCTTTGATAAAAAAAATCCCTTTTAGTATGTTTGCTTGTTTATGTGCATAATATTTCATACTTAGTACATGTGGAGTACTAACCCCGTTTTCTTCCCTTGTCCCAAACATTTTAGGTTCGGTCGTTGAAGAGTTTAGAAGGCGATATTGTTGAAGACTTGGATTCTTCCTTTCATCCAAGTAGCGTAGGTCCTCAACTTTCAAGTGAAATGCCATATTCTAGCTTTGGATTTGTTATGAGCTTATTGACTCTATCATTTCATTCCTTGTTATTTGAATATTGTACTTTCGTATGACCTATACATGGTCATATTGAATTGATGTTAGGGCTATGTCCATATTGTGATGTCTATTTCGATGGTATGAGACGAGACAATCATTGAGAATATTTCTATATTTTATATATATATTTTCAATAGAAGTAGAAGGCTATGTAACCTTCCTATATGAAGGGTCTATGTATACTCGATATGAATATATATTATGTATATGTAGAGGTCTATGTAAACCTCCTAGTAGAGATGATAAAAGTTTTAAATTATTCTGCATTTTTCAACCTATGAAATGTAATGACATGAAACTAAGAGGCTAGTCTTGTCCTTCAAATGGACGACGACGTCGTTTACGTCTAGGGGGATAACCCGGATGTTACAAGCAAGGATCAACTATTCATGCTTAAGGTAAAAAGAAGTTACCCAATTTTATGAATTTTCTTGATTGAATTGCGCGAGTAGATAAAATGTTGAATGTTTTTGACATTGATGAAAAATTAATACATTTTGATATGTTCAACCATGTTTTTGATTTGGCTAATAAAGAAGATTACAATAAAATAAATATGTTTTTAAAAACTAGTAATGGTAACGTTTAAATTTCCTGGTTGTTGATTTTTTTCTCATTTCAAAGATGGTTGGACAGGGATGAACACGAAGTACTCTAACTACCAGTTCTACTAACAATATATAAGAATAAAACATAGAAGAGTTCATCGATGAAGGACATTAATTCGTAATAATTCTCATTGTGAAATTATTAGAACTAATGCTCCAAATTCTATTCAAAATATCTTTAGGGATCAAAGACTTTGAAAGGGAAGGGAGAACAAAATATAAGGAATATCCAAATGGATTCTTATTCTTCCGTACTAGAATATACTCATCTATTTAAGATGGAACAAGAAAAATTGAATTCGCATTTTATATCGGTCTTGAATCTGAAAGATTTATTTATATTTATTTTTTTCTCCCACATAACTGAATGTAAGTAATGATTAACATTTATATTGGACTTGGTCAAAATGAGGATTATTTGACATATATTTATGCATGTAAAGTCAAGTGGAATGAAAAAAAGATAAGAATCTAAAATATAGAAATATTGGCATCTGTGGACGTGTCCTACGCCTCATTTTTATCAACCTTATCCTATGGATAATATAGCTAAGATTTTTGTCGATAGTGTTATAAATCGTTATCACCAACATAATGATGACGATGACATGTAATGTAGACAAGAAATGATATGAGTCAGTATTTTGATTAATTTATATGAAAATGTATTACTTTTTCAATTTGTTAAATTGTACTACTTAAATATTGTTAATATAATTAAATTGGTAAAAAGAGACAACACTAAGCAATAGTAAAATAAATATCTAGATTATATCCATATTTAACAAAATGATGCTTGCAACAAATAAACAGAGAGAATTTGTGGAAACTGATTCTGCCAATAAATAGATAATCTAGTTTAATATTTACTTTATAAAAAATTTCGCAATAATGAAATTGTTCTCTTCCTGTTGATTGAAAGTAGGTGTCCTCAAACTCAAAACCCATCTGCATGAGTATATATCATGTCATCCAAAATTTTAAACAATTAGAAAATAAAAGACTTCTATTTATACATATTAGGTATCTTGCATTATCAAACAATAGCTCAAGTAGAGAGGAGGACATCTATTCCATTAGTTTAAGTCATATACTAAAAGAAGTTTCTAATTATGCATACTCGTATGTTGAAATATATAGATGGCAGTTTGTCCGTATATTTGACATTTATGTTAGGAAAAAAGCAGAATGTAGTCAACAACCTAGAACACAAAGCAACTAGCTCGTTTATCGTAAACCCGTAGAGACCAAAAAGACGAAATAATAAATATTCTGCTAATTTCTATAGTTAGATGACAATATAAAAAGATAACAATTAGGCATCACATCATTTTATTTTGCTTGTAACTCCTAAACAAAAAATGGAACTTTACGAATCAGTTAAATGAATGAAAATGGAAGTCTGTAACTAAATTTTAACTTTTAAGTGACTGTAGATGTGGCTTTTTGTTCTTGTACCTAACTTGTCCATTGCAGAGAGGAGGAGGATTATACTTTTTAGTTTGTTCTAATTAAAATAGCTACATAAAAGTTTGATCAAATAAAACCTAGATCAACGTAAGATTTTTTGTTTCTTAAAATATTGTAGTATTCAACATTTTCATTGCACCTTTCATAAGTTTGAATTTCTTGAATATTCTTTTCATTGGACTACCATGTATCATCTACAATGTGTTGGAATTATATATCTTTCGCCAAGTGATTCAGAAACATGAACGGTCTAGGAATTCTAGTCTATTTCTAGATGAGCCCACCAATTCATCCACGCATCATTGAACAATAATATCAACGTGCTATTTTAATTACACAGGGACTTCCTTGTGCTTATGCTACTTGTGATATTGCCTAATATTCCGCACATAATATAAAGAAAATCTGCGAGACAATCCAGTCAAATGTCGTGGTGTAACTTTGTTATTCAGTGTCAATCAACATTGAAGTGATCATGTATATAGAGATGTATGTTCTCTTCTCTATTCATTTTCTCATTGCCCATCTCTATCCTTCAGAGTTGTAACAACAAAATTGGCCCAAAAAACTTCCACTATTATCAATTACAAAGGAGTGACTATATTTCTATTACAATTTGAAAGCATAAGGTAAAGAGAGAAGAATGTATTAAACATTATGGTTTATATATAAGAGGAGGATTATCCTATTTAGTTAGTTCTAATTAAATAGCTAAAACGGATCCAATGAGAGCTATATCACAACTCACAATGATGTAGTTCGAAAGTATGGTTACTTCTAAATAATGAAATTCATGTGCTCTATATTAAAGCAAGATGTGGGGAATTGGAAGTTCAAAATACAGGTTAGGAACAACAACAACAACAAAAATAAACTGATACTAATTCTTCCACGCTACAATTACAACATCAACATACATAAAAATTGTATATCACTATACCTTCTCAACGAGGGGAAATTGCCTGTATGAATTTCTTATTTATTACAATTTATTTCTTAGTTTTTTATTTTTACTCACATGCTACAGTCTACACAATCTTATACTATAAAAAACATTTTAGAGATATCAACTTATGAAGTAATTTCATTGTACAGTTACTGAACAAAAAGAAACATCTTTAGAAGACAAAAATATTACAGATGAAAAAAAAATAATGATTACTAAAGCCAACTGCAACGAATTTTCAATGAATTACGAAGAAGGTGTTTGTATAATGTTTTCTTTCATATCTTACTTACAACTATTTCCCTCTTTATGTTTCTTTACTATAGAAGTCTTGGAAGAGTATGCTGATTCTTGCTTATCAAAGTCTTGCGGGTAGTGTATGGTTATCTAAATTTTTCCCCTCTCTAAGTCGACAAGAGTACATTATAGAAGACATTCATCATTCCGAGACTAATGAAGAGATTTATTTCTTTCATTTTTGGACTTAAACTCTAACCCCGCTATTAAAATATGTCATTATCGTGCTTCAAACTGATGACAATAGAGAAGGTATGTTCCACAAGTCACGAAAATAAGCTTGGTATTTTTTTGTTAAACTGACTTACATGGATTCTGCTACAGGTGATACTTTTGTGCTCTATCTCTTAATATGCAGACATTCCAAAGTTAGCCTTCTGCATAACAGACAAGTTACAGATGAAGCGTTTTCTACCAACAAACTTTAGCACGTTCTTGAGACAAATATTACAATTGAAACAATGTAATGAGCACTAATGCCTATTTCCATAACTTCTCAGTGAATTACAGTGAATCCCCCATATGCCCGTAATCCCCGATATTCATACAAAACATATACTTTGAGATACTAGCTTAAAAATACACAAGACAAGTTATTACGAGGAATTTCAAAAAAACAAAAGAAGTTGCGAGATTCAGTTAATACAATACTGATATAAGAGTTATAAAACACATCGATCATTAAGGTGTATGAGTAGAACCCAATGTGAATACGAGTTTGTATATATTTTAGGCCTCAAATTGAAACTTTGTTTTAGGCACCCAATTACGTTGAACCGCCCCTTAGTAGGACATAGAATCTTGAAGGTTGATTCGAATAAAGAATACTCATCTTAAATTCATATACTTATGAAGTCATAACTAAAAGGAGGTAATTGTGGTGACAATTAGGTGTTGATTGAAACAAAGAGATGACTGAAAAGACAATTTTTTATCTCACATCAAACTATTAATGGAGTATTCCTTAACTAAGGCTGAAGACTTTTCAAATTTAAAAAATATAGGCTCAAAAATTAGATGTTCGAAAATCGATAGAGAGACAGTTTCATTCAAGAATACTGCTCACACTGAGGAAACAAGGATTTCAAACTGAGTGTCCCCGTGATGAAAGGGGGAAACAGACGAGTCTCATAAAAGTTCAATCGTAGGAGACCTCATGAGGTCTTTTATTGAAAAAAATTATTATTGACCAAATTTAATTTAAAAGGAAATCTTATGAGGTCTTTTATTGTAAAAAAGAAATATTATTGAACAAATATTTTTTTTTTTTTTAAAGAAAAAGTGACCTCAGCGATTATCTAAAATTAAATAATTATACTTTATTTAGCAAAAAGCAACTTCGTGAGGTAAAATATTTAAGTTAAAGTCACATTCAAAATAAATTTTTATATAAGCGACATAAAATATTCTTCGGTGGATTTTTAAAATATATAATCGACGTCCTGAGGTCTCTCTCATTAGAAAAAATATATGCAAATACCGACCTCATGAGGTCTTGCGACCTATTTTTAAGGTCTATTTTAACAATTTCTTTAGTAGTGAGGGTACAACAACCTAAAATATGAGAGACATTGATATTTATAATGCATAGAAGTAAAAAGACTCTAGTACTAGTAATGTTGATTTTGTTATTGATGGTTTCATATAATGTGTGAACAATATTATACTACTCGTGTAATTAGGTACACTAATGAGATAGATCTGATAATACAATACATATTCACCTAGGATAGTTCACAATTAAATTTAATACGTGGAAGAATCAAAATAACCATAGTGTCAAAACAACACAAAAGAGTGATGTCTGAGATGATATCTCAACTTAGAAGTGTTGGTCATGTTGATTAATGAGCAGTGTGTTTATACTTTGATTTGGTCTCTTCCTAGTTAT
Organism: Solanum peruvianum; assembly: GCA_027705065.1. Taxonomy (NCBI): domain Eukaryota; kingdom Viridiplantae; phylum Streptophyta; class Magnoliopsida; order Solanales; family Solanaceae; genus Solanum; species Solanum peruvianum. The sequence continues at coordinate 32,087,719 of JAKWJD010001764.1, read as the reverse complement.
CAGAACGTATATATATTAACTTAGCCCATAACAACCATAGTTAAAGCTTTTTCAATATAATACTTCAAGTGATGCTTCAAGATGGTAAAGTAATGATGTTTAAAACCAGACGTGATGCGTACGTGGGAAAATAAAGTGAGAAAAAACATTCACGATTATAGTGTAAGAAAGTTTGTAAAGGAGGATTAATGGAAAAAACGGAATCTCAATGGGGATTCTTTTAGAATAGTAGCCTTTTGAATTCCAACAAGGGACCATATTTTTCAATTTATCATTCTTCTTTGGTAAATATGGTAAAATTTTAATACTTATGTTTCTCCTTATTTCACTAGAATTGGTTTAATGCAAATATCTTGAGAAATCCTTGTTTGCATTTAAAATATGTTTTGATTTGATCAACAACTTTTCTCTTTCACTGCTTATAATTAAATATCTATAAGAGATCTTTTGTATATAAGTGAAAAGTTTGACAGAAAAAAAATCTATCTAAATGATAATGGATTGTACCATATAACTTCGGATAGTGCATAGTGAAGGTTACGAGAGCTTGTGGAAATATTGAGTGTCACATTGTGTTATTTAATTTTATTATGTCTATTTCTTAGTTATACTTTTATTTTCACGAATAATTGAGCATGGTCTATACCTTTAGAGTGAATTATCAACATTGATTTAAATGATAGGCATTCCCTTGTATACATTTTATATTCCTTTTGCTAAATTCATTGGTGATGTACCATGGATATACGTTCTTTTTATGTTTTAAACTAGAATTTTTGTGTGTGTCTTATGCATTTGTTAGTATATGTGATTGTATTCTTTAGGAAATAGGTTCTGGAGAAGTTGGTGATGAAATGTTGTAGCAGTAGTAATTATTGGTGATTGAAGACATGACCTACGAGTCGTAGAATCTTCTACGAGCTATAGTAGGAGTCTTGTTTGAAGTGGTTATTCCTGGAGGTAAGTGTGAAACGAACAAAGATAATTATGAACATCAGTTGCTTCCACGAACCAAACAATGGAGTGTTACGAATGTTCATAGTTGTTAATTTATCAGTGATCAAATGACGTGTTAACAGGATGGTCATAGAAAGATCTATAAACAGTAGATCATAACCATAGATGTTGCTACTGAAGTAAAGGATTAACTGAGGATTGACAAAGGCTACCTAGGACTATAGGAATATTCACGAGTCATAGGTGCCAAGCATAGAAATGACTACCCATGCAGAATTTCCTTAGATATCCTTTTCCAAGTATGTTTAGGATTTGATGTCGATAAGAATTAGTTGTAATTTTTATTTTTTAGGCTCTTAGACGTTTTGATACTTTTTATTTTGGCTTTGAGAATTAACTTAAATATATTTTTAGGATTTAATTGTTGAAGTGTTGATTTATAATATTCCTTTTTTGTTGATCAATTAAAGATTTTATTTTTCATTCATCCTAGTTGTAAGTTCATTACTTCTTCTATGCATCACACTATGAATTTTAAATACTCAAGAATGAGTAGATATATTGATAACTTTGGTTGTGGAAATCATGACTAATTAACAAAGTATACCGAATAATTAGGTAAGTTTCAATATTGTTAGTGCATATATTGTTAATCTCTTCCTTTTGAATGCTTTTAAACGGTTTGTAACGTAAAAACTTAGCTTACTCCTACATGTAGATCTGTAAACCAATCCCTTAGGAGATAACTAACTTACCAACTTTTCATGTCAAACACTAGAAAATTGTTACTTTTATAAGGATTACTACATTAAGAACTTGTGGTGAACGCACATACTTTAGTTTTATCTCATTTCGATCTTACAAATTGATTCTTTTACTTAATTACTTGTTGCTAAAATCAATCAATCGTTATTTTTTGTTAGAACCCCCCCCCCCCCTTTTACAGAAATAATTTGGCTAAAATTCTGATCAACAGGTAATTGGCCTAAGTCTAGATCACATTCCACGTTGGATCGACCCTAAACTCTATTAGGTTTTTTATTTGACAACGATTGCTTATACTTATTCAGGGAAGTACCATGTGGACTCAATGAATAGGTGGTGCCTTAATAGTAGTGTCATAAATTGACATGGTCCCATCATTATAGAGAAGCCAAAGGGGAAAATTTTGGGTCGAAAAACTTTTTCGTAGTAACATGGAATTTTCCATCCTAGTCCTAATTTTGATTAGATCGAAGTCATTCAAGTCTAGGAGAATTGGGTTGATAAAATTATGAATTTGATCATACGAGAAGATAGGTAAGTCATTCAGAAACCCGTACGACTTAAGGGAATTTAATTTGGGCGAGTAGTACTCTAAGAATCGTTTTTAGCATGAGTGCTTAGTTTGTAAATGTCATTGGTGGAAAATATGTTGTTAAATAGGGTCTTGGAATTATTACTTTTGCTCGCTAGTTCTGTGAAAGATGCTGAGGCAAGATTCTTGCTTCCAGGGCGGGTACGCTATACAGGGGTGGGTGCCGCCATTACGGGGCAGCCGCGACTTAAAGTCATAAATTTACCTCAAGTATGATTTATTCTGCAATTTTTGAACTTGAGATATAACGAACAAACCCGGGGCCAATTAGACTTTGTTGACTAATTAGTACTAATTACCTGTTCTATGTATATCGAGTTTACATAGACCCTTCGTATAGGAAGATTACTTAGTCTTCTACTTTCATTGCACATAAGTATATAAAATATAACATATTCATAATAGTCGTCTCACTTCATAACCAGTAACTTGGGCATAACCGATTCATCAAAGTAAGAGTGTCTAACATGGTCTATACAATGCTTGATAGTAAATTAAAAAGAAAGAACATAATAGTCTTAAAATCAAAACAACTTCACTAGCTAGATAGTGGCATCACTCTCGGAAGGTGAGGACCTATCCTACTTAGAGGAATAAGAGATCTAAGCCTTCTTCAAGTCGTCTTCAAAGCACTTCAACGACCGAAAACACAAAATGTTGGGGAAAAGGAAGAAATGGGGTTAGTACATTACTTGTACTAAGTATGAGATCATATGCACACATACTATGAAAACATGCTAAGAAAAGGGAAATTTCATAAAGTATGATCTTTTCATTTAAAACCATTATGAATATTCAACAAGACCATACAACCCAATAATGCATGTTCATTAAGTCATAGGTATTGTACATCGCAAGACCAACAACATCAAAACTAGTCAAGTCAACATGCTTATCATATGATCGAATACATATTCAAGCAACTCTATCATCAAGTCATATTAGCAACAAGCATGTATAAGAGTGCATTTTAACATAACCAAATGAATACAATTATCCATGAACCCCTATCAAGTCCAAGTAAAATGACAAAGCAAATCCCCATAACCTTATTCAATCAAGTAACCCAACAATAATCATGACCAACATCCTACTTCACATAACATAGCATTTAAGAGTACATATCATCATACTTTAACCATATAGACAAACACATATACATAAGTGAAAGTAATTATCATACAGTATCAAAAATGTGCAAGTTCATAATGTACATATCATATATCATCATAAGCATATTCATACATAAGAACATCCTCCTAAGACTCCCCTCAAGGCTAACTAGTGCAATGCTTAGGTAGAGTCCCATACCCCTACCTAAACTAAGCTAGACCCCTAAGGTTTTAATAGTTAGAGTTCATTTTATTAGTTCATTTTACCTTTTGGGAACATCTTACCATAACCGACATAGACTAAATGAGCTACTGTTGAATCAGGTGTCGTGGAGCCCTACACCGGAAGAAGGTGGACTACCTTCCAAGGTAATACCGAAAAATAAAAATAGCAACTACGTAGATCCGCTAGCTAGTATTTATCTCGGGGGCAACATAGTTCAAGAACAAGGAGATATAGTTGGGACTTTCTTTATGTTACGAGCATTATCGTCTCCAATATCAAGAGTACATTAGTGATCCTAGCTTCCCTATGTGAGAAGTGACATTCCTCACTCTAGTTCACTTGGTGCTAATCTTCAGTCCCTTTTGAAATGTCTTTAATGTCTCTATTAAATACCATAACATAATGTAGGTCATAGGTCTAATTCTTGTATAACATCATTATCATCATAGCTCAATAAGAATTGCATGAGTGTTGTCCTTTCATTAAAATTAATATAGGTGAGATTAGCACATTAAAATCTTTATATCATGATATAACACATTGGTAAATCATTCACCATCCTTAAAACATTCACATCCTAAGCCTACACCTCACAATTATAATCAAGACATTTCAATTCAACATTATACCACCCTATCAATCCTAATAGAAGGCATACTCTAATACAACATCATGACTTAATCAAAAGTAACCATAATTTTAAGTAACGGATAGGGATCATAAGACATACCAAGTCTCCTTCATAGTTCATCATAAAGGTCTTACCATAAACCCTCAAATCAACCCAATTTGTGTATACATAATCATAAGTGAATAATCAACATTATAGCTTAAGACAAGATACTTAGGTCAATTCACAATATATTTTATAGCATAAATCATCAATTCAAGAAATAGCATGTAAAGACTAAAATTAACCCTAATTAATTCATTATAAGTATAAAAACATCATCTACTAGTAATTCAACAAATAACCAAGTCAGTTTAATCAATACAACCTAATTCATATCAAGATCAAAACCTAGGGTTAAGGGTTAAGGGTCATCATCTACAAATTAAACCAAACCATAAAAATATATCATAATTAAGTTTTAATTCCTTTCAATATATTCATAATATCCAAAATAAATCATACACGAAAAAATTCATAACATTAATTTCGTATAGGATGAAAACCCACTTGAAAACTCAACTTTGAAAATCAATTTGATGGAACCCTTTGAGGAAAGAAGTGTAAAATTTGAATTAGATCCCATACTTTGATGTTTGATGAAGAATTTATGGTGAAATCTTCCCTTTAAAGCCCCCACAACCCTCCTCTAGCTTAGTCTTCAATATTGTTTTCCACAAAGAGAGAAAGAAGAGAGAAGGAAATGAGTTTTGTTTTATGAGTTATAATTAGTCTAATAGGGTTGTAGTCAATTAACTTATTAGAATTTTCTTAGTCCCTAACTAACCACAAAACCCATTAATTAATTATTTAATACTTAGTCAAAATGTGCAGGAAATTGGACCCTCATAGACGAGACCTCGATCAACGGTCCGTATGTCAGTAGACGACCACCCGCCCTTCCGTGATGCACATCCGTAGTCTTGGTAAGAGACTCTGCACATAAGTCCCTCCAATAATTGTATAAGCATTGATTGACGGATGGTATCGACGCCCCGTCAATCAACACATGCCCCGTCTATGCCATTTCGTGGGTGCACAATGCCTAGGCAGTGTTTGACTCCAAAAGCAAGGGTACTCCTCAAGGGCCCTTGGTTGGTCCTTGAGGAGTCGTACCCGGACGTTTCTACTATTTATCAACTTAAACACGGGTTATAAAACCCTTCCACCAATTTTCATCATTTTCCAACTTCTAAAATCTAGCCAAATAGGCTAAGTCATGCTAGTACCTCCTTGAACTACTTTTCAGATGTCATGGACGTTCTTGGATGTTTTTGTTTCAACACTTCCTAAATGAATTGTATTCATTAAAATGGCCCTTAAAACAGTCTGTAGACCTTATTAAATTAATGTTACGCTCTATAACATGTCTTGGATTTTTGAAGTGTTACATTATCCCCCCTATAGGAACATTCGTCCCCGAATGTCACTAAAATTTTTTGAAGGAAGGAATACACTCGAAACTAGCATCCCAACCAACAAAAATTTATATGATTATAAAACATATAACTTACACAAGGCAATTAGAAAAGCTTCAATTACCACATAGAAGGCTCAACAATTCATTATGAGGAACATTCTTCTCACAACAACACGAGGTCAACGTAGCAATTATGAGTTAATTATGCAAAAGTTCAACCTATCAATAAGCTATGTATCATTTTGTAAAGATTCACCATATCGTAATGCACAACATGATTCAAAACAAACAAAATTGCAATTTTCAGATCCAATGAACATATTTCACTGTAATTCACCATAATGAAATAAAAAATGCATCTTTTTGCATAACGTCATCAAAAATTAAGAAACTTCAATATTCTTTTCATTATTTTCATTTTAGTAAGAACTACTAACCATAGTAATCAAATAGATGTATGTAACGGGACTTCATGTCGGCCTCGGGCTCCCATATTGCACCCTACTCTAGATGATTCTTCCATAATACCTTTATGGCAGCAACTTCTTAATATCTTAACTTCTTCAATTGTGTAACAAGGATTTGAGCCAGAGCTTCATCATAAGACAGGCTCTCTTTCACACCAAGACCCTCAATAGAAAGAATAGACTCGGGATCACCGATACACTTCTAAAGCATAGAAACATGGAAAAACCACATGAACTGATGCCAATTCGCAAGTAAGGTTCAATTCGTAGGCAACTTTGCCAATCCTTTTCAAGATTTCATAGGGAACCACATAATGAGAACTCAACTTCCCTTTCTTGCCAAATCTAACCACCCCTTTCATAGGAGAATTTTCAAATACACTTTATACCTTATTCAAACTATAAATCATGTCTCGTATGATCGGCATAGTATTTCTTATAATATGAACTTTCTCCAAAGTCTTATAAATCAAATTGGGACCAAGAAGGGAAGTCTCACCCACTTCAAACCATCTAATAGGATACCTACACCTCCTACCATATAAGGCTTCATAAAGAGTCATGGATATAGATGAATGACAACTATTATTTTAAACAAACTCTACCAAAGGAAAATCCTTGTCCCAATTTCCCTTGAAATTAATAATACAATCCCTAAGCATATCTTATAGGGTTTGAATAGTACGCTCTGGCTTGACCATCCGTTTGGGGATGAAAAGTTGTACTTAGCTTTACCATAGTACCCAACCATTCTTGGAATGACCTCCAAAACCTAAATGTAAATTGTTCACACCTATCTGATATGATGGATAACAGAATACCATGGCGACATACAATTTCATCTATGAAGATCCTTGGATAATCCTCCACAAAATAAGTAGACCCGATGGGAATAAAATGCACGGACTTGGTCAAGCCATCCATAACAACCCATATAGAGTCATGTTGACTTTGAGAACGAGGTAAACCCATTACGAAATCCATATTGATTTCTTCCCACTTCCAAGTAGGAACTTGGATTTCTTGTAGCAAGCCACCTAACTTTTGATGCTCGACTTTCACTTGTCGGAAATTTGGATACATAGCAAAAAACTCCGCTATGTCCTTTTTTAAACCTTCAAACCAAAATACTTTCTAATGTCATGGTAAATTTTCGTCAAACCCAGATAAATGGAGTAACGTGAACCATGGGGTTCCTCAAGGATCCGGTTCCTCAAGCCATCAACATGGTTATTTAGCTTGCTAAGAACGGATTCCTTCAACTCCATCAATGATTAATCAAGGTTTTGTTTAGAATTCACCTCAACTATCGGAGTTACGATGGACCATCAAACCACCGTTCAATAAATCTTCCACCTAACTCCCATTTTATCCAACCTATGAACATCTCTCAGTAGGTCCTTTTTGGCTTCATCTATGTGAGATACACTACCCATAGTCATACGACTTAGATCATCCGCAACTACATTGGACTTGGTAGGGTGATAGAGAACACTCATATCGTAATCTTTCAACAATTCTAACCACCTTCTTCGTCGGAGTTTCAACTCCTTTTGACTAACACAAATTGGAGACTATTGTTGTAGGTATGCATGATACACTCGAATTTACTTCTCGAAAAGAAGTGTTAGAGGTCCTATCATGTAAATAACCCAACTATGAGGTTGGGGTCGATCCCACGAGGAAAATGATGTAGACTTAATTTTAACCTACAATTACTTCTATTTAATCAAGTCCTTCCCGAAAAATAGGTAATAAAATGGGGGTTTTTAGTAACAAAGGAATTAAATATTTCTTAGTAAACAAGATGCAAGTATGAATATTTGATATTTATCAAGTGATGAGAGTATCTAGGGCATAAGTGTTCCCCACACGTTCACGACACGGTAATTCTAGCTATAACAATCCTTTCCTAGTATCTTGCATGCAAAGTGGTAAGTTATGTATCCCTAATTCCTTTGTGTGGAAGCTACGAAATTTCACTCCGCACCTTGGTTCGGCTACATGTGTATGCGTTACTAAACCTTATCTTTACCTCATATTAAGCATCATAATTGATGTATGGCTTAGTTGTTACTTTGCACCAATCGACACTAGCCTATTAAATAGTGTATACTAAATCTACGATAATTATTTTTTTATTATCTACCTCCTTGGTCGGGCAAGTTGCAACAAGGCGAGTTCTAACGCGTGCATACGTTAAAAAGACTTCTAAATGAAAGAATTATCAATACATGCAAGACACTATTTTTGAATTGTTATTTTAGTTAGTTTTTACCATGTTATTTACTCATGGTTGCCACAACCCTAGTTATAGATGTAGTTACCCATGTTAGCAATCACACAATTCATATTGATTAAGGCTAACTAGTGCAATGCTTAGGTTGAGTCCTATACCTCTACCTTGACTAAGATAGAACCCTTAGGTTATAATAGTAGAGTTCATTCCTTTAGTTCATTTTACCTTTTGGGAACATCTTGACCTAACCGACATAGACCACACAAGCTAATGTGGAATCTGGTGTCATGGAACCCTACACATGAAGAAGGCGGACTACTTGCCAAGGTATTACCAAAAAATGAACATAACAACTACGTGGGTTCACTAGCTAGTATTCCTATGGGGGCAACATAGTTCATGAACTAGGAGATATAGTTAGGACCCTTTTTATGCTACGTGCATTTAAATCTCTAATCTCAAGAGTATGTTAGTTATCCTACCATCCCAATGAGGGAAGGGAGACTCCTTACTCTAGTTCACTCGGTGCTAAGCCAGAGTCCCTTTTGAAATGTCTTTAATATCTTTATTAATCATTTTAACTTAATGTAGGTCATAATTTCTAACCCTTGTATAACATCATCATCATCATAATTCAATAAGAATTGCATGAGTATTGTCCTTTCATTACAATTCATATAAGTGAAGTTAGAACATAATATCTTCATATCATGATAAGGCACATTGGTAAAACGTTAACTATCCTTATAACATTTACATCATAAGCCAACACCTCACAATTATAATCAAGACATTTCAATTCAAGATCATACCACCCAATCATTTCTAATACAAGGAATACTCCAATACAACATCATGACTAAATCACAATTAACCACAATTTGAAGTAAAGGATAGGGATCATAAGACATACGAAGTCTCCTTTATAGTTCATCATCAACATCGTACCATAAAGCCTCAAATCAACCTTATTTAGGTATACATCATATTAAGTCAATAATCAACATGATAAAAAGGATAGAATATCAACTACATAACAATTCAATACTAAATCATAGCTTAAGACAAGATACTTAGTTCAATTCACAGTATACTTTAAAACATAGATCATCTTCTCAATAACTAGAATGGAAACACTAAAATTAACCCTAATTCATTCATGATTAGTGCAAAAACAACATCTAGTAATATTTCAACAAATAAACGAGTCAATTGAACCAATACAACCTAATTCATATCAAGATCAAACTTACGGTTAAGGTTTAAGGGTCATCTTCTACAAACTAGACCAAACCATCAAGATATATCATAATTAAGTTAGAATGAATGTTAATATATTCAAAATATCAAATATAAATCATAAAAAAACAATCATAAAATCAATTTTTTATTGGATTAAAACCCACTAGAAAACTCAACTTTCGAAATCAATTTCATGGAACCTTTGAGGAAAGAGGTCTGAAAGGTGAATTAAATCCCATAAATTAATGTTTGATGAAGAATTTATGGTGAAATATTCCATTTACAGCCCCAAAAACCTCCCCTATCTTGGTTATTAGTGGTGTTTTCCACTAGAGATAAAAACAATAGAGAAGGAAGAAAGTTTTGTTTTGTGAGTTGTCATTCGTCTAATGGCGTTGGGGTCTTTATACGGGGGGTTAATTATCTTAATAAGAACTCCCTTAATCCCTAAATTACCACCAAAACCCTTAATTTATTATTTAAGAATTAGTCAAAACTTGCAGGAAATTGGACCCTCGCAGAAGAGACCTCGATCAACGGTCCATCTGTGAATCGACGACCACCCTCCCTTCCATGCTTAACATCCATAGTCTTGGTAAGAGACTCTGAAAATAAGGGCGTACAATGAATTTTCTATGTGTTGGTCAACGGATAGCATCCACGCCCTATCGATCAACACACGCCCCGTCGATGCTCTTTCGTGGGTGCATACTGCCCAGGAAGTGTTTGAATCCAAACACAAGGGTCCTTGGTTGGTCTTTGAGGAGTTGTAACTGGAAGTTTAAACTTTGAATCAACTTAAACACATGTTGACACCCTTCTATCAATTTTCATCATTTTCTGATTTCTAAAAGCTAGTCAAATAGGCTAAGGCACGCTAGTATCTCTTTGAACTTCTTTCATGACGTCATGGACGTTTTGGTTTCTAGACTTCCTAATAGCCTTATATTTAATAAAATGGACCTTAGAACAGTGTCTAGACCTTATGACACTTATGTTAGGCTCTAGAACACGTCTTCGATTTTTGAAGTGTTACATATATAATATTTGTTTCTTATGATATATATATATATATATCATCATTTTCTTGTCTATATGTTGCGACATATTTCTTTATTTATTTTTAGCATTACTAAAAAATTTATTAATTAATTATAAATTTTTCTTCTTTTTTCTTAAAATATAATAAAATAAAAATCAAATAGCACCATTTATTCTGTTATGATCCTTGGTGTGTATTTTTTTTTTAAAAAAAACGTTTTGTGTGTGTTACGCTCCTAGGCTAATTAATTTTTTTTCGTTTATTGAAAAATTGTAACTAATATGAATATATTATTTTAATAACAAAAAACTTAAGTTTAGCCAAATATATGTTAATAGAGCGATCATTCTACAACCACGAGACTCTGGGTGTCTCATACGTTCTATCTTATCAATAGATATCCTTACCCGATATTTGTTTTTCGTAGACTAAAAATAAAGATTTTTTTGTTTTAATTAACGAATTATTAGGTGAATGGAATACCTAAAAAACTCAATTCCAAGTAGCGAATCTAAACATAAAAAATATTTTTCTTTTACTTTTTTTTTTCAAATTATTTACAATTGCAAAAACATAAATGGAATAGGTGTGAAAGATCTTGCAACTCCACTGTGGACTTTTTAGAATCCGAGCTTCGTACTTTGACTGTATTTGGGTATTTTATTATTTGGTTAAATTTATGTTTGTTGGCTATTTCAATTATTCATTATTTTGATACTATGTATTATATATATAAAATTTCTCTCTCACACACCCTTTGAGTCTCTAGAATTTTTGTTACACACTGTGTGTCCGGATACGTTCCATAGGACTTCTGTCTAGAATAAGTTAGTGTGCAGTTACACACGTGATTCTAGGTTATCACACATGTAAGGCGGGGTTGGACCACCACTTAAGCTAGAATAACTATGCTACCGGTAACCTGACCCTCCTTTCCTTGAGTTGTCCTCTCTAGTAAAGCTAGTCTAGCTACCTTCCATATAGATGCTAAACCTAAAAAAACTATTCCGGGTACACTAAGTTTATTTGCATCATGTGTATTTGACCTAACGAAATCTATTAAAGGAACCCACTCTAGACAAAAATGTTCAATTTATGTGCTATATGAAAATAATTGGTTCACATGGTCTTTCAATTAGTCACAATCGGGATTGTTGGAATTCTGACCCCCAAATTCGCCTTAGGAACAGGTTTATTCTATATGTTCCTTTGAGAAATTACAACAGTTACGTTTTGTGAAGTAAATAAAATAATGACACAATATTTTATCGAGGAAAACCGCAACTCACAAGGGTAAAAACCACGACCTACACCTCTGTAGGATTTAACTCCACTTTATTAACTTTCAAGTCTCAACAAAAGATTACAAAGCTATGTAACCTAAGGAATTATAAACTCTAATTCCTAGCTAAGAAATTATAAACTCTAATTTCTAGCTACCCAAAGACACAAAACCCCCGGTTTTATATCTTCCAATGTTCTTCAAGTTCTACAACTTGTCGAACAACTCCTACTCACAAAACTCAGATTGTAAACAAGACTCTTGAATGCAATCTTACAATTTTTCCTCACAAATTGCAACACTCACAATAAATCTCAAAACTCTTTCAAACTTCTTGATCGTGTTTTGATCTTCTCTCTATGTAAGTGCGCAATTTCTTTTATGCAAATAGCTCCCTATTTATAGATCAAAACTTCAACAAATCCTTGTATAATTCAACTTGTATTTGCCTTCTACAAATCCTTGTTGACTTCTACTTGGACTCCTTTTCTATAGAATTTCCTTAAATAAATAAGAAAACATAATTTCCTTAAATAGGAATTAATTTTCCTTCTTTCACTTGGCTTTGAACTCTTTTATAAAAGGAAACATTTTCTACTTGTTGCTTGTCGAAAAAATAATAATTCCACAGCTTTATAACTTCTAATTCACGTGGTTGACGTCCTCCTTATCCAAGTCGGATTCGTTCTGTAAGGAACACGTATGTACAACCTGTTTCTTTCATCTGTTTCTGTATTTGTCAATTACCAAAATCTTTATCATTCTAACAAATTCCCCCTTTTTGATGATGACAATTATACATTTCGAACTCAACAAATAAGACACACATCTTTCTTCTTTTGCCATGTTACTACTACAACTCCTTAACTTTGCCATAGTCAAAAACAACAATACTTTAACAAATTCCCCCTTTTTGACTATGGCAAATTTTATCTGCTTGCATTGAATATGTACACATAACTCATTTGTCATCATCAAAACAACAATACTTTAACAGGGATGTACCCCCTAGACGTAATCGTCGTCGTCGTCCTTGAAGAGGACTAGTACTAGTTTCTTAGAATTTATCACTACAATCATAGATTATTACGTGGAAACTTTTAAACTTTCTTCTATATCAATCATGAGGTTTTCATAAATATAATATAAATTCATATCGAGTTTATAGACCCTTTGTATAAGAAGATTACATAAAATCTTCTACTTTTATGGCACACACACAAACACACACACACACACACACACACACACACACACACACATACACATATATATATATATATATCGAGAGAGAGAGAGAGATATATAAGAGATAACATAATCTTAAAACGGATGTCTCATATTATAAAAATCTAAACAACACTATAACTATTGGGCATGGACCATAAATTAATTCTATAAAAGCCACATATAGGCTATACAATGTTAGTACTCAAATGAAAGGAAATAAACATAGTGTATTTAAGAGTAATCAACATCCAATGCTAGAAAGTGGTATTGTCCTCGAAGTGGTGAGACCTACCCAACTTGCGAATGAGAATCCAAGTTTTCCTTCAATATCTTCACGAACATTTCAATGATCAGAACCTAAAATTTTTTGGGGAAAAGGGAGAAATGGGGTTAGCACATCACTTGTACTAAGTATAGGACCATATACACACACCACATAGAAATCATGCCAAAAAGGTACATTTCATGAGAGCATGCTAATTTAATTTGAAAATCCTTAAGCAAATTTAAGAACCAATACAAGTCAATAATTCATATACAATAAGTCAAGAAAATGTATATCATATGACCAACAATACTAAGGCTAGTCAAGTTAACATGCATATCAACACAATTGAGAACATAATCAAGACCACTCTATTATCAAGTTACAACATCAACAAGCTTATATTAGAGTTCATCAAATCATAACTAAAGCAAGACCATTACTTATGAACCCTCATTATGTCCACTAGTGTAATAACTATCAAAGCCCCACAACCTTACTCAATAAAGCAAATCTAACAAGAGCCATAACGAATGTCCAACTTCACATACAATATCATTTAGTGACATATCTAGTTCTTAATTCCCTTTTTGGTATATATTCACCTCTCACCCGAAGTTTGTCATACCCAGATCTCAAGTCAATCATAGAAAAGTAGCTTTCCCCTTGGAGTTGATAAAATATATCATCAATCCGAGAGAGAGGATACTTGTTCTTAATAGTGACTTTGTTGAATTGGCGATAATCAATGCGCATTCTAAGGGACCCATCATTCTTCTTCACCAAAAAAACCGAAGCACCCCATGGATAAATACTAGGTCTTATGAAGCCTTTAGCCAGTGAGTCCTTGAGTTGAGCCTTGAAATCTTTCAATTCGGCCAGAGCCATCCGATAAAGAGGAATTGAAATGGGATTGGTATCTGGTAGGAAGTTAATAACAATATCAATTTCCCATTCGGGAGGGATTCCGGGTAGATCATTACGAAAGACCTCCACAAATTCCCTTACTATAATGTCTAACTCAATGGGAGGATTTTAAGAGTCTAAATCTCTAACTCTTACAATGTGATATAGATACCCTTTTGAGATCATTATACAAGATTTAAGACAAGAGATAATACGACCTCTAGGAATAGAATTTCCCCTATTCCACTATAAAACGGGTTCATTTGGAAAGTTCTACAATCAATGGACGCAAATAATCATGCAACCAACCATCCCCAAAATGAGATCAAAGTCAACCATATCAAGTTCTACTAATTCAACATGAGTAACTCTATTAGGTAACATTATAGGAAAATTTCTATACACCCTCTTTGCAACCGCCGACTCACCTACCTGGGTAGTTGCCATGAAAGGTTTATTTAGAATATCGGGCAACATATCAAACATTCAAGATATAAAGCAAGTAATGAAATATAATGTAGCACCTGGATCAAGTAAAGGATATATATCAATAGAGAAGACTTGTAACATACGAGTCATCACATAGGGGAATTCTCTTGTTCACCCTGCAGCAAAGTGCATACAAGTGATTCTTCTTTGGAGGATCCAAATTAGAACCACCAGCTTGAACTTTCCCTCTACCATTTACTTGCCCCTACAAATTAGGGCAATCCCTAACATTGTGTTCACTCTTTCCACACCCAAAGAAATTGTCTGTTCCAACAAGGCAATCACCATAATACTTCTTGCCACACTATCCACAAGTTGTCTTTTGCTTGGTCAGCTAGTATGTCTTCCCTTTTGAGACATATGGTTCAACTATCTATCATGAGGACCCTTAGGAATTATGTGCGCACTTGATAAGAAAACCTCTTCTTGAACCTAGGCTTGTCTTGAATGTCAAGCCTACCCTTTGAAGAGCCCCTTCATAAGACTTGGCCTTCTTGGCCTCCCTAATCTTCCTCCTTTACCTCCTTTCATCCATTTGTTGATCATAAACCATGAGACTAGAGATATTCATATTATCATGAAGAATATCCAAACGACATTCTTCCACCAATTCATCGAACACCCCGTAAGAAAATGACTCATCTCATCCCTTGGATTTGAAACCAAGGATGGAGAATACTTAGACAATTTAGTAAATTTCAAGGAATATTCAAGTGCACTCATACCTCCTTGACGAAGGTTGATGAATTCTTCCACCTTGGCTTTCCTCATCTCCCTAGGAAATAACCTATCAAGGAAAGCCTTCTTGAAGATCTCATAAGTCACCGGACCACCTCTTAGTTCCCTATTATCCCTCCATTGCACATATCAAGTTTGGGCTAAATGTTTGAGTTGATCAGCAACTAACTCGACCTTCTCGAATAAGGTCACACCTATAACATAGCGAATCTTATAGATCTCATCTAGGAAACTTTAGGGTCCTCATCCGACCTCGACCCAATAAACATAGGTGGATTCGTTCTAGTAAAGTTTTTCAAATGTGAGGCCATAGGGTTAACATGTTGAGGCACTCAAGGTCTAACCTACCTATTCATTTGGGTCGTCATAGCTTGAAATTGAGATGTGATGGCATGAGCTTGAGAAGTTATTTCATGAGTCAAAGTGACAAAATCTGACCTTATCTCCATCGGTCATCTATGGAGGAGCAACTTCAACTTGATCACTCATAGCAACTTCTTCAAGTGGAGGCACTTGGTTGTCTTGTGGAGGCACTTAAATGTCTGTAGCTCCCACAATAGCCGTTTCTTTTCAACCTTCTAGTAGATTCTCTTTGAGCATTCGTACCTAAAACAACCATACAAGTTTAAGGTGAAAGCACATAATAGTAGTCTAGAGGCACGACATAGGAATTCAAGAAGATTAGAGTTTCTAAGCATCATATAGTCTCTCATTCATAAGTGTGGCAACTTCTCAATTATGAATAAGAATATACATGGACGTGGTTTAATGAGACAATAATTCTAGGTATATTCAACCTCATGCTCGGATACCAATTTTTTCACATCCGAGAAGTACCCCTTAGACGTAACCAGCATCGTCTTCGGAGAGGACTAGGACTATCCTTTTAGCATTTCTCATTAAATTCATAGGTTAAAATGCTTAAAATTTAAAAATTTCTTCTATATCCATCATCAGTTTTATATAGACCTCTCGCATACACATAATGTATATTCATATCGAGTATATATAGCCCTTTATATAAGAGATTGCATAGTCTTCTACTTTTATGGAACACACACACACACACACACACACACACACACACACACACACACACACACACACACACACACATATATATATATATATATATATATATATATATATATATATATATATATATATATATATATATATATATATATATATATATATATATATATATATATATATATGTATGTATAAAAGATATAACATAGTCTGAAAACGAATGTCTCATCTCATAACCATCAAACAAGAATATAAAAATTGGGCATAGACCATACATCAGTACAATAAAAGCCACATATAGGTTATTTAATCTTTGTACTATAACGAAAGGAAATTAACATAGTGTCTTGGAGACTAATCAACATCCAATTCTAAAAAGTGACATTGTCCTCCAAGTGGTGAGAACCTACCAAACTTGAGAATCCAAGTCTTTCTTAAATGTTTTCACGAACCCTTCAATGAACGGAACCTAAACTTTTGGGGAAAATGGAGAAATGGGGTTAGCACATCACTTGTTTTAAGTATAGGACCATATGCACACACCACATAGAAAGCATGCTTAAAAGGGACATTTCATTAGAGAATGCTAATTTCCTTTAAAAAGCCCTGGTCACAAAAAAGAACCAATAAAAGTAAATAATATATATTGATTATGTCAAGACCATGTACATAAAAAGACCAACAATACTAACTTTAGTCAATTCAACATGCATATAAACATAAATGAGCACATAATAAAGACAACTATATCATCAATTTATAATATAGAAATTCATATATAAGACTTCATAACATCATAACCAAAGCAAAACCATTACTCATGAAGCATCATTAAGCCCACTAGCGAAATGATTAGTAAAGCCCCATAACCTTACTCAATCAAGTAAACCCAACAAAACCATAACCAATGTCCAACTTCACATACTATATCATTTAGAATAGACATCATCATACTTGAGCAATAGAGACCAAGCACATGTTCATAAGTTATACCAATATAATATATTGTCTTTAACATATAAGATCATCATATACGTATAATTTACATTTAAAAGCATATAAATACGTAAGAACATCATTCTATGACTTCCCTCAAGGCTAACTCGTGTAATGTATAGGTGGAGTCTCATACCCCTGCCTAGACTAAGCTAAACCCCTTAGATCACCCTAGTTAGAGTTCACTAAGCTAAACCCCTTAGATCACCCTAGTTAGTGTTCACTTTATTACTTCATTTTACCTTTTGGCAACATCTTTACTTAACCGACATAGATCACATAAGCTAATGAGGAAGCCGGTTTCATAGAACCCTACATCGAAAGAAGGCGGACTACTTGCCTAGGTATAACAAAAACAAGGACATTGAATCTATGTGGATCTACTAGCTAATATTCCAATGAGGAAATATAGTTCATGAACTAGGAGACGTAATTGGGACCCTCTTTATGCTACATGCATTATAGTCTCCAATTTCAGGAGTACATTAGTGATCCTACCTTCCCTATGTGGGAAGGGACACAACTCACTCTAGTTCTTTCGGTGCTAAGCCAGAGTCCCTTTTTGAAATGCCTTTGAGTCTTCATTAATCATTATAGCTTAATTTAGGTCATAGGTTCTATCCCTTATATAATCATCATCATAACTCAATAGGAATTGCATGGGAATTTTTCTTTTATTATAATTCACACATGCGAGGTTAGCACATTTATAAAATCACATCATGATAAGCACATAGGTAAGACATCACCATTCTTATATCATTATATCTTAGCCAACAACTCACAAACCATAATCATGAAATTCAAAATCAACATCATACCAACCTTATCAATCTTAACATAAGGTATACTGCAATACAACTTCATTACTAAACACAAGTTATCATAATTGAAGTAAAGATTGAGATAAGAAGACTTACTCCAATCTCTTTCACAAGCCACCATAAAGGTTTTACCATCAACCATACAATTCAACCCAACAATGGGTGTAGTATCATTACATAATATTAATTAACAAAATAATGGAGTCAATTGAATAACTACACCACAATTTATCACTAGTTCATAGCCTAGGGTTAGGGACTTAAGTCAAATTCACCACAATTCATCACTAGTTCATAGCCTAGGGTTAGGGACTTAAGTGAAATTCATGATCTACTTCACAACCTAGGATAATTAATCAAAAAATTGAATAATAGGATTACAATAAATCAAAATCGAATCATAATTATTGAATGAAATCATAAACAACGCACTGTGGAAGTCAAATTTGTAATAGAAGAAAACCTACTTGAAAACTCTTCCTTTGAATCAGTTTGGAGGAACCCTTTGGGAAAGAAATCCTAAAGGCGAAAGGAATCCCATACCTTACTAGTTGATGAAGTTTGATATAAAGATTCCCCTCCTTTCACCCCTATACCTTGACCTAGCCTTCAATGGTGTTCTTCGATTTGAGAGAATGAAAGAAGAGAGAAGGAAGAGTAATTGGGTTTTGGGAATTATTAGGGTTGGTTTTACTCTTATTAGGTTTGGGGTCTTTATAGATGTCATTAAACAACTTAATTATCCCTCCCTTAACGCCTAAATAATTAACTAACAACTTTATGAAATAAATGAATTAATTAAAATGTTGCATCCTACACAAGTACCTGACCTGGAAGACCCCGACTAATGGGCCGTAGCTCAGTCAACAGACAGTGTGGATTCCGTGCTACACATCCGTGGTTTGAGACAGAGATTGCTCAAAATGTTCCCTTTTCCAAAATCATTAAGTGTTGGTCGACGGAGTTTTGATGCCCCTTCAATCATCCTACGCACCATCTCTTGCAGTCTGTCCATGGACATTGTCCACACTGCCTTGCTTGGAAACTTTTTTCCAAATTGCAAGGGTCCTACTCAAGGACCCTTTGGTTGGTCCTTAGGGAGTCGTACACCGATGTTTCTACTATAAACCAAATCAATAAGTTCTATCCACCTTACCACCAAGTTTCATTGAATTTCAAATACTAAAACTTAGTTAAATAGGCTAAGGCACACTAGCACCTCTTAAACTAGTTTTCGGACGTTAGTGACACTCCTTGACGTTTTGATTCTAAAACGTCCTAAATGACTAAATACATTATAATTGACTCTAAAAAAATACTACAACTCTTTGACTCTCATGTTAGGCTCTAGATTAGGCTTTAGACTTTCGGAGTACTACACAATTGTTGACCAATTTCAAAATAGTTTTTTTAGTTTTTTTTTTTTTTTAAAAAAAGAGGTCAAAATATAAAAGGGTAGTTTTCCAAGGGCTAGTATTTTTCCTTATGAACTACACACACCTGATTCTCGCTAAAAAGAGATACGTAGGCATCCTTCTCTTGTTCGATGTTTGTAAAAATTGGTATTTTATCTTCTTATTTTCCAAATAAATATATTAATTTTTAACTTTTAATCATCCCTCGGCTAGAGTTTGTCATAAAACCTTAATGGAATTTGATTTAAAGATACAAAGGAACCTTCGACCAAAGGGTAGGATTCCAAAAGCCATAGAAGTGAAGAAATTCCTTAGTTCATGATCATTGACACAATAATAAAAGATTTAAGGTGACGGTGGACAAACATGGGTAGTCATGAGCAAAATAGAGTTAAAGAACACTTCGGGCATCTAGTGCATATTATGGAGATGTAATCGTAGCATTGATTTCTTTCTAGGATCCAAAAATAATGTATTTGTATTTTTTGACTTTAAAATGACAACTTCGGAAGAAATCACCATCTTCATGTGAAGGGTTCCAGTGTTCCAAATATTGAACTACGCAATAAAAGACCAAAAATTCAAAAATAAATTTTGATGCCAAAAACTTCCTGGAACTCTTCAAGATCAATCAAATAGAGAAAAAGAGTTTGAAAAATGGGTGGGTGTCATAGCACTTTCTATACGAGAGGTACAACCAAAAGATTGGATTCAAAAATTATAAGAACCAGCTGAACAACCAAGGGGCGAAGAAGCTTGGAAGGCGAATATATTTTTCGCCTTCACGGTCACATTTTAGGGGCTCATTGTTTTCCAAAATTGGATAACTATATTGACATTCATCTAGCTGGGGTGGTGAAGGCGTTGACCACAATGGAAAGTCCTACATTAATTCTTATTATTCTAGCAGATATGTTTTGTGCATTGACTTAATGCTTAAGTGGGGAAATGTAATTTGAATGATGTAATAGTTTGCTTCAAATGTGGTTTTTCACTCCAGACTGGTGTAATTATGTTTCCTCCTATAAGGAAAGGGAAGCAAAAATTGATTTTCAAAAAATAATTATAGCGTGTGAAGAAAATATTTTGTTGATCACGTCTTGTGAAACATTATAGAATTATTACTTGATTTATACTAAGGATATCATTTTCATGTGTAGTGGTGTCTCATTTCATTTATTGGTCTTAGAGGTGTTCAACCATATGCCCACCTCGGGTTTGCATCAGCTGGTTAGAGTTCAACAAATCCCACTCAATGATAATATGGGTAGGGTTAGATATGACACTTCACCAGGTTTTGCCTATAATAACGAAGATATTCTAAAGATCTGGTACGTGATTAAAATTTCTAAGCTAAGTTAAATGGTTTTCGAGAAATATAAAGGAAGTGTTTTTCGTGGGTACCTATCATAGTTTTGTGATCCAATGACATTCGCTGACACTTCTGAAGATCCATCTGAAAAAAGAAAGGATCAATACATTATAAGACAGTTGGAAAAATATTGGAGAAGGTCAAGGCCACCATTGCCCGACAAGAAGTTCAACTCCAAAGAGGAAGAAATCACTAGTTGGAATTGCAAGATATGGAAGGGGAATTGAAGCATGTAGAGGGGAAACTAGTCCAGTTAGAGGAAGAGTTGGATAGTAGAATTCACTTGGCACGATTGATAAAAAAGGAGCAGAGTTTTGGGATCTTCGATTTAAGAGGGACTTAGTGGCTCCTTAAGAGGTCGTGCATTACCAAAAAGAAGATCTGAAGCAGTAGAAAGTGAAATTTGAGAAAGAAAGGTCATGTTGGATGCATAAGTTAGAAGAATATAAGAAAAAATCAGTCATTGTGTCTATATCAAAGAGGTGATAAGACAAATAATCATTGAGATAAAAACACTTTAAAATCAACTTGAAGCAGAAGAGGACCAACAGGCTCTCTTGAGGAACAATTTTGGTGATCATTAGGCTTGGCTACATAATTTTCATCAAAATGTGGGAAGGTCTAGACGTCAAGTTCATCAGATAGTAGAATAAACCTTCTATGTTATTAAAAATCATCGCCGTATGAAAGATCCAGAAGTGGATGAACAAGCATGGATCATTATTCCCTATACACGGAAGGTGTTGTGGAATTTGTATGACACCTTTGGAGGAAAAAGAAAGCCCTGGTAAAGTGATGAAGAGTGAAGAAATGTTTAGTTTTTTTTTTGTTTATCTATTTTATTTTATTTTTTAATGACTTAGTGGTTCAGTTTAACGTTTGGTGTTCAGGGAGATCATGTTGATAAGGGTTGTGTTTAAACCCATTAGATTATTGTTTTGCTTGATGTTTTTTGAGAATAAACGAAAGGTTTTTCTTTTTCTATACCAAATTATTTTGTTGAGCTGTTTAAATTTTTGAACGACATAATAATCTAATTCATGAGGCAACATGATACATACGAAACCTCCAAAGGGTCCAAATCAAAACTTTTTTTTTTCAAAATGAGAAAAATAAGAAAGACATTGAGCGAAGCAAAGTTGGGATGAGACAATGGCTTTATGAACTCATGTTACTATGTGATTAACAAATATGTGATTGCTGTGTAAAATTGTCTAACGCCATACAAGTTTGTTCATTTCACTTTACTTTAGCTTTTGGTGGTTGGCTTGTGGTAAACCAGCTGAACACCTGTATTTTACGAGGTCTAAGGTAAATCACCAATGACAACCAATACTTAAATTGTGGTGAACCATGTGGATACTTCAATTGATTCAACGACAAGAGAGTCAGCTACAGTTGAAGAAAATTGAACATAGAAACATGTTATTAAATAGTTGTGGGAATTTTGGGACAATTGCGAAGAACTACCAATGTCTATTCCTGCTTTTCTTGAGATCACTAATATTCGATCTTCATACTCTCATGTCCCAATACCAGACCCTTTGTTCCATCCATAGTATGGTCCATTTGATAATTGTGGGGTTGGGCCATAAGAAAAATACCCTCAAGCCATGCCATTCAGGAATAATCCCACTGTCATGACATTTGCACCGGCTGTACCCTCGCACAACCAACTGTGACGCAGAGAGCAACTCAACTGAGATAGTTCACCACTCATCCAAAGCAATAGTATACTCCTGCGATTGCATTTAAGGGATCTAACTATGTACATTTAGGATCCCCCATTGATGTTGAGAGGCCCACTCAAGGTTCAGAGCAAGAAGAATTATTAAAAAAATAAAAATCATCGAGCAATACATGAAGAGTATGCAAGGGTTAGGAGGGAACAAATGTGTTGCGTTCAATGACTTGTGTATATACCCAAATGTCAACCTTCCACCTGGATTCAAAACCCCTATGTTTGATAAGTATGATGGAAATAGTGATCCCATAGCTCACCTTAAGATATACTGCAATCAACTTCGGGGTGGAGGGGCTAAAGAGAAATTGATCATGACTTGTTTTGATGAGAGCCTGACTGGTGTTGCTTTAGAATAATGGACTAACCCATTGGTTACCCCTTAAATTTGGCATCATATTTCACTTAGAAACCTTAATCAAACAACGTTCATTTTAGACACTTTATGTAGGCATCCGTCGTGCTAAGCTAAAAATTTCTTTAAACTAGCTAAAATAGTACATTCTTTATCAAACTATTTAGCAGAGAGAGAGAGAGAGAGAGAGAGAGAGAGAGAGAGAGAGAGAGAGAGAAAGTGAAAGTATTTTTTTTAAAAAGGAAAAAAATACAATGGTGCACAAATTTGGTGTTAATGAATACAAATATTTGGAGAAATGATAACCCGGGGGAGGTGGGTTATTTTGAAGAACGATTCAGGAGGGGGATTTCGGGGTGGGTTGGGGAGGATGGATTTCTACAAAACGAATAGGGATATTTTAAGAAGACATTGGGGCTATTAGGGGTGGGGTTGGGGGGGTTTGGGGGATGATTTTTTTATTGATTTAGATTTTATATTATTTTGTAATTTTTTGGGTCATGTGTCATTAATTATTTGGTAAATTTTTAATTTTCACAAAATTAATTATTTAAGAATAACTTTTAGCAAAAACGACAAATGTCATAATTAATTTGTCACTTTACAAGTTATTCACGAGTGTAACACACACACGTTATACATTTTTTGCTGATATTATAAAAAGTGTAAAAATGATACAGAGACACCCTTCATGACGTGTCTGACATGAACATCGTGTAGCTATGGTATCTAAGTGAAACACCATGCAAAAATTAGGGGGCCACTGATGGGTTTTTCTTAGAATGATTTATAGACTAAGCATCTCCCACTGGAACATATGGGATGATATGACTCAAGATTTTGTTAGAAAATTTCACTACAATGTCGAAATTATGTTGTTCGCAATACACTTTAAATATGAGAAATAAGCCAAATGAAAGCTTCAAAGAATATGATACAAAATGGATGGAATAAGCAACCAAAGTTATGCCACCGTTAGATGAGAAAGAATTGGTTTATATTTTCATAGATGCTCAAGATCCTGATCACTTCAACCACCTAACAACCACAATCGGAAGAGTGTTTCACACAACAATAAAAATTAGAGAAATGGTTGAAAGTTCTCTTAGAATAGGAAGGATTGTGATCCAAGAAACAATCAAAGCTACCATACAGTTCATTCAAGGTGGTTGAGGAAGTTATGGAAATCGTAAAACAAAGATGAAGTTTCTTTGATGGCATCATGGTCAAGGATGCTCAGAGTAATTCTATTTGTCCTTACCAACTTGTTCAGGGACAATCTAGCTATCCGCATCATTACTACCCTCATGTACCTAAATTATCTAGTATATCCATCTCAATACACGGTCTTCAATGCACAGTCATAGGAACATTCTCCCAATCGCCCATATTTTTGGGCCACAAATCAAGGAATGTTTCGGCCAAAACAACCACCTTATCAAGTCCCTTATAACCCTCCTTTTATGCAAAAGTAAGCTCAAGAGCAGGAACAAAAAAGTACTCACATTAGGAGAGTGGTACTCTTACTTGTTTCAAAAGTTAACAAAAATAGGAGTGATTGAGCGTATACGACCACATCATCTGAATCCAAATGCTCCAAGTTTCTAGGCCAATGAAAGATGTGAGTATCATTCAGGCGCTCTAGGTTACAACAATTATAATTGTTGGACGTTGAAGGGGGCGATAGGGAACCTAATCGATCATGGAGTTGATGTGGTTATAAATGATCAAAACACTCTTAGTATGACCAATAACCCACTTCCAGCTGAAAATAACTTAATGGGTATGGTTTTTGATTGTAAGGAGTACAAACTTCTTGGTAAAATGGGCAAATTCTTTATCATGATGCGGGAGGAAGACAACGTGGTAAAGAATTTAGGACCAGATGCATCTGTGAGTGTGGAAGGTTTCAATCTTAACATCAATGTCTTGTGTGTCCTAGGGGTTTAGAAGGGGATTGAAGTTCTAGTGGTATGCCGAAGTGGTATGTATCGAAAGACTATTCATTAACACAACAGAACCAAAGATTTTTGACCAAGTTGAAAGAGTCTATCTTAATTAATCCCGTCCAACAGCTTCCGCTAACTTATTCAAAAGTTTTCCCTCAAAACTTTAACAAATATGTGGTGGTTTATTGAGCAAAGGATATTGTCGAAGAGGTTTATGAAGCAGGAGGGTTTACACTCTACAGAAGATGTTATTCTCCAGAAGAATTAAAAAATGGAAAGATGACTAAAAATATACATATACCAGTAAAGAAAGCACTTATTGAGGAAGAACATGTCCAATTTCTTAAAAAGCTTAAGGTTCTATATTACTTTGTTGTGAAACAAATGAAGAATACCCCTACATAGACTTCGGTGTTTTCTCTACTCTTGCACTCGAAGAATATCGTCGTGCGTTTATTAAGGTTTTGAATAAAGCTGGTGTTACGAAAGAGATGAAGGTAAATCAGTTGGAGAAAATGATTAAACGTATCTTTGAGTCAAACACCATCACTTTAACTAATGATGAGTTGCCTATGGAGGGAGCTGGATACAACAGAGCTTTTCTTCTTACTGTTAAATGTGAACGGTACCATATAAAGAGGGTCATGATAGATGGGGGATCAGTGGTAGATATGTGTCCTATTTCTAAGCAGCAAAGCATGAAAGTTGACCTTGACAGAATTTGCCCCAGTAATGTATTTGTGCAAGCTTATGATGGCTCAAAAAGGGATACATTGGTGAAATCAAGTTAAACATGATAATTGAACCAATGAACTTTATGATTTTTTTTCCAAGTAATAGATATAGACATATTTTATAATTTTCTATCGGGAAGACCATGGATCCACATGGCTCGGGCATTCCCATCAACTCTGCATCAAGTTGTTCGTTTGAATACAACTATCAGGAAATCATTGTTCATGGGAAAGATGATTCACCTATTTACAGAGATCCATCCATTTAATTAATTGAGGCAAAAGATGGATGTGATTTCATTGTTTACCAATCTATTAAGGTTGTATTAGTTTATAACTCTAAAGAAATTGACACCATCATTCAACCATGCCGCTCTTATTCCGCTTCAATGGTACCAAAGACAATTCAAAAATATGGTTATCAACCCGGTAAAAGTGTAGGACTATGTTCTCAATGAATCGTTGACCTCATTAATCTCTTAGGAAACTACGACACCTATGGCCTCGGGTACAAACAATGCAAGAGAAATGGAGATAAGGCTAAGAACAACAAAAGGACTAATTGGGCAGTGCCACAACAGATTCCCCATATTTCTTATTCTTTTATCAAGCCTCAAGTTCCAGAAATGAAATCTTCATTTAATCTTTAAGATATTGATGAAGTAATTAAGGATATTTTATTTTGTAAATTAAACATGGTCCAAGTTTGTGAAGGTACAAGTCAAGCCGATGTGCAGCTCGTGGGTTCAGGTGTTGAGCTAAGCAATGGGGAAGCCACTCATTTCCCCATAAGAAATGAGCCGTGGTAGTTAATTTTTCTACTGTTTTTGTAGTTTCAAGGGATGTTATCCAAATGTTTCAGTGTATTTTGTATTAGTGTCAAACCTTCTGTCCCTTTTCAAATCCAGTTTCATAATAATTTTTGTCTTTTATCCTGCCTATATTCTTATTCTCTATTTTTCAGTTCTGTAAATGTAGGCATTGATAACATGACATGCATGCGGAATTTATTTCTATATTTCAAAGATTTTTTATTCTTCAATCACAAAGTCAAGAGGTTGAATATGACGAAGAAGAGGCTTTTAGGGAAATTAATAGGGAACTGGAATAGTTTGAGCACAAATTTAAGCCTAATCTTAGTGAAATGGAGACAATCAATTTGGGAAGTATCGAGGAAGTTAAGGAATAAAAATAAGTCTTCATATCAATTAGAAAATTTGAGAGGCAACAAAACAATTTTTGATTTAATACAATGATCTATTTTTGTGGTCTTATGATGACATGTTAGGTTTGAGGGTTGATTTAGGGGTTCATAAGTTGCCCACTTATCTTGATTTTCCACCCATCCAACAGAGAAGAAGGAAATTCAAAACAGACGTGAGTGAAAAAAAATGAAAAAAATCATGAAACATCTAAATTCATATCTGACCCAAGCCATTTGTTACACTAATTGGCTGGCAAGTTCCTATGCCGAAGAAAGATGGAAAGACTAGAGTTTGTTTTGACTATTTGGATTTGAACAAGTCTAGTCCAGAGGACAACTTCCCTTGCTAAATATCCACATATTTATCGATAATTATGAAAAACACGAGATTCAATCTTTTGTGGACTCTTAGGCGGGGTATCATCTAGTCCTGATGGATGAAAAGGATGTTGCGAAAACTACTTTCACCACTCCATGAGGGACTTATTTCTACAGGGTCATGCCATTTGTCTTAAAAATTTTGGGGTAACTTACATGAGGACTACGAACACCATGTTTGCTGATATTATGTATAATGATATTAAAGTATACATGGACAACATACTCATCAAGGCTAAAAAACAAGATGATCATGTCCAAGATCTGAGAAAATTCTTGGAAAGAGTGCGAAGATATGATCTCAAGCTTAATCCAACAAAATGTGCATTTCGAATTCCATCTGGAACACTTCTGGGTTTTGTTGTCAGTAGAATGGGAATTGAATTGGGTACTTCCAAAAGAAAATCTATTCAGGATTCGCTAACCCCGAAAAATAAGACAGAAGTCATGAGTCTACTCGAGAGGTTGAAATACAACAACAGTTTATTGCGCAACTCACAACCACTTGTGAGCCCATTTTCAGACTTCTTTAGAAGGATGCTGCTGTTAGATGGACAGAAGTCTGTCAATAAGATTTTGAAAAAGTCAAGGAGTATTTGTCCAACCCTCCCGTACTAGTCCCGCCTGAACCTTATAGGCCTTTCTTCCTATAGCTTTCAGTCACAGATAATTCCTTTGGGTGCATTCTTGGTCAACATGATTCCACAGGAAGGAAGGAGAAAGCTATCCACTATTTGAGAATGAAATTCACTAGTTATGTGGTCAAGTTCACCTTCTTGGAAAGTACATATTGCGGCTTAACTTGGGTAGCTCAAAAGTTAAGGCATTACCTCTTTTCCTACAAAATTACCTCATGTCTAGGATGCATCCTTTGAAGTACATATTTGAATAGCCAATGCCAATTAGCAGACTCGCAAAATGGAAAATTTTGCTTATTGAATTTGATATTATATACGTCTCCAACTGCAATGGAAGCCTAGCTTTGGCAGACCACTTGGCAGAGAATCCATTCGATAGTTACTTAGAACCATTGGATACATATTTTCCAGATGAAGAGATTAACTCAATTGAGGATTAGGCGTGTCAATTGTACTTTGATGGATCAATCAACACAAAAGACACGGGCATTGGGGCAATTCTAATATCCCCCACAGGGCAACATTACCCTGCAACAACTCAACTTCATTTCTTCTGTACAAATAACACGACTGAGTATGAAGCTTGTGTCATGGGTCTAAATATGGTAACTGATTTGTGTTCAAGAATTGATTTTGTTGAATGATTCTTATTTTCTTATTCGATAAGCTCATGGTGAATGGAAAACTTGAGACCTCAAGCTTCTTCCGTACAGACAATGTGTGGAATATCTTAGCAAAAGGTTCAAGTCCAACCAGTTTAGTTACATCCCCAGGAATCATAATGAATTGGTAGATGTCTTGGATGCTTTGGCCTAAATACATCCATATCCTTGAATTACATCACTCTATTGGAGATTCAATTTCGAGGCAAACATGTCTATTGTAATATAGTGGAAGCACAACAGATGGTGAGCCATGGTACTTATACATCATGAAATTTTTTATGGTAGGTATATGCCCCGAACATGCCAATGGAATCCAAAAAAATAACTATTAGACGTCTTGATAATGGTTTCCTTTGAGCGGGGAAGTTTTATATAAATGATCTCCAGATCTGAACATGTTGTGATGTGTGGCCGCTCAATAAGAGAAGAAGATAATGAATGAACTACATGCATTTGAAAGAGGTAAGAGAACTTGTAAACTTTATGGATCCATTTTGTTAGAAATCATTTTACAAACATGTTCGTAGTTGTATATGAGAACACAATATATCACATTATTGATTCTTTACTCTCAAAGCATTCTCAAATCATTTACATCAACATCATACAAAATGTGTATCATCATAATTAAATTCATCGTTCATTGTTTGTAAGCTTCATCACATGGTGATATTATAAAAATCATGGTTCAGTCCTAGGTTCATATGAATTTAACTTAAAATCATATAATTTACTTCGATTCATGCATAAAAATATAGAAAATAATCAATTGAATCATAATTTAAAAGAACGTATATAGATTAAATAAAACTCTTAATTTGAATTAATAATCTAACTTGTAAAATTAGATCTTTAAGGAACACTATAGAGGAAAGGACTACATAGATTCCATTCGTGATCATTTCCCACAATCTATAGTGAATGGGAGATCCTTACTTGAAACCCAATCTTCATCTTCCATATCCATAGAGACAATTTTGGAGGTGATCATAAAGGAAATTTGGAAATAGGTGAATGATTAGAATCGATAGTTGAGGATTTAATCCACTTATATATGTGTTAAAATAGGGTTTAATGTAACATGGTTTTGGTATCAAACACATATGGGAATGACCCAAAAACCCTTTAAAATAACTGCCAACCCCATTATATTGAGCCTTAAATATAAGCAAACATTGATGGAGCATGTCCATGGCTTGTAGGACCTCGTACCACTCATAGACACCAAAAGTAGAACTCAAATTTTTATCATAAAATTTCACTAAGTCTGGGACCTTCCTACAAGACATATCAATGACTCGTAGATCACTTGAAGGACCGTCTCAGGCACTCATAAAATGAGATATTGAAACTTTATTTTTGTAAAACTAAACAAATCATCTGCGGTTGTCTTTCTATGACCTGTATGAAATCCAGCATTTTCCATATGGGAGTTATAGACCACTATTGACAGCCCAATTCCATATTTTTCTTTTCTTTTCAACTTTCTCACTTACAGTATATTACAATATCTTACACTTGGGGAAAATCATCCTCAAATTGAATCAAGATAACATGAATAGAGTAGGACAAAAACTAACCATCAAAGATGAATGTAATTTAATAAAAATGCAAATAATCATGGAATATCACTCTTAGTGAATCCATAACCTCAAAAGTGAGGTTTTTCATGAACATACATGTTCATGAAAAACATGAGAATAACTAAGACACATCAATTTGAAAGAATCAACCATGAGGGGCTAATTCCTCGTGCTACAACAGGAGGTGACGAAAAAAGATGAGGATACATGATAATCATATGAGCCTCGACCTCCCAAGTATCAGCCTCAACAAATGGATTCCTTAAAAGAACCTTCAGAAAAGCAAAATCTTCGTTTTCCAAGGACTTGCCGGTCTAAAATCTAAATAGGAACTTCTACATAAGAATGATTCTCCTTAAGTCCCATACCTTCCAAAGGAATAATAGTTTTTGGATCTCTGACAAACTTCTTCAATTAGGAGGCATTGAATACGAAATATACAGATGCTAAATCATTAGACAACTAACGTTCATATTAAACCTTGCCTATGTGCCTCAAAATCAGACATGGGCCTACATATCATGAACAAAGCTTCCCCTCCTTTCAACATCTCATGACACCCTTCATATGTTACATTTTCAAGAAAAATCAATAATCAACATCAAACACGAAATCTATACTTCTTACATTGGCATAAGTCTTTTGTCGACTTTGAGCTATTTTTTGACTTTATCTTAAAAGTCAAACTTTCTTAGTTTCCTCATATACAAACTTGTGATATGTCATAGCAAATTCATAAAATTCAAACCAGTCTATCAGAGATCTTCAGATGCTACAATATAGTGACTCAAATAGAGTCATACAAATACTTGAATAATAACTATTATTATAAGCAAACTAAATCAATGTCAAGTGATAATCTCAATTATCATAGAAATCAATCACTCACGCTCTCAACATATCTTCCAACCTTTTTCTAGTACGCTCTTCTTTGCCATTGATTTGAGGTTAAAAGTGCATATTGAGCTAAACACGAGTACCAGGACCCTTTTGGAATGACATCCAATATTAAGAAGTAAATTGAGTACCTCGATCGGCGATAATGGACAATTCTAGTCTATGCAACCTTACCATTTCTCTAATATAAAGCTTGGTATAATACTCTAATGAGAATTAAGACTTAATAAGTGAAAGAGAGTTGATTTCTTCATTTGGTCCATTAATTCCTAATGGAATGAATCTGAGTTGATTTTTTCATTCCGTCCATAAAAGCACAAATCAATTCAAAGTGACGATAAGAGTGAGGTAAATCTGTAATGAAGTCATACATTAAAATTTCCCTTACTTAACCAAAAATATTTTAATGTCTTAAGTCTTAATTTATTATATTAATAATATTCGAGTATCACAAGAATCTAACAAATGGAGAAGTTATAGTACATTTTCATGTAAATTACTCAAAATATAACAAGTCATATGATTACTTGTAATCTTTCTCAATATGTTGGTGATAACAATTTATAACACTATCTACCAAAATATTAGCTATATTATCCAAAGGACAACATTGATTAAAATGAGGCCTAGGACACGTCTACAGAAGCCAATATTTCTATATTTTAGCTTTTGTATCTATTTTTCCCTCCCACTTGACTTTAAATGCATCCATATGTGTCAAAAGATAATCATTTGGACAAAGAAAAATATAAATGTTAATTATTACTTCTATCCAGTCAGATGGGAGAGGATATAAATAAAGTTTTTGGATTAAAGACCGAAATAAAATTTGATGTCAATTCTTCTTCTTTCATATTAAATAAATGAGAATATTCTAGTATGAAGAAGAATGCTCCATTTTTATATTCCTTATATTTTATTCTCCCTTCCCTCTTCCAAACTCCTCTATCCCTAAAGAGATTTGTAATAGAATTTTGAGCATCAATTCTTATAATTTTATAATAATCGTCCTACAATGATAAACTCTTCTATGTTGTCTTCTTACTTGATTATTAGTAGTACTGACAATTGGAGTACTTCATATATGTGCTTGTCCAACTTTTCTAAAATGAAAATAAAGAAACAATCAAAACATTTATTAGGAACCATTTATAGGTGTTAAAACATAGTTATTTCTATGTAAATCTGCTTTTATTGGCCAACTGGAGAACATTGTTAAATATATAAAACCGTATAAACTTTCCATCAAAGTCAAATATTTCAAGCTTTTATTTACTCCCACAATTTAGCCTAGGGAATTTATCAAATTGGGTGATTTCATTTTACCTTAGTTATTAAAAAAATGTCTTTGCTACCCTTTCAAAAAATATATATTAAACAGAAATTAGATATTTTGTCTTCTTACATTTTGAATAAAAGTAAATTATTATTTTTTCATATGTGTATCTTTGAAAATAAAGATCTTTTATGTGTAAGAAGTCAAAAAAAAACAAAGTTTTTAACGATAAGCTAGAAAAAAATATTAAAATCTAGGTTTTGATACGAATAAAAAATGATACTAAAACATGACCATCAATTCTACCTAATAGTAATAACAAATTTTCTCAGAACCAAACAAAATATTCTTGACATTTCATTGTATGATAACAAATCATCTCCGATTGATGAATAAAATTGAATGATGTTCAATTTTATGTCAAAATCATGTCTTTGCACTTTTATTTATAGCCTAACTAGGCTTGTTGATATGAATAGTTTTACTCATTTGATTATTCATTTATGAAATTAAATTTCTTATGTCTATTTTCGATTATCATTAGTTATTTGACTTTAAAAAACTTGTGTAATTATACAAATATTTCTATCATATTTATTATTTCTCCCTATAATTTGAAAAGTTACATAGTGCCACAGTAATTAAAAATTTCATATGATATTTCAAGTTAGGAACACCTAAATACATGGTTTTAAAACTACAAGGAGAATTAGTAAGTACGATAGAAATGTTTGTATAATTAGATAGTTTTTCATTAAGTAAAATCAAAATGATTATTAAAACATATACAAGAAATCCAATATCATAAAGAAGTAATTAAATGGGCAACACTACTTGCCATATGACGAAGACCAGATATGCTATAAATAAATTTGAAGATACATGATTTTTCACATAAATATGTAAATCACAGTATTATATTCATCAATATAAGAAGATATCTTTTATTGTCAAAGATTTAAAAAGAATATATGTTTGTTTCAGGAATTTTTTCATTATTACTATTAGGTACAATTGAAGGTCATGTTACTGTTTAATAATTTTTTTGTATCAAAACCTAAATTTTTATATTTATTTTGTAGTTTATCATTATAATTTTTATTTTTAAATTTATTACTTCTTTATAGATAAAGGTTCTTCATTTTTAAACATAGATATCTGACAAATGTCATTTTCTTTTAGTCAAATGTAAAAAAGAAAAATATCACATTACTTTAAATAAGGAGAGAATTTGAAAGGGTAGCAAAGACCAAATATTCATACATAAAGTAAAAAAAAGTTACTCGATTGGATGAATTTGTGTAGGTTGAATTATGGGAGTAGATAAAAAGTTTAATGCTTTCTGACTTTGTGAAAATTTGATACATTTTGATATGTTCAACAAATTTCTCAATTTAGGTAATAAAGAAGATAACATAGAAGTAACTATGTTTTTAACACCTATTAATGGTAACGAATAAATGTTCTTGTTGTGTGTGTTTTCTCATTTCGAAGATGGTTTGATAGGGATGAACACGAAGTACTCTAACTTCGAGTTTTACTAACAATAATATAAGAATAAAACGTAGAAGAGTTCATAAATGAAAGAAAATAATAAGAAATGATTATGATTATGAAATTATTAGAATTAATGTTCTGAATTCTATTCAAAATGTCTTTAGGGATAAAAGACTTGGAAGAGGGAAGGGAGAATAAAATATGAGGAATATCCAAATGGAGACTTATTTTTCCATATTACAAAGTACTCATCTATTTAAGATGAAACAAGAACAATTGGCTTCTCATTTTATATCGATCTTGGATCCAAAAGCTTTATTTATATTTACTTTTTCCCTGGCACATAGATGGATGGAAGTAATGATTAACATTTATATTTCTCTTGGTCCAAATGAGGATTTTTTTGACATATATGTATGCATTTAAAGTCAAGTGGGTGGAAAAAAATAGATATAGAAGCTAAAATATAGCAATATTGGCTTATGCGGACGTGTACTGGTACTCATTTTTTATCAATCTTCTCCTATGGATAATATATGTAAGATTTTGGTAGATAGACTGTAGTTTGTCCATATATTTAACATTTATATTAAGACAAGAGAATAATGAAGTCAACAACCTAGCACACAAAGTAACTAGTTTATTTATTGTATACACGTAGAGACCAAAAAAATGAAATAAGAAACGTTATGCTAATTTCATTATTTGATTTTTCTTGTAACTACTAAATAAAAGAATGTAACTTTACCAATCTGTTGAATGAATGAAAATGAAAGTCTACAGCTGTTTTAACTTTTAAGTAATTGTCGATGTTCCTTTGTGCTGTAGCACCTAACTTTTCCCTTGCAGAGAGGAGGAGGATAATAATTTTTAGTTATTTATAATTAAAATAGCTACATAAAAGTTGGATCCAGTTAAACCTAGTTCAACGTAAGCTTCTCTGTTTTCTGAAAGACTGTTCTTTAGGCCCAACACTAGAGAAGTATCTAGTGTTCAACATTTTTACTGCACCCTTCATAAGTTTGAACTTCTTTTAAATTCTTTTTATAGGACTACAATGTATCATTCAAAATGTGCTGGAATTGAATATTTCTCACCAAGTGATTCACAAACATGAACAATTTAGGAATTCTAGTCTATTTCTAGATGACCCAACAATTCATTCCAGCATCATTGATCAATAATATTAATGTGCTGTTTTTAATTACACCAGGGAATTCCTTGAGCTTATGCAACTTATTAAATAGCGTTATATTCTGTACGGAATATAAAGAAAAACTGTGAAACAATCCAGTCAAATGTCGTGGTGTAACTTTGTTTTTCAGTGTCAATAAGCATTTAAGTTATCATGAATATAGATATGTATGAGCCCATTTCTAAACTTCACAGTTGTCAGAACCATATTGGCCAAAAAAATATCCACTATTGCGAATTACTAATGACTGACTATATTTCTATTACAATCTTAAAGCATAAGGTAGAGCGAGAAGAATGTCTTAAACATTATGCTTTATATAGAAGAGGAGGACTATCATGTTTGTTTAGTTCTAATTAAATTGCTAACATTGATCCAATGAAACCTATGTTAGAACTCACAGTGAGCTAGTTCGGAAGTATGGTTACTTCTAAATACTGAAATTCCTGTGCTCTGTGATTAAGCAAAATGCGGGTAATTGAATATAAAAAATACAGGATAGGAACAACTACAACAACAAAAATTATTTGATATTAATTCTTCCATGCTACAATTACAACATAGCATACTTAAAAATTATAAATGAGTAGACTTTCTCAACGAGAGGAAATTGCCTATATGAATTTCGATTTTTTTTATTTACACACATATGCTACAGCGTACACAATCTTATACTATTAAACATTTTAGAGATATTAACTTATCAAGTAATCTCACAGTACAATGACTGAACAGAAAAAAATAATCTTTTGAAGAATAAAATATACAAATAAAACAAAATAATGAGTTCTGATGCCTACTGCCACGACTTCTCAATGAATTACAGAGAAGGTGTTTGTAGGATGATTTATTTCACATCTCACTTACACATGTTTCCCTCTTTATGTTGCTTTCTTAAAGAAGTCTTGGAAGAGTATGGTGGTTCTGGCTTATCAAAGTCTTGGGGTAGCGTATGGTGATCGCAGTGTTTCCCCTCTTTAAGTGAACAAGAGCACATTTACAGAAGACATTCATCATTAGGAGATTAATGAACAGATTATTTTATTTTGTTTTTTGGACTTTAATTGTAGTTCCTCTATTAAAATATGTCTTTGTCATGCTTCAAACTGATGACAACAATGAAGGCATGTATCACAAGTTACAAAGATAAGCTTGGTATTTGGTCGTTAAACTAACTTACATGGATTCTTCTACAGGTTTTTGCGCTCTATACCTTAATATGCAGGCATGCCAAAGTTAGCCTTTTTCCTAACACACGAGTTACCTGTAAAGCTCTTTCTACCAGCAAACTTGACCACCTTCCTGAGACGAAATATTGCAGTTGAAAGAAAACATGAGTTCTAATGCGTATTGTCACGACTTCT
Source organism: Solanum peruvianum (assembly GCA_027705065.1). Taxonomy (NCBI): domain Eukaryota; kingdom Viridiplantae; phylum Streptophyta; class Magnoliopsida; order Solanales; family Solanaceae; genus Solanum; species Solanum peruvianum. The sequence goes on along the minus strand of JAKWJD010001764.1, from coordinate 32,050,962 downwards.
CACTAAATTACATAAAATTCCCAAATACCAGTGATTACCGATATGCATACAAAACAAATAATTTCAGATACTAGTTTAAAAAATAGTAGACAAGGTATTACAAGGCATTGCCAAAAACAAAAGTATCTGATAAATTTAGTTAATACAATGCATATCTAAGGGTTACAAAATACAATCATCATTAAGGCAAATAACTAGATCCGAACCTGAGTCAGACATAGAATCTTGAAGGTTTATTCAAATAGATAATACTCATCTTAAAGTTCTTCTGAAGGCATAACTAAAAGGAGGTAATTGTGGTGCCAATTAGATGTTGATTTGAACATGGAGATGAATGAATAGACAAATTATTTTTATCTCATATCCAACTATTAATGCAGTAATATTCCTTCACTATGGCTGAGGACTTTTCAAATTTTAAAAATTAAGCTCCAAAACATTGTTAAATCGAGGAAGTATCCCCTAGCCGTAACCGCATAGTCGTCCTCGGAGAACTAAGACTATCCTCTTACCATTCATAATTGCATACATAGGTTAAAAGTGCGGAAAATTTCAAACTTTTGATCTACAATTACTTAATGATGTTTTCTTAGACCTCTCGCTTAAACATAATATATTCATAGCGAGTATACATAGACTCTTCGTATATGAAGATTACACAGTCTTCTACTTTTATGCCACATAAAGACAACATGCATAATATAGTCTTACAAGAAATGTCTCATGTTAAACCATCTAAATGAAGTCAACCGTATGGGCACAAACACTTACAGGATGTATAAATGCCACTTAGGGTTGCAACAATATCTTGAAACAAGTGGAATGAAATGTTCGTCTTTACACTATAACAAAGAATCATAGCTAGAGTAATAACAAGGCTCATCAAGTCTCATCCTCGGACTTGAGGACATACCCACTTGAAGAGTGATTACAAGCCTTCCTTGCAAATGGCAAAGAATCCTTCAAAGACCGGAACCTAAAATATATTGGACAAAGGGACAAATAGGGTTAGCACATCACTTGTACTAAGTATAGGATCATAAGCACATACAACATAGAAATTATGCAAAAGAGGGACATCTATTCAAAAAAATACAATGTAACTTTGGAAATACCTTAGGAACATTCAATAACCAATGCAAGTGAATACGAACATATTACTTAAGTCAAGACCATGTTTAACACAAGACCAATAGTATTAAGTCTAGTCAAGTCAACATGAATATCAACATAATTGAGCACAGAACAAAGACACTCCCATCCTCATGTTATAATGTCAACAAGTATAGATAAGAGTTCATAATATCATAACCTAAGAAAGACCATTTGTCATAATCCCCATTAAGTCAACTAATGCAATGACTATGTAAGGACCCATAGCCTTACTAAATTTAGTAAACCAAACAAGAACAATAAAATGCTCAACTTTACATATTATATCATTGATAGTAAGCATCATATTTTTTAAAAAATAGATACCAACCACATGTCATAGGTGAAACCAATATCTAATAGTGTCATTAACATGTAAGATCAAAAAATATATATATATATATATAAATATATATATATATATATATATATATATATATATAAATATATATATATATATATATATATATATATATATATATATATATATATATATATATCAATTACATTTGTGAGCATATAAGTATATAAGTACATCTTTTTAAGACTTCTCTCAAGACTAACTATTGTAATGTATAGGTAGAGTGCCATGCACCTACCTAAACTAAAGAAAAACTCCTTAGGTCATCCTATTTAGAGTTCACTTTATTACTTAATTTTAATTTTGGGAATACCTTGCCTTAAACGACATAGAGCACATCAGCTAATATAGAATCCGGTGTTATGGAATCATACACCAAAAAGTTCTATGGGAAACCACTTATTCTAGGGAGAAACATGGGAAGTCAAGGCCGATATGAAGTCCTGTTATCCTCATTCTTTGATAATTAAGGTTATTTGTTCCTATTAATAATGAAAATGATCAATAAATTGAATTTGGCTTTCTTTTGAAAGATGAGCATATTCATGATAAATGTTTTTATGTTAAAATGAGCTTTTATGGAAAAATACTATATTGCTAGATTGTACTCACTTGGTGTATTTTGGTATGTTGTCGCCTTTATATGATGATATTGAGCATTAAGAAGTGTTTTGAAAGAAATTTTGACATAAGTGACTCTATATATTGTGTTGATCTCATTTTGTTATTGAGAAGGTAGTTTCTCATGATGTGACTTTGAGCTCTTATGTGTTGTAATTGATGTTTTGAATTTCTATGTGCAAATGCCATTTTTTTATGTTGATCTGAGTTGTAAATCATGTTTTGATATGGCATTGCTGGTTGGTCTTCCAGTAACGAGTCTATCATTTCCCTTCAAAATATTTTAGTGATATTCGGGGTCGAATGTTCCTAGAGGAGGGGAGGATGATTTAACATTCTGAAAGTTCAAAACATAATCTAGAGACTCAGGTGAGTTTCAATTTTTGTAACACTGTTTTAAGGCTAAAAATATTGTATATAAGTCATTTAGGAGATTTTAGAGTCAAAACGTCAAGGAACGTCCATGACCTACGGAGACTAGTACAAGACGTGCTAGTCTTCTTTAGCTTTTTTCACAGTGTTTTAGGAGTTGAAAATTAATGAAAACTGGTAAAAGAGTCTCAAACTATTATTAGAGTAGGTTTGAGAGTCAAAACATCTGGGTACGACTCCCCAAGGACCAACCTAACGGTCCTTGCGTTGTACCCTTCCATTTTGACCCAAATTTTCCAAATGAGGTAGTGTATGCAGTGGCTACCTACACTTGTCATCAAGAGGGTGTAACACATTGGAAATCCAAGACATGTTCTAGAGACTAACATAAGTGTCATAAGATTTATACATTGTTTTTGAAGGTCTATTTTAATGAATATAAGTCATTTAGGGAGTCTAGAAATTAAAATGTCCAAGAACGTCCATGACGTCCAGAAAGTTGTTCTAGGATGTACTAGCGTGCCTGAGCCTATTTTACTAGATTTTAGGAGTCAGAAAATGACAATAATTGGTGGAAGGGTTTCTAACATGTATTAGAGTTAGTTCATAATCGAGACATCCGGGCACAACTCCTCAAGGACTAACCAAGGGCCCTTAAGGAGGACCCTAGCAAAAGGTGGCAAAAGCTCTTAATGGACAGTGTCACCAAGCGGATGACACAGAAGGCTCGTGTTCCACTCGATGAGGCATCAATTACCTCAATCGATGGGCACTTAGCAATATTTTTGAAGGCCCTCTTGTGTACAATCGCTAAACTTACCAACGAATCTGCAGCACGGAAAGGGGAGTGGTCGTCGTTTAACCCACGATCCGTCGATCGTGGTGTTATATGTGATGATTGATTTTCACTTCACGTTTTCACTTATGTTAATTAATTATTAATCTTAGTTAGGAAGTTAATTAGGGTTAGGGAGGTCTAATTAAGTTAGTTAGCCCCCTATATAATTCCCTAACCTAATTAGCCTAACCTAAACTCTTATAATTAAAAAATCCAAACCCTCATCCTTCTTTCTTCTTTCTCTCTAGTGAAGAAATCCATTGAAGATAAATATAGGAGGGGTTTAAAGATGCAAATGGGAAAGTTTCTCAATCAATCTTAATCAATTAGTAAGGCATGCGATAAATTTGACCTTCGATACCTCTTTCCTCAAAGGATTCATCAAATTGATTTCAAAAGTTGGATTTTCATCCAATACAAAATTGATGCTATGAATTTACTTGTTTTTGGATATTATGAATATAATTATGAAATATGATGATGAATTGGTCTAGTGTGTAGAAAATGACCTTTACCCCTTAACCCTAAGTTGTGATATTGATGTGAATTAAGTAATGTTTATTCAATTGACTTTGTTATTAGTTTAATTTATATTATATGATGTTATTGTATCAATCATGAATAGATTAGGGTGAATTATATTACTATCATACTAGTTGTTGAGCAATTGACTTAGACTATGACCTTGATCTATGTTTCCGTCATAAGCTATGAACTAGTGTTGAATTGTGATGTAGTGATTAAATTAGCCTTGTTATCATGTTGGTTATTATTATATGATGAATTTTAACCCAAATTGGGTTCAGTAAGAGGTTTATCATAAGACCTTGATGGTGAATTATGAAGGAGACTTGGTAAGTCTTGTGATCCCTTCTATTCTATACTTCAATTATGGTTAATTGTGATTAAGTCATGACGTGGTATTGGAGTATGCCTTGAAGTAGGATTTATAGGCTTGGTATGATGTTCAATTGAAATGTCTTGACTATGGTTTTTGAGGTGTTGGCTATGATGCAAATGTTGTGAGGATGGCGAATGATTTACCAATGTGCCTTACTATGAAGTGATATGTGAATGTCATCAACTCACCTATATGAATTTTAATGAAAGGACAATACTTATGTAATTTTTATTGAGCTTGATGATGATGATGTTTATAAAAGGGCTAGACAATATGACCTAAATTAAGTAATGGTGATTAATATAGACATTAAAGACATTTCAAAAGGGACTTAGCTTAACACCGAGTGAACTTTACAATGGGAGGTGATGGCTTTCCATAGAGGAAGATCACCCTATAAATCCACATGTGTTGTTGACTCCCCAATGAGGGATACTCATACAATGGATTTCCATGAGAGAAGGCCCCAATATTCAAGTCGTATGCAGAGAGATTATACCTATGTTTTAGTTCTTCAACTATGATGCCCCCATAGGAAGACTAACTAGTGGATACACCTAGAAAGCTATGTTTATGTTAGTTTGACTTTGGCTGGTAGACCAACTTTCTTCAGTGTAAGTTTTTACAACACCGGATTACACACTTAGCTCTTGAGGTCTATGTCTAATAAGGAAAGTAATCCTTGAAATAAAATAAAGTAATAAAGTACAAACAAACTAGGGGGACTTGAGAAGTTGACTTAGCTTAGGTAGGGGTATGGGAATCTACCTATTCCTTGCACTAGTTTGCCTTGAGGTTAGCTTATAATGGTGTCTGATATGTATATGACAAAATTTGCACATTGTCGGTACTAAATAATGATTAGTTTCACATATGAATATGTGTTGGTCTACATTGTTCAAGTATGATGATGTATACTTTAAATTACATGCTATGTGAAGTGGGATGTTGCTCATGATTCTTGTTGGGTTACTTGATTGAGTAAGGTTATGGGGATTTTCTTGGTCATTACATTTGTTGACTTGAAAAGTGTTCATTGGTAATTATCTTGATTTGGTTATATTGAAATGTACTCTTATTCATGCTTGTTGCTATTATGACTTGATGATAGAGTAACTTGATTATGTATTCAATTATATGATATGTATGTTAACTTGACTATGCCTTATATTATTGGTCTTGTGAGGTACATGCCTATGACTTAATGAACATGTATTCTTGGTTGGTGTGGTCTTGTTGAATGTGCATAAAGGTTTTCAAGGTAAAGTACATACTTTTTAAATGTTCTTTTTCATAACATGACTTAAAAATTATCTGTGTATATGGTCTCATACTTAGTTCAAGTGGTGTACTAACCCCATTTCATCCCTTTTACCAACATTTTAGATTCCGATCGTTGAAGGACTTTTGGAGACGACTTGGATTTCTTAATCATCCAAGTTATGTAGGTCCTCACTTTCCGAGGACAATGCAACTATCAAGCCTATGATGTCGCTTTAGTTTTAAGACTATTATGTGTCTTTGCTTTTCATTTGGATACTAAACATTATATGACCTATATGTGGTCTTGTTGTATTGATGAATAGGCTATGCCCAATTTGATATACTCTTGTTAGATGGTTATGAAATGAGATGCCTATTTTCAGGCTATGTTATATTCTATATATCCATGTGCAATGGATGTAGAATACTAAGTTATCTTTCTATACGAAGGGTCTATGTATACTCGATCTAGATCTAGTATGTGTATGTAAAGGTCAATGTTAACATCAATGTAGAAGTAGTAAAAAGATTTAAATTTCCACTAAGTTTGATGTATGAATGTAATGATGTCATCAAAGAGGCTAGTCTTAGTCCTCAAAGAGGACGATGATGACGGTTAGATCTAGGGGGTATTCCCGGATTTGACACAGGGCATAGGTTAAGCGACAGTGTGTCAATGCTTCCGACGATGGATACTTAGAAATTTTCCAAAAATAGCAAAACGCATAGTATCTGACACAAATGAAGGTTGTGCAAGATAGTGGGGGGCAAGTCTATCGACTAACCTACGGCCCATAGGTCGGGGTCTTGTAGGTCAGGCCTGGGATTTTTCTGTTTTATTGTAAAGGGTTAATTTAATTATGTAAGTTAGTTAGGGGTTTAATTTAGGATTACGGGATGGTCAGTTAGGTTAGTTAATCAACCATATAAACTACCTTAAGCCTAAACAAAACTTAACACCCCCAATTCCCAAAACACAAATTACTCTTCCTACTCTTTACATTCTCTCTCTCCCAAAGATGAACTCCATAGAAGATCAAGTTCAAAGGAAGTAGAGATTCAATAAGATAATATTTCTCCATCAATATTCAAGTAATATCAAGCTATGGAACTCTTTACCTTTGGGATTACTTTCCCCAAAGGGTTCTTCCAAATTTTGTTTTAAAATATGGTTTTCACATGGGTTTCTTTCTAATCCTATATTGGTCTTATCAATTGTGTTGTTCTTGATTTCTATTTATTAATTTGGTTATATTATTATGTATTCATTTTTATGGTAGTTATTGATGTTTAACCTATTATTTTTGAAGAGGTGATGAATTGAGCCCAGTTCCCTAATCCTAGGTTATGAACTAGTGTAGGATTGAATTGTATTGATGCAATTGACTTAATTATTGTGTTATTTACTATTGAATGAAGTTATTACACCTATTATTGGATGAAATAGGTTGGTTGATGGTAAGACCATGGATGATGGCTTTTGAAGGAGATTGGGAAGTCATTATGATCTCAAATCTTTACTTCTATTATTATGACTTTTACTTGGTGATGAAGTTTAATTGAAGTATGTTTTGTAATTCAATGTACTAGGTGTTGTTATGATGATGCATTTTAAATGTATTGATTATGTGGAGATTATTATTAAGATTTAATGCTATAAGTTTGGTTATGAAGTACATATGTGCCTTATTATGATATGATGATGCTAATGTGTTAATCTTACATATGAGGGTTGTATTGAAAGGATGTTCTCATACAACTCTTATTGAGCTAATGACTATGACTATAAAAGGATTTAATGTCCTATGATCTAAAACTAAGTTAAGATTGTTAAAGAAAGACATTCCAAAATGGACTCTAACTTAGAACCGAGTGAACTAGCAGTGAGGAGTGTCCTTTCCCAAGTAGGGAAGATAAATTCACTATTGTACTCATCAGATAAAGATTATAATGCCAATGAAATAAAGAGAGTCTCAATCATTTCTCCTAGTTCTTGAACTATGTTTCCCCCATAGAAATAGTAGCTACTAGATCCACCTAGATGCTATGTTGATGTTTTTGTACTACGTTGGAAAGTAGTCCACCTTATTCAGTGTAAGGTTTCATGAAAGCAGATTCCACATTATGTCATGTGGTTTATGTCGATTAACGCAAGATTTTCCCCAAAGTAAAAAGGAAGTAATAAAATGAACTTTAACTATGATGACATAAAGGGTTTGACTTAGTCTTGGTAGGGGTATGGGACTTTACCTATACATTGCACTACTTGGCCCTGAGGGAAGTCCTAGAAGGATGTTTTTATGTTCTTATGATTTTATAAAGTGAATCATATGCATATTTTGTCTTTACATATTGATGATACATTATGATGTTGGTTTCACTTACGAACAAGTTATTGGTCTATATCGCTAAATATGATTATGTATACTCATGTTGTTATGTTATGTGATGTTAGACATTATTTATGATCCTTTGATTGGTTTACTTGGTCAGTCAGGTTATGGGGCTTCACTTGGCTATTGCACTACACGACTTGTTAAGAGGTTATGATTAAGGCTTTTGCGTGAGTTGTAGTGTTATGAACTCTTGAACGTGCTTTCTTGTTATCAAATTTTTAGATGTTGTCTTGACTATGGGTTCTAATATGCTTTGCACATGTTGACTTGACTGTAATTGATGATGTTGGTCTTGTTTTGAAGATGCTATTGTCTTGATAAATATATGATTATTGTTTTATATGTGTTTTTTGTTGTGTATAAGGCTTTTCAAAGTAACTTTGCAAGGTTTTGATAAAATTTATCCTTTAGAATTATTTCAAAGTTGTTTGTGCATATGTTTCCATACATAGTACAAGTGATGTGCTAACCCTTATTTCTCTTTTTTTCCCAAACATTTAAGGTAACGTGGTCGTGGCTAATTTCCAAGAAGGCTTGGATCATTTCTCTCAGTGTGGGTCTGTCCTCAAAATCCGAGGATGATACATTTTATCATTATACCTATGTGATTTGCTATAGACTAATAACTTTCGTTTCACTCCTATTGTTAGGCATTGTTGTAATCCCTAAGTGGAAATTCTACATTTGTGTAGGGCTATGCCCGAAGTGATAAATTCAGACTTAGATGGTTTTATATGAGACATCTCTATTAGACTCTATGTTGTGTATATCATATATGTGACATAAAAGTAGAAGCCTACGTATGTTTCCTATGCGAGGAGTCTAAGTAAAATCCATATGTATATCGTAAGTGTAAGTGAAAGTCAATGTAAACCTCATCATGTAGATGAAGATGAAAGTTTTAAATTTTACGCACCTTTTAACCTATGAAATTTGAAGAAGATTGCTAAGAGGCTAGTCTTAGTCCTCTCCGAGGATGAAGTCGCCGGTTATGTCTGGGGGGGGGGTGATCCCCGGTTATGACAGCTATCAAAGGAAATGGTAATAATGGTCGACGACGCACAGAACGTGGGTGAGAAGGAAACCGATAAGACCGTAGAGGTAGGGGAAATGGTCACACATGTAGAGGTATAATGCATGAAGGAAAGGAAGTCGACCATCATGATGATAGGGCTCAGTGTTTTGCTTTTCCGGGCAAGACTGAGGTGGAGGGGCTTATGTGTTTCCATATTTGACTTATTTTATAATTGTAGATATGACTAACTTTGACATAATCTTAGGAACGACTTGATTATCCCCCTAATGTATTATTCATAAGTGTAATAAAAATTAGAGTGGGAATGAGTGTACAAGTCTAAGCAAACTAAGATCATATACTCCACTCGGTCTGGAAAACTTTTAGAGTTTTTTTATAAAAAAAATTATTTTACTCATATTCAAGATATTGAGGTTGATTGTACCTCTATTTAGTCTATGCTCGTTCTGTAAAAATTTATAGAAGTGTTTCCAAGTGATTTTTTTAGCATGCTTCCGAAAAGAGATATATAATTCTGCATCGATTTAGAGATTGGTGCTCGTGTCATTTCATCACATCCTATCACATGGATCTGAAAAAAATTGGTAAGCTTAAAGTTCAGATTCAAAAACTTAATGATAAGGGATTTATTCATCCTGGTGCTATCATGTGGGGTGCTCCAGTTTTGTTTATTATGGAAAATGATTTTAGTATGAGGATGTGTATAGATATATTACCAACAACTGAATAGTCTCACCATTCGAAACAAGTACCCATTGCCTCGAAGATATGATCTTTTTACCAATTGGAAGTTGCATAAGTGTTCTCTAACATTTATCTAAGGTCTTGATACCATCAGTTAAATATTAAGCATTAAGATGTGCGCAAGATGGCATTTAGAACCTTCTATCGGCACAACGAGTTTATAGTTATGTCGTTTCAGTTGACTAATGCGCCTGCAACTTATGACTTTAATGAATGACGTATTAAGATATTTCTTTATTCATTCATCATAGTCCTTATTGATGATATTTTGGTCTATTGATACACTCAAATTACAGCTCCCTAAAGAAGTATAAGCGGTCGTAATCAAGTAGATAATTGCTGATATTTTGGTCTATTAATACGCTCAAATTACACCTCCCTAAAGAAGTATAAGAAGTCATAATGAAGTAGGGAACCAAAATAGTAGGTTGGGATTGATCCCACAGGGAAAATTGTTAAGACTAAACTTCAATTCACAATCACGTCAATTTAGTCAAAGTCTTTACGAAAGCAAGTAATTAAAGTGGGGTGTTTATGAAACAACTTTATTAAACAATTCTATGTTAACAAGAGAGCAAAAGTAAAATAATTATTTTTTATCAAGTTGTGAGACTAACTAGGGTATATGTGTTTTCCATAGGTTCATAACGTCGTATTCCTAGCAATAGCAATTCTTTCCCAGTGTTTGGCATGTATAATGGTAAGTTATGTATCTCTAAAATCTTTGTCTGTCATCTAAAAAGTTTCACCCGCACGTTGGTGTGGCTACATGTGTATGAGATACTAACCCTTACCTTTACTTCATATTAGACCTCATAATTGATGTATGCCTTAGTTATTACTTCGCACTAATCGACACTAGACTATTTGATAGTTTCACACTAAATTTATGTTGATTATTCTTTTCTTATTAAATACCTCCTTGGTACGGCAAGTAGCAACAAGGTGAGTTCTAACGCGTGCATTCGTTAAAAGGGCTTCTAGGCAAAAGAATTATCAATACTTTCAAAAACCTATTTGAGAGTTGTTTACTTGGTAGGTTTACATTGTTAATTACCATGGTTCCCACAATCCTAGTTGTGGATTTAGTTACCCGTGAATGCAAGATCAGAATTCATGGTTTTTAAGAAAGAATTCATCAACTTACTTAACAAAAAGAAGAAATAAAGAAATTCAACTTGAATTTGCATGACAATTCCTCAACACGAATTCAGAAATTAATTGATTGATAAAAGTGTGCAACAATAATCTCCAACACAAAATAAAACAAAACCAAGAGTATCAAACCTCAAAAACAAGGTTTTGATACCCTTTTATAGAAAACATTGTCCTATAGGAAAAGGAATTAAAATAAGGAAAATTTGTTCAATTGACGCGGATTCAATCGGTGATCCTACTGATAGACAGTCGATTGCCTTTGTCAGTTCAAACTTTGAATTATTTTTCTTCATCAGCTCAACATCTTCTTTGAATCAAACGATGGACCTGCAATATTATCCGTCCACTCACCTGCAGTCCGTTGATGCTCCCCTGTCGCTACACACTTAGAATCTTGAAAAGTCAAGTACTAGAACCTTCTTTTAACCAATTGAAAGTTCACCAATATGGTTTGTCGATCAATCGCAATGTTGTATCTTCTCCTTTAGCCTTAAGTAAACATCGACGGTCACCACCTACGGACCATCGATTGGATGATGGGCAGTAGATAGACTTCGTAGGTCGTCTTCTGCACTTTTTAGATGCCTTTTGCGCTTTCATACTGAGAATCTTTCTTGCAAAACTAACATAATACCATGTTAAAGCTAGTATAAACAGGATTTACACACATACAACTATTAAGAAAAATTCCTTGTAAACACCGTTTGACCACAATACATAAACAAGCACCACTTAAATTCCTTGTTTGTCCTTAAGCGACGCACAATGACTAAACACAACATTTGTACCAAAGTATATGCTTTTAATCTCAAGCAATCACATGGCTACCAACCCCAAGTATTTCTTTGATTTTGTGTAGGCTTACTCTATTAGGTTCAACAAGCTAACTCACACGGATCACATCATGCTACAACTCACCATGCCCAGACACCTCTACTATTTTGCCTCTCACAAACATACAAACTTTTCGATACCCCAGCTAGTGCCCTCACATCAAAAGAATTCCTCATTTTTCACTGAGTGTTCATGAATTTGGGTAAAAGGATCTTTTTTCAACACTCACACTCAAGAACATGTTCAAATATAGTTCATACTCCTCGCCATACGTTTTCCCTTGTTTTCACTGTTTAGGTTCACCACACCAGACTGTAGGATCACAATAGGGCTTTGTTGGCTTGTAACGTAGCCTGAGAGTCATGCATGATACATTTGGGTATATTTTTAGTGATTTTTTCCTCTCCTTGACATTACTACAAATCTTCCTACCTCTTTTCATTACCTTTGACACCCTATTTATTTTCTCTTTTCTTCTATTCCTTCTTCCCTATTTTTTTATGTGACTCTTACTTCTTTTGCACATTTTTCTCCTTAGAGTCTCTTTTCTTTCTTTTCTTTTCTTTTTTTCTTTTCATTTTCAATCAATTGATCATTTCACCGTGTCACATATTTTGCTCACATTCTCTTTGGTTTTTAACATCCAACACTTTTCATACCCATTTGTGGGTGCCTAGCCATAATAGCAAACCCTAAAATATTTGGCTTTTTAATGAGTTGAGGTGCACAATATCCAAAGTTAGGTTAAGGCCAAGATTAGGTTATTTACCGAATTATCCACCCTCAAATTAGGATTTTGTTATAAGTTGAGGTGCACATGTCCAAGGAGGGACTTGGGACAAAACATTAGATGCTGGGAAAGTGAGTTGGTAAAAAGAATTTGTCTATAACATGCTCAAAATATTTGGATATTTAATGGACAATTCTTTAATTTGGTTATCTTCCTTTAGTATAGAAATGGGTTATTTAGAACAAAGGCCTATGATCACTTTCTAGCTTCTAACACAGATTCCCTTCGAAGGACTAACCAGGCAAGTTCTTGTTAGATACCAACTGTTGAACCCTCAAATATCGTCACACTCTCTTGGAACATCATTAAACTATAAGATTATCATCGTTCCCAGTTTAGGTATTAGTTGAAGGTCATGCAGTAGGTGCCTATCCATGTCACGCTTAGAGACGACAAATTCAATTTGTTTTCACCAATACATGCAAGCACTATCTAGGAAGGGGTATCATTTTCACTTCCATTATTCTTCATTTTTTTCATGTTTTTCTATTTTGTACAAATTATGACATGCCAGTTCAACAGAAAAGTAAACAGTCTCTTTGGAAGAAAAAACACAGGTTATAAAACCACAATATATGATTGCATGTTTGTTTTCTCAAACTTCATCCTACCAGTAACTTTATTTACCCCACCCCAACAAAACAACTTGTTATTGTCCCCAATGTAATAAAATAAAAAGGATAGGGTAGTAGGTGAAGCAAACCTATGGAGTAAAGCGCCAAATAGTTATAAACATATGTGCGGGTCTGGTTTCCCGGGACCCCCCAGATCAGCACATGGGTCACCCTTAGTGGTGCCCATATGAATCTCAACACTATCAGTGGTGCTCCTCTCACCGGTCACTGATATAGAACAAGATGCGTAAAGAGCCATCTTTTGTGCCCTAATCTGACAGGAATTCTCATCTAATAAAGATGCCCTCCTACCCAACTCTATCTCAGTTCTCTCTCTTTTTTTGCACACGCCTCTTCACCGTCCTCAGTAGTGTGGCTGTAGCGTTGCCTTTTTGCATGAACACATGGCTAAGGATGAGGATCAACATGGGTCGAACAATGTGTCTTCTGCTAGCTTTATGGGTGAACTCTCCGGCTAAGTCCCACTTATCTTTATAATGGTGTCCATATCCGCTGGCAAACAAGCCACTGCAGCCTGAATAGTAGTGAGGTCTATGGTAGGGACTGGTTGGGCTAGCACTTACAACTTTAAAGTGTCTAGGCGCTGTTGAATCATTGGAATTTTCCGCTCGGACTGTTGGGCCACCCTCTTCTCTATTTGTCCCTTAGCCTCAACTATCGATTTCGCCATCCAGGGATATATGCGGTGAATCATGTGTCTATCTAGGACTTTAATATTTTTGCCATCCAGGGATATATGCGGTGAAGCATGTGTCCATCTAGGACTTGAATATTTTGACTTGTGCTAGAGGGACCAGTGTTGCAAAAGGGCGTGTGGACTGGGATAACTAGGGATCCCTATTGGCGGCATGGGTATAATCAGCAAGGGTGGTGTGACAGGGTCATCTCCTTTGACTAACTTCATAATGTCTGCGAAGTTATCGCTCATTGGAGGTATCTCAATCTAGGGCCCTCTCCGTGGTGCCGCTGTGGTGGCCTCATCCTTAATGATAGCTATATCAACAGGCCCTATCGGACTACGGAGTGTGTCACACTGCCAAATTAGCACTCCAGCTCCCGTGCACAATTGGAAAATAAGACAAGCAAAGGGGTTAGTGGTAGAGGTCATGAAATCCTCTCATGGATCACATTGATGAGACCCCTAGCATAGTCTATCTCCAACCCCGCTACCATAACTACTACCAATACCGCTCTATCCCACTTAAGGACATATTAGCATTTGTGGGTGATATGAGGTGTAGGACAAGCAACTAGAAGAACTTGGATACAAAGGTGAGGTTCGCCTTCTTTATTAACCCTTGGTTATCTAACAGCCAGTCAACCCTCTCACCATCGATTGACAAATACTGTGCGAGCCATTTCTTTACCGACTCTTACTGCTCAGTGGTCCTCTGAAATGCTCCACTCCTGTCATCTGCCACATGTAGTTGAATTCTAGAGTGGTCGGCATCCATTGTGTGCCAATAGTAGGGTCCTAGAGGAACCGATTAATGGTGGTCTAAAAGATATCAACGCGACAGACATGGACTTAAACATAGGTGACGGGGTTCTGTTTGGAAGGTATCACACGCCTATTGATAGAGCCTATGGGAGTAGCCACATAAGAAGAGTAGAAATCCTTGAGTATCTCCTCGCTGTAGGATCCCAATCTCCGAGCCATCCGCTGAAACTTGTTCTGGTTGAACTATCTTAGCAGCTTAGGGACCGTGTGCAAATTCCTCTTGAGGACACGGTGCTCAATTGTAGCTAGTGGGGTCATTACGCCCTTTTCATTTTGCATTTTGGCATCCAAGTATACATGATATTTTCATTGATGCACCATCTGTTAGGTTCCTCAGCAATAGGTGCAGGGTAATCTGCTCGGGGTACAAGGGCAAATTCCGAGCTAGTAGCCTCATAAGACGAGGCTTGGTGGTCATGGTTCTCCGACCTAGTGGCTCCCTAAGAGAAGGATCCAGAGGCAATGGTCGCCTTTCACCCAGATTATTGGGCCGACCATGATGCAGAAACAAATTTGGACCCAGATGCTCCTTCAAAATTAAAGGCAGCCCCAAAAGGTGAGCCGGTCAGTGTGCGCTCCTTATCAGACTAGGAAGGCCAGTGACTATGCCAAAAATCACATTCCATGGGGGTACCCATAGTTACTCGAGCATTTGCACTTGAGGTTGTGGCACCTAAAGAGATGTATGATGGGTCTTGCTCATTTAAAAGTCGACAATCATCTGAATAGACGAGGTCACAAACTTGGATTTACCCCTTAAGTAGACGATATAGTGATTTGGATCCATTTGTAACTATAGAGAAGATGTTGGTGTCAATTCAGTATTACTACACTCACGAAAAACACCGGGCGGAGACAAGTTGAAAAAAAACAACATAGTTCTGTTATGTAGATTCAGATTGACGGGCACCATCGACTGGCACAATCAACGGTCCATCAAGCAAACAACGGTCCGCTGATAGGATTTGTAGTTTGACACATAGGACTATACAATTAAGAAAAAGTCAAACTTCCCTGATAGAAACAACGGACGTGCAGAATGGTTCGTTAATCACTCGATGAACCATAGTCCACTTCTTTTGTCAGACACTAAGATTATTTTTAGAAGTTAATGAAAACAGGTTCTCTGATGGAAACGATGGACATGCAGAATCATTCATTGATCAATCGATGGACTGTACTCCACTTCTGTCATTTAAACTTAAACCATTTTAAGTTGGAGTGGTCGACGGGGTCTCATACTGTTTTCCTGAGATAGATTTCAGGCTTTCCTTTCAATGCCCAATTTTAGATAAATTTTGACACAGTCAAGTTTATATATGTAATTTTAACACCCAAAAGATGAATTCGTCATTCCTAGAGTTTTATTTTCAAACAATTTGCATTCTAATTAATCCACAATAAGAAACCCTAAGTCTGAATTTCTTAAACTGAAGAGATACTCACATTTTAGAGACTAAAAGGCGACACAAGCACACTCTATCATTCCGAGTGACGTACTACACAAGTTTTAGCATGTCGTTTAAGTTAATTTAGTCCCACGGTCAAGACGCACATCTGGATTTCTATGAACAACTATGAATGAGGATTAAAATTTAAAGGGAATTGAAATACCTTAAATTCGAAGTGGTGTGGTTGTAAGATGAACTTTCAAGCAGTAGCATAGGTGACCAAAATCAATCACCGGCTGAAGAACAATTGAAAGAAAGGAGAATTTGGGGAATTGGAAGGATTTTGATTTGGTAGTGGAATGGGATATGGGAGGTTGAATTTTTGTGATAAAAGAAAGAAATAATGGAAGAAAACTGTTTTGAAAAGGAATTTAAAAGAATTTGAAGGAGGTAATGAATGTGAATCGTTATGTCCTTTAATATTATCGGCCGGGTTGGGACGGGTTGCTGGCAGTTTGGATTGACGAATCCCCATCAATGGTCCGCTGGCAAGTTGATGGGCTGTCGACTAGAAATATCAATTACTTCTCAACTTAGAAACCTTCACGATTTGGGAGTACCCCGCTGTCGTAACCGACATCGTCTTCCTAGAAGAGGACTCAAACAAGACCTTAGCATTTGTCATAACATATCATTGGTTAAAAATCATCCAAAATTTAAAGCTTTTGGATACTGAATGGAGTAGATTAGATTTTCTATTAGCAACATAGTAAATATACATAAGATAGTCTGAAAATTGTCTAATAAAAAAACCATCTAAAGAGTACGAATATTCACTTAGGGAATACAATGTCAATGTGCCATTTAGGCCTCACTAAAATAAAATTAAATAATAAACAGAATAAAAGAGTATGTCTTAAACTACTACAGTCTTCATAGCTAGAATAATGAAAAGATAACATCCCCTAGCATGAGGACCTACCAACACTTGTAGAAAGAGTTCCAAGCTTCTTCAATCGGCCTTCTTAGTTTTGAATGCTAGAACCCTACATTAGTAGTTATATAAAATATAGGGTTAGTATGTCACATGTACAAAGTATGGGTATATGCACATAAACATTTATGGACATGCATGAACAAGGACAATTTCTTTAGAAAGTATGCTAAGTCAATTGAAAGCCTTCAATGCACATAGAAGAGAGAATATACACAATAAGGATTACCACAACATAATGTGTGATCATAACCAATGACATATCATCATAAAGTAATATTAACATTATCATGTTCAATAGTTCATATCAACATAACATGCAAAACACTTACAAGTAATCTCATCCCTGGCTTACAAGTGCAATGATTATGTAAAGCCTTATAAACCAACATAATAAAGTAAACAATATAGGAAACCCGATGTAATTATTTTGTCACGCCTGGGTCCTAGACCCTACATGAGACCAGCGTCGTTAACGTCTCAGAGGTCGCATCCAAGCCTCTTCTTAGCTTTCATCAAAATCATACAGTTAAATATGAATTTTTTAAAAATTTCTTAAACTTATAGAAGTGTACTTAAACTTTATATAATTTCTGCATAAGAGTGATATACTAAGAGTTTAAACTAAACAACCATCTATGAACAAAATGAACAACTAAAATAAATAATTCATATTATTAATAATAGTTGCAAATGTTTGAAAGGAAAAGCTAGGGACAACATCCACTAGCTATGTCTAATGTACTAAAGCTATAATATAAAGCATAGGCATCCTCGAACTCAAGAGGACCTACCAAAGTATGGAGGTACTAGTCCAAACTACTTCGAATGATCTTCAATCTTCTTCAAAGGCCTGCACCTACAAAGATAGTAATTGCATACGGGTTAGTACAAACTTGTACTAGGTATCTGTTTATGCACATAAACACATAAAGATTATACATGATCAAGGAAAGCTCTTCCTACAGCAACATGCCATTTTTGGAAAGTGAAGTCACTTTACTTTCCTAATTCGTTATTCATGAATCATGGTATTAATGTGACATATTTTCATTCATTTAAATCACACAACTAATTTTCTATATGAACCTAAGACCTTGGAATAAATCAACATAATAGTAGAACATCTAGAGCAAAAATAAATATTTATTATTCCCCTTAAGCCAAGATCTCCCTTTCCCATACTTAGTTTATTTTTCAGTCTTTCTTCTCTTTGTTCTGTATTTCAATGATCTCCTTCGATCCTAGGTTTTACTCACGAGTGAAATGATTCATTGGAGTCCCCATTCCTACAATGAATCAAATAAGTAATCCACAAGACTAAGGAAATGATTTGACTATCCTACTTACAAGTTATTCTTTCCATTCTTGTTAAATTGGGCATGAAGTATTGATAAGCAAATCATTATTGGCTATGCCTATTATTGGATCATTTGCATAATATAAAGATGTTGGGACATATATTTATTGGCTATGACCATTATTTGATCATTTGGATCATATAATGATTATGTTTTGGTCCATTTATTGGCATAAGCCAATAACTGTTAAACTTCATTCTTATCAAACACTGATAATTTGATATACTTATGCTTTTTCTTACTTAGTTCACTTTGAACTTACATATCTTCTTCTTTTATCTCATATTCTCTTTGATAATACTTTTCTTCTTTCTTTTATACTTTCTTAAATAAATATTTAGCATTAAACTGAATTAGATCATGTGAGCTAACATGGAATCCAGTGTCTTCACCACACTGAAAAGAGGTGGTTCACCAGCTAAATTTAACATAGATCATGTGAGCTAACATGAAAACCAGTGTCTTCCCCACACTGAAAAGAGGTGGTTCAGTGGATAAAGTGAAACCGAATATGGAGTCATTTAACCGACATATATCATGTTATCTAACATGAAATCCAGTGTCTTCTCCACACTGAAAAAAGGTGGTTCACCGGCCAAAGTGAAACCGAATACTACCTAGATTTCTTAGGTGGGTGCACTAGCTAGTAACCTATGCTACCAAATAGTTCAAAGACTAGGATATTTTGGAGACCCTTATCCACCTTGGTGGTAGTCTCATCTCATGAGGCTTAAATGTTCTTGCACAATCTTATAGGTAGTGTATCGGTGCTGAACTCAATTTATCATACTTTACAACTTTTAGACTTGACTCATAGATTATGGGAGCTTGCTTCTAATATAACTTATGCTTAGCTCAATGGATGACTTGTCATCCCTTTCAATAATTGATTAATTTGAACTTAAATCTTATATCATCATTAATGAGACTTGTTTCGAGATTTAGAACACAATTTAGCATAATTGATTACTGGTCACCCCTTTCTATAGTTGATAAATGTGAACTTAAATCTTTAACATAATTTTTTAGGTGCAAGTGAGACTTGTCTTACATCCTTTAACACCCCATTCTATGTCAATTTCATAACTCATAAGCTTTTAGTTATTTCATTGCTCACCTTATTTTGTTCAATGTAATTGGTAATCTTATAACATTCTTTATGAATGTTAAAATGACTTATTCAATGTACTACTATATTCACAAGTTCATTAAGATAGGGTATATTGGGACTTGTCCACAATCATTGGCATGCCCTAGGTTATGAGTTCATTGAGTTATCTTGTCAAGTTAATTTTTAAAATGTATTTGGCTTACAAAAAACATCATAATTTACATTGGACATATAATATTAGTGTGACTTGGTCATTGGCCAAGTGTATATCATATTTTGGAAATAATATTACTCGCAAATTTATTGTCATAAACCAAAGTTTCACTAAACACTGGTAATGAGATTGTAATTAGTCAATTCAATTAACTTCATCTATATACTATAGTAGTCTCATCATTTTAAGTAAGCCAATTTTTAACAATTTCATCTTTTCAAACACAATTGGGCATTAAAACATTTCTTAAATCATGTAAATAATACTCTAATCATGTAAATCTAACCTATAGGTCTCATTATACATTAGCAAATCATAGAAACCTACACATGATGATCATTTAGCACCACACACCAACAACATGCACAAAATTTACATATACATACTACTAGAATGGGAAATAGGGAGAACTAGGAAAATGATCATTCAAAAATCTCATTACGAACAACCATAGTTTTAGTTTTCTTGAATTCAAAACGTTTGAAAATCCTCATGGGGAAAGGAATCCAAGAGACAAAACCCATACCTTATGATATAAATTTAATCTACGAAGATCGCCCTGTACTTTGCACGAAAAATCATGAAGAATAGCCTTTAAATGCCAAAGAGAACTGATCTATTTTTCAGTCATTTGTTCACTATTTTTTTGTGCAATTGTGAGGTTTTCTAACCTAGTTGCATGTGAGTTTAAATCTTAGGAAATTAATAATGACTAATTAAATTTAGGCTACATAACTTAATTAAATAAATTAAATATCTAATTACCAAAACACCCCTCCTAAATTGACTAAAACTAGGATAACATTTGACTTAGCCAAATTTTGAAATTTTCCTAAAGGTCTCGGCTTTGACTAGGAATTTAAATTAATTAATTAAGTTGATAATTAAATTAATTAAGTTACCTAGAGTAATTATTAGAGTACCCCTAATTCACTAGGACCATAACCAAACCCCTTTGGACCATCCTAGGTTAGGTACTACGATGTTTCTTTAGTTAATTACTAGGCTAGTGTCATCTAGTTGGGTCTTAGGATTTTTGGCACACTAGTTAGTTTATTTTAGTTATTCTTAGGTTATTTAGCTAGTTGGTATTTTGGTTAGAGCCTAAAGTTTGCTAGGAATCTAGGCCCCATGAGGCTTTAACCGTTCGCGCACCAGCCCCCTAAACACCAAAAGCGACTTCGGTTTGGCTTGTTTACTTATCTCTTGGCCGGTTAGCACATGTGCTTGCACATCTTCTTCCATATGTGTTGCACATGTTTTTGGACATGTTTTGCTGCAAATTTCTTGTCTAAGGACCCTCACTATGTACTTGGGCACTGCTTAATCTATATTATAATTTTAAATGATCATGTTCCATGGTACCTAGGCTTGATACTTTGATGCCTCGTACCTAATGTGATAAGAATTCAATAATTTTAGTTTAGGATTTTCAATGCAGGTACAATTCCTACACAAATTTGGGCATTGGGATGACTTATGTACCCCAATATGTTTTCTTAAAACCTAATAGACTCTTCACTAGACAAGTACATTCTTGAATGTTACAGGTTTGCTTCATACAACTTAAACTAGTCATCATCACATATAGCAATATAGAGGAACAACATGTTCATCAACATAGCCAACATCATATAAGAGCAACATCATATATCATAAGCATTATACATTTCATATAATCTTCTTATATGAGAACAATCTCCTAGGAATTCCCTTAGAGTCAACTTGTGCAATGTCTAGGTAGTCCCACGCCCTTCTCTATACTAAGTAGGCTCTTTACTTCACCCTAGTAAATGTCCTTTTACTTTTCTTTCATTTTACTTTAGCGAACAATCACCTTGACCTACATTAGACCATGTGATCTAAACTTGGAATCCAGTGTCGTGAAACCCCACAACTAAAGAAGGTTCTACTTGCTAAGGTAGAACCAAAACACGAACATAGCATTGTAGGTGGATCCACTAACTAGTATCCTTATGGAGGCAACATAGTTCAAGATCTAGGAGATAGATTAGGGACCCATAGTTCCACATTACAGTGTACCCTCTATCTCATGATATTGTGAACCTATCTTCTAACTAGGGAAAGGACACTTCTCATATCTAGTTCACTTGGTGCTAAGCTAAAGCCTCTTTTTGAATAACCTTTCTCATACACCATAGGAGATTAACACCTTGTAAAAAATAATCATAAGCTCCTTAGATTTAGATGAGAATTTTCTTTCATCACAACCCTTAATTTGTGAGATTAACATATCATAATCATAAAGTCTAAGGCATACAAGAGGACATCAACAACTTGCATTATCATATCCTTACCATGATTCCACATTTAACATACTCATAGCCCGACATATATGAACAACAATATCATACATAATTCAATTGTGTAACAACATCATTTATAGGCCAATATCAACATAATAGAATTATGACTTTAGAAGATTATCTATTTCTTCCAAGAATATTGATCAAGAACTTACACTGTATTCAGAACAATCATCTAATAATGTAGTGAAATACACTATAATATAATCAATCCCAACTACTCTAGTCATATTCAAGGTCTATTTATAGTTAGGGATAAGGGAAAGGTTTATTTAGGAGTTCATTCATGCTATAGTTCCAATCCCAACATTTACATTACATTAAGTGATAGATATAACATAATAAAATCAATTATTTAGGCAGTGAACATGCTTCACACAAAATTACATATCAATTACCAACAAATGCATACTTAATTAGACATAGAAAATTGTTGTTTTTCATCATTAATCATAAATCTTGAGTTAGGAAGAAAACCAGTTCGTAGAGTAAACACCTTAGGAATTGAATTTCTGGTTGTCATCTTTAAAAGGACCTCTTGGGTAAAGGAATGCCAAGAGTGAACAACCCATACGTTATTGATGAATTAATCCACAAATTTAGAATGAAAACCTTGGAGACTACCATAACACCTCCAAAAAATGACTTAGCTGAAGCTAGACCCTAAAATGGTTGTCGTGATATCCTAAGATCCTAAATGATCCACAATGTTGTATATAGGATGTGTCTAAGAGTTTAGATGCTTTGAAAGTCAAACGTCAAGGGACGATCAAGACGTTGACTAAGTCACCTATGTGCCTCATATGTGGTTTTACGAGTTTAAGTGTGATTCATAAAGTTATAAGGTCATTATCTGTGTTTTTAAGGTGTTTATAGGAAGTCTGTCAAGTTTGGAGGTCAAAGGTCCATAACGTTTGACAGGTTTTTCTTGAAATGACCTAGTGTGTCTATGTATATTTCATGGAGTTCTACGTGTTTATTTTGGATGAAATTGACGTTGTAGGTCCTACTCTTGAATAGGAATATATTTGGGTTGGAAACATTTCGGGTAAGACTCCAAATAGGACCTACAACGGGCCCTAGAAGGAGAACCCCATCATGGAGCTCAACACTACATGGCAATGGCAATCGACTGACCCAAACAATGGCTAGTAACCCCAGTAACGAACCATCGATCGGTGGATTTGATGAATCCATGTGGCCTCAAGTTTAAAGAGTTTCAGGATCAACCAACTAGACCCCATCGACATGGCGTGGGTGAGACCACGTACCGTTGATCCTGGGCGTTGATGGTGCTGAAAACTGGATGTTTTTCTTTAAGACATGGGGGTTTTGGGAAATTCATCCCAAGTATTATAAAATAGGAGACATTTTTTTTGGCCATTTAAGGGTATTTTACGAGTATATAGTCCTTAAACTCTCATTTAAACCCTAGTACCAAAATCAAAACTCATTCCCTCCCAAAGTTTCTTCCAAAACATCCATGACAGTTCAAGGTGAAGATGGAGATTCAAGATGGATCTTCAATAGAGTTTCATCTTCAATTATAATCGAATTCTTCTAATAAGGTGTGAGAGTTCTTCATCAAAGTCTTCCTATCATCTTAGAGCCAATTTCACAGATGATTTTCAAAGATGAAAAAAGATGAAAAAGTCAAATTTCTACTAAAAGTTTTGGGTTGTTGCATGAAAGGTTTTCAAACAATAAGATATGACATTATTGATGTATTATTGATTTATCCAACGAAATTCTCCATGAACCCTTAACCTTGACAAATCTCTCTATTGAATATTAAACTTATTGAATCGATATTGACTTAAGGGTTATGAATTCGAGTGTAGTTTTCTATTGCCCCGTGACTAATGAAATGATTGTATTGAATTACTATCTAGGTTTTATTAGATTGATAAATATATATTTAATTTACCTATATATATGGAGTATTATAGTTTATGTGTTGAGTTTATGCTTATGGCCATGGGTAAGGGACTTATGATATCCAATTGGATGATTTTGCTTTTGATTGAAGTGGTAAGGTGGAATGGGTGGTATGATTCCCTAACTCTTTTAATATTATGTATAGTTTTATATAATAATTTTGATTTGTATGGTTCACTTATGGTGGCGGTGCTATGTGAATTGATGTGGCCTTGTCGCCATTACATTATGCAATCTGATGATCATGGTCTTGTCAGCAATACTTGAAGTATTATGATGATTTGTGTAGTTGATTTATGTGATGTATGAGAATATATATATATATATATATGTGAGGTAATGTGAAATGTGTTCTTTTTATGTATGTTAGGAGATCATGTAGACTATGACTATGTGTTTATATGTGTAGTCTTAGGGTGGATGCATAGTTTTTCCTACATAACTATATAACTCTATGATTGTTATATTGATGATTATATGGTAGTGTATAGGATGAAATAAAGATTATAATGGCTATTTCTAAGTGACATAAAGAATGACATGTAATATGTGTTAAAGTGAAGTATGTTGTGTCTTGTCTTCATTGACTCGTGTCCCTTACTTCATGCATGTATCAATGTGAATATGAGATGTCTTGACTTAGGATGCTAAAGCCAATTAGTCTTGTATGTATGAATGACATAAGACCTTGAATTATGTTAAGAGAGTCCTTAGGTGAAACCTTGAACCTAGTGGTAAGGTTATGAATGTTGAATTCAAAAGTCGTAATGGTATCCTTCAACTAAAGGAATGATAAACTTAAGGTTGATTGGCTGGAACAACATCATATCAAACTTTAGGAAAGTCATGATGAGGTTCTTGTCGCCATTGTAACATAGCCCTAGAGGGCCTCTTTGGTATGGTAAATGTTATTGGGTTATGAACTTGATATGGAATCCATTTATACGAACCTTTAATAAAAATTACTCTATGAAAACAAAGGCTAGCAACGAGTGAGTATTTTAAGGGAAGTAGTTGAAGTTAAGCATGAGACCGTAATACAAAGTACGCCCTTCATATTCCTTAATCATGTCCCTACATGGGATGTGTCCAATATCTACCATTGGTAGGTAGAACATTTATATCGGAGTAGGTTAGAATTCCAGATTCCATGCTTTGCTACCATGGTCTATGTAAGATATTGCATATTCTCATCATATGGGATACCCAATAGCATTAGAGAAGTTCTATGAAGTTTACGTGGTGTAATGGGACGCTATTAAGACATTGGACAATAGGCTTTAAAGGTGTTTGTTAGAGTCCCTAGGACTTGTCCAAGACAATTATTTGAATGTCTTTATGTGATGAACATCTCATAAATAAAGTAATAAATGTAATACATTAAGTTAACAAAGTATCATAAATGAAGAAGTACTTATCTAGAGTAGTTAAGAGTTGCCTAGTTAAGGTATGAAGGAGGTATAGATATGGTCACTTTGTATCTTACCTAGATAAGTCTTATGAATGAGTCTAGTTAAGGAAGTTTGTTTAATTATCTAGACATGATCCAAACATAGGTATTCTTAAGGATTACTTAGGTAATATTGAAGAGGTCAATCATGGACTTTATCTTCTTGATTTACTTAAGTAAGTCTTTAGATAATATTTTTGAAGAAGAATGTCATGTTATATGTATGCTAATGTATTAAGTGCGAATGATTCTATCTTAGGTACTCTATAGGATATCTTAACCGTGTGTATGGGATTATATGGGCGGTCGCGTCACATGTCACTCAAGTAAACCTTAGAATCACCTTTGGTAGGAGGATCTCATGTTCATGTGATTATGTGCTTAGTGTGTATCTCATTATAGGTGATCTTATGGATCATTTAGGTTTGTCTAGAGAGTTTTTATGGGTGGTGTCTCTTTGTGTTACATAAGTGAGTCTTAAGATAGCCTTTATTGAGGAAATTGCATTCTAGAGAGTATCCAAGGTGAGGTTGATAGACTTCACTGTAACAATGATATAGTCCACTGTCATATGACATGAATTTTTGTAATGTTGCTAAAAAAATGTTTTAAATTGATTAAGTGATTTGTTATGTGTTTATAAGATGTTAAATGTTGTTCTTATGCTTTTAATATGATGATTTAAATCAAATGTTGAAAATCATGTAATATACTAAATGTCCCTTTTTCATGGTTTTTGCATGGCTTCAATGCTTCGTGCATCTAGTGTGTCAACCCCTTTTTTTCCCTTTTTTGACTAAAGTGTAGGGAATTGGAAGTCTTGATGTGTCATGGAGGACTGATAAGTGTCTAAGGACATAAGATGAAGAATTGGTGAGTTCTCCTCGATTCAAGGACCATATCCACATGTTCCTTTACGTCATAGTCTTTATTTAATGTATTGTGTGGGCTTAGACCCAAGAGTTGTGTACTTAAAGTTTAGATGGTTCAATGAGATGTTGTAAGGTCTAATGTTTTATATTAAAGTCTTCTTCTTGTGTACTTATTATGGAAAGAGTTCTTCGTGTGTGAAGAAAGTATTAAATTCTTAATAATTTTTAGAATTTTTATTATGCAATGCATGACACGAATGGCTTAGATGATACATCTTGAAGTCACATTTGCAGTGTGATGACACAAGGATGCTCTAACTTTTAGGGTTTACTTGTGGGTCGTGACAAACATGGTATCAGAGCATCATGTTTAGGGAGTGTCTTAGTTTTCTCATGAACCACATCTAGTAGAGGTTGTTTATAATGTAAACCACAACACATTATGAATAAGATGCTGTTAGTTGCTAGTAAAAGTTCCATCTCTTCATTCATCTTATTGTGCCTAAGAGTTTTGTATATGCTGTCTTTACCTTGTTTCCCTAATGTATTGGCCCCTTAAGGGTGACATAATGAAGTTTGTTTGAGGGAGAGAAAATATGAGATGTGACTTGTTGGTAAGGTATGATAGATGGTGATTTTGACCTTAGGTTAGTTTAATATACCATTTGAAGTGTAGTGTAGTTTTGAAAAAGAATGGTAAGGTCTATGGTATAAGAAATGTGAAGGAGTAATTTTTTATATAGTTTAAAGTTCTCTAAGATCCAGCCATAGAAAGGGAGGTGATGAGATTTGAAAGATTAAACATGAGTTCCCCTAGTAATCGGGATGTAGTGGTTAGATGATGAGACCTTTGAGATTTTGTAGTTTTTCTGAGATAGAGTTTGGTGAGAAAGCATTAATATGGTATATGGTGCCTTGAGGATGTTCGTTGTAGTAGATGCTATGTTGACCTTAGAATAGGTTTTTCCTAAGTTGGGGAGTGTTGTGAAGAGTATAGTTGTTAGGGGTGGGGTACCGTTAAATTTTCTTTATGTGTTTATTCAAGACTAATACAAAGATTTCTTAGTAACTTGATTATGTAGGAGTCTTTTGTGAAAGATGATTTACAGACATTCTCCTTATGATATGCATGCTTTGGTAGAAGTTTTGTTGAATGAGAACATGAATTTTCATGCATGGTATTTCCTTATGGTTCATGTGCATCTAGTATAGGTTTCTTATTGTTTCATGAAGATGAATACTGAGAATGTCTAAATGGTTATATGAGATTGATTGTTGAGCACTTATAAGGAATTTCAGAGGTGTTGCTTCGTTAGATTGTGAAGCATGTTCACTTTAAGTACTGCCTACTTACAGTGGCATTTTTCATTTTTTAAAAAATTGACTTATTCATTCTTTGGTCGAAAATTGTTGTAATGTTGTTAGAATTGAAGTTTATGAGAATGATAATGAATATCAAATGAGTTTTTGCTAATTGAAATGAAGGACATGAGTCTTATGTCATAATGAATTGTAGAATTTATTCTAGATTCTTGTTGTGTTGTGATTCTCTTAATTATGTGTGATTGATGTTTCCCCTTGATTTTATGAGGTATAATGTGTTGTATGCTATTTTCATGAGCTTTTAAGTTGAGTCTCTACTCTTGGAAGTGTTCGGAGAGTGGCAGGTGTCATTCGAGGACGAATGTTGTCCAAGTGAGGGAGACTATAACACCTCCTAAAAAGGAGTTACGTGAAGCTAGAGTCTAACATTTTTGTAATGTTATTGTAAGGTCCTAAATTTGTGTATAATGTTGTATAGAGTTAGTGTCTAAGAGTTTAGGTGCTTTGGAAGTCCAACGTCAAGGGACTACCAAGACGTTTGATGACTAACTTACCTATGTGCCTCATATGTGTTTCTATTTGTTTATATGCGATTCATGAGTATATAAGGTCATTATATGAGTTATTATAGTGTTTATAGGCAGTGTGTCAAGTATCCTGACGTTTGGAGCTCAAACGTCTAAAAACGTCCATGACGTTTGAAGGTTTTGCCTTGAAATAACCCAGTGTGTCTATCAATGTTTTGTCAAGTTTTATGTGTTCGTCTTAGATGAAATTAATGTGGTAGGTCCTAAAATCGTATACAAACATATCTGGGTTGGAAATTTTTGGGTAAAACTACACGTAAGACCCACAAGGGGCCCTAAAAGAATGACCCCAACTTAGAGCTCAACACTGCCAGGAAGTGGCAATCGCTGATCCAAACAACGGCCAATCGACAAGGAGATATCTCATCGATGGGTGGTGTCGATGGAGACATGTGTACTTATGGATGAGGAGTTGAAGGATCAACCAACAAGACCCCATCGACTGGGCGTGCGTGAGACCACAGAACGTCAATGCAGGGCGTCGATGGTGTTGAAAACTGGAAGCTTTTTGTTAAGACATGGGTTTTTTTTGGAAATTCAGCCTAAGTCTTTCAAAATAGGAGGACGGTTATTTTGGGTGTTTATGGGAATTTTAAGAATATATAACTCCTAAAACTCTTGTTTAAACTCTAGCTCCTAAATCAAAACCCATTACCTCCCAAAGTTTCTTCAAAAACATCCATGAAAGCTCAATATGAAGATGGAGCTTGAAGATGGATTCTAAATGGATTTTATTCTTCAATTATCATTTGATTCTTCTAATAAGGTATGGCAGTCATTAATCTAAGGCTTCCTATCATCGTAGAGACAATTCCAAAGATGATTTTGAAAGATTTCAAAAAGACGAAAAAGTCCAATTTCTACTCTAACTCTTGGGTTCTTGCATGAAAGGTTTTCAAATACTAAGATATGATATTGTTGTTGAGAATTTATGTTTTCCAATGAAATTCTCGATGAACCCTTGACCTTTATAAATATCTCAATTTGACTAAAATATGGGTTATGTGATCATGCTATGATATTGAAGAAATCAAGTGTAGATTGTTATGGGTTTTTGATTCATGTATACAATATAATTGATTGGATTATAGTCTGTTTCAATTTGATCAACTGAGTATTATATTATTCTTAGATATATTTAATATTATGCTGTTGAATTGATATTGACTTAAGGCTTACGAATTCTAGTGTAGTTTTCTATGGGCTATCTATTGATGTATTAATTTTATTTAATACATATCTAGGTTGTATTATATTGATTAATCTATATTGAATTGACCTAGATACATGGAGTATTATAATTTATGTATTTAATTGATGTTCATGGCCATGGGTAAGGGTCTTATGGTATCAAATTGGATTATTTAGCTTTGGATTGAAGTGGTAAGATGGAATGGGTGGTATGCTTCCCTAACTCATTTAGTACTATGTTTAGTTTTGTATTATAATGTTTATTGGTATTTTCCACTTATAGTGGAGATGCTATGGGAATTGATGTGGCCTTGTTGCCGTTACTTTATGCAATATGATGATCATGGCCTTATTGGCGTTACTTTAGGCAATATGATGATCATCACCTTGTCGGCACTACTTGAAGTATTATGATGATTTGTGTAGATGATTAATGTGAAGTATGAACATATCTATCTATATGTAAAGTAATGTGAAAGTATGTTCTTTCTATGTATCTTAGGAGATCATGTAGACTATGGCTATGCGTTTATATGTGTAGTGTTAGAACGGATGCATAGTTTTTCCTACTTGACTATAGAGTATATGATGGTTATATATATCATAATATGGTTTTGTATTGGATGACATAAAGATGAAAATGTTTATTCCTTAATGACTTAAAGAATGACATGTAATATGTGTTAAAGTGAAGTATGTCGTGTCTTGTCTTGATTGACTTGTGTCCATTACTTGATTAATGTATGAATGTGAATATGAGATGTCTTGATTTAGATTGCCAAATCCTCTTATTATTGTATGGAAGAATGACATGAGACCTTGAATAATGTTAAGAGGGTCCTTTTATGTGAAACCTTAAACTAGTGGTAAGGTTATGAATGTTGAAGTTGTAAGCCGTAATGATATTCTTCAAGTAAATGAAAGATAGACTTAAGTTTGATTGACTTGAACGACATCATATAAAATCATAGGACATGATGATCTTTTTGTTGCCATTGGAAGGTATCCCTAGAGGACCTCTTTGGTAGGGTAAATGTGATTGGGTTATGAACTTTATATGGAGCCCCTTTATATGAACCTGTAATAAAATTACTCTTATGAGAAAAAAGTCTAGAACCGAGTGAGTATGGTAAGGAAGTAGTTCTACTCAAATGTTGAGACTTGAATACAAAGTACACCCTTCATATTTCTTAACCATGTCCTTACGTGGGATGTGTCAAGGTTCTACCATTGGCAAGTAGAAAATACTTATCCGAGTAGGTTAGAAATCGGAATTCCATGCTTTCCTAACATGGTCTACATCTGTTATTGACTATTCTCATCATATGGGATAGCTACTAGCATTAGAGAAGTTCTATGAAGTTTAAGTGGTGGTGTGGGATGCTATCAAAGCATTGCAAAATAGGCTTTGAAGGTGTTTGTTAGAGTCCCTAGGTCTCATCCAAGACCACCATTTGAATGTCCTTATGCGATGAATGTATCATATATAAACTAAGAAATGTAATGACTTAAGTTGATAAAGTACGATAAACGAAGAAGTACTTATCTAGAGTAGTTAAGGGTTATCTAGCTAAGGTGTTAAGGGGGCATAGAAATGGTCACTTCGTATATTACCTAGATAAGTCTTAAGAATGATTCTAGTTAAGGAAGTTGGTTGAATCATGTAGACATGATCCAAACATAGGTATTCCTAAGGGTTACATAGGTAATATTGAAGAGGTCAATCATGGACGTTATCTTCTTAATTTACTTAAGTATATCAATTGATAACCTTTGTAGGGGAGAATGTCATGTTATATGTATGATAATGTATTAATTGAGAATGATTCTATCTTAGGTAGTCTATAGGATATCTTAACTGTGTGTGTATGGGATTGTATGGGCGTTCACTTCAGAACTCACTCAAGTGAACATTATAATCACCTTTGGTAGAGGATCTCATGTTCATGTGTTTATGTGCTTCGTGTATATGTCATTATAGGTGGTCTTAAGGATCATTTAGGTGCGCCTAGAGAGGTTGTATGGGTGGTCTCTCTTTGTCTTACATTAGTGAGTCTTAGAATAGAGTTTATTAAGGAAATTGCATGATAGACAGTATCCAAGGTGAAGTTTATAGACTTCACTTTAAGAGTGAAATGAAACGTTGTAATAGTGAATATAGATTACTGTAATATGACTTGAATTTCTGTAATGTTGCCAAAGATGTTCTGAACTGATTAAGTGATTTCTTATATGTTTCTATGATGTTTAATAATGTTCTTATCCCTTTAGTATGAAGTTTTAATAAAAATTCATGAAAAGCATGTTATTATGTAAAGGTCCCTTTTCATGGTTTTTGCATGGCTTCCATACTAAGTGAATATAATGTGCTAACCCCTTTTTCCCCTTTTTAGTAAAGTGTATGGAATTGGAAGTCTTGATGTTCCATGGAAGATGGATAGGTTTATAACGGTTGAAGATGAAGTTTTGGTGAGTCATCATCGATTCGAGACAATATCCACGTTTTCCTTTACGTCTTAGACTTTATATTAGGTCTTGTATGGGATTATACCCATGTGTTGTTACTCTTTGGTTTAGATGGTTCAAGTAGATGTTGTAACGGTGTAATGTTTTAAATGAAAGTCTTACCCTTGTGTATTGATTACGGAAAGAGTTCATCATGTGTGAAGAAATTTCTAAATTCTTACTCATTTTAGAATGCTTATTATGCAATAAATGATGACGAGTGGCTTAGATGAAACTTCTTTAAGTCTCATTTGTCGTGTAACGACACAAGGATGCTCTAACTTCTAGGGTGTACTTGTGGGTCGTGATAACTTCATCTTCTTCCTCAAGCTTCCTTGTTATTCAATGGTTGTTCAGAGAGAAAGACTTTTTGAGAGAGATGAGAGATATTTGTTAATTCTGATTTGGAGTGCGCGTAACTCATTTTAAACTGCTCTAAAACCATAATGAACTCGTCCCCTAAAATACCCAAAATATCCCTCACATAATTGGATCTTTTTGAGAAGTAAATTGACCTAAAAATGACACGGACGAATCTGGGAAGCAGTTGTACGTTGCAGGGACAATTTGACTTTTATTTTTGTGAATCATAGTTGAGGCAGTGGACCTCGTTGAGGCCACGCATCGCAAGGCAATTTTTTTCTCTCCTTCTGTTGACTGAGCGACGCGATGTGGATGCCATATCTTGGCTGCTGCAAGCTGCTTTGGGAGCTTGCTCACCAAGGTTTGGGTCAACCTCAAGGACCCTTCGGGCAATACTTGGGTATATGTTACCAGATGTTTGGACCATTTGTACTCTTACCTATTTAACGTAACTCGTTTTAAGACTTTATTTGACAGTCCTAAACTTTACCGAACATAGAGATGTCTAGTAATTTTATTTAACTAGTTTATGGACGTCAATGTCTTTCTTTATAGTTTTTGCTCTAACATTTTCTAATTGAGTTTAATAGATATATATACCCCTTGAAAAATCATTTTACACTATTTAATAGGCTAAGATCTAGTCTAAGTCATAGGACTTCCGGAGTGTTACATTATCCTCCCCTTAGGAACATGTGTCCCCGACAGAGACTAAAATCTTTTGGAGGGTAAGGAACTTTCAACACATACCACAACATTACACATTTCAACTCAATTCATGATGCACAACATAAAAGATTTCAAACTCTCATAACACATAATGAGGAACTACCTTCTAAACATCTATAGGACCTCAAAAATACATTAAAGAGTTACCATGATATCATCTTCCCAAGACAACAAAAAAACAAGCAAAATCTCAAGAAGACAACAACAATACGTATTTCATATACGAAAAAAAATTGAGTACGAAAGCATTTTCTTTAATTCAATTTGGTACCACTTCTTCCTAAACATGCACCTATTTAGAAAACAAGTAAATTTCAGATTTTTTTAAAAAAATTAATTGCCTTATTAAGATGAATGTCTAACCTTAAGGAGTAAAAATATGAGGGTAGCTGGACTTCATGATGGATTTGGCTTCCCATGTTGCCCTATATACAACATGGTTCCTCTATAAGACGTTTATGGAGGTAACCACTTTGGTCGTCAACTTCTTGACCTAGCGATAAAGGATCTCAACAAGAACCTCCTCGTAGAAGGGGTTTTGATCCACCCCTAAACCTTCAATAGGTAGATTATACATCGGGTCCCTTGTGCATTTGCTGACCATAGAAACATGAAACATCAAATGAACCGTAGCTAGTTCAGGCGGTAGTTTTAGCTCATAGGAAACTTTTCCTAATCGTTTCAAAACGTTATAAGGACCAACATACCGCGGAATTAACTTCCCCATTTTACCAAATCTCATCACCCCTTTAATAGGTGAAATCTTAAATAAATCTGTTCACCTATTTCAAACTCAATATTTCTTCTCCTATTTTCGGCATAAGACTTTTGCAGAC
The DNA here is from genome assembly GCA_027705065.1 of Solanum peruvianum. Classification (NCBI taxonomy): domain Eukaryota; kingdom Viridiplantae; phylum Streptophyta; class Magnoliopsida; order Solanales; family Solanaceae; genus Solanum; species Solanum peruvianum. Next base: position 32,017,168 of record JAKWJD010001764.1, on the reverse strand, counting down.
TATAGGTTGTCTTGGATCTATCTCGTATGAGATGACTTTCTGTATAGCCTCATAGTTAATATTGGGACCACGGAGTGAAGACTCACCAACCTCAAACCATTCAACAGGAGACCCACATATTCTGTAATAAAGAGATTCAAGATGTGCCATGGAGATGTTCTAATGGTAAATAATGTTGTAGGAGAACACAATCAATGGTAGATGATCGTACCAACTTCCTTGAAATAAATAAAATAGGATCTTACCATATCTTCTAGGGTTTGTATGGTACGTTCCTCTTTTCAATCCGTCTGAGGATGAAAAATGCTACTATGTTTCGCTTGAGTACCTAACCCCTTGTGAAAGTCTTTCCAAAAATTGTGAAGTAAATTGAGCACCTCTATTAAATATGATGGACAAAGGAATACCATGAAGACTCACAATCTCATTCATGTATATCCATGATATTCTTTGGTCGAATATGTAGACTTAACATGAAAAAAATGGGCAGATTTGGAAAACCTAACCATAATAATCCCTTAAACCTGGGTTATGATCTTGAAATGAATTAGGTTTTATTGGTTCAATTGACTTTGGTATTGGTTGAAATACTACTAGATAATGTTGTCATACTAATCATGAATGAAATAGGGTTATTTATTGTCCTTTCATACTAGTTCTTCTAAAGTGATCTAGGTTATGAAGTATACTATGATTTAACTTAAGTATCTTGTTTAAAACTATTAGCTATGTAGTGATTCTTTTAGTCTTATATCAAGTTATTCATTGAATTTTGATTATTTTATACACTATTGGGTTTAATTAAGGGTAGATAGTAATACCCTGATGATGAATTATAAAGGAGCCTTGGTAAGTCTAATTATTCCTATTCTTTACTTCAAATTATAGTTAATTTTGATTAAGTCATGATGTTGTACAAAATTATTCCTTGTATTGTATTTAATAGAGTTGTGTGATGTTGAATTTAAATTTGTTGACTATTGTTTGTGAGGCATTGGCTAATATGTAAATGTTATAGGGATGGTGAATGATTTAACAAGGTGCCTTATCATGATATGAAAACGATAATGTGTTAACCTCACCTATATAAATTGTAATGAAAGGACAATACTCATGCAATTCTTATTGAGCTGTGATGAAGATGTATATACAAGGTTTAGACCCTATTACCTACAATAAGCTATGATGATTAAGAAAGACAATAATGACAGTTCATATGGGACTTATCTTAGCCCGGAGTGAACTTGAAAATGGGAGGTGATGACTTTCCATAGAGGAAGATACACGCTATAGTTCAACATGTGATGTTGACTCCCCAATAAAGGACGCTCATCAAATAGATTCCCAGGAGAAAGAGGGCATAAATTGCCAAGTAGTATGTAGAGGGATTATGCTTATCTCTTATTTCTTGAACTATGTTGCCCCCGTAGGAATACTAGCTAGTACATAAACCTAGAAAGCTATGTTTATGTTTTGTTTTACTTTGGCCGGTAGACCACCTTCATTTGGTATAAGGTTTAACAACACCCGATTCCACACCTATCGTTTGTGGTCTATGTCGGTTAAAGCAAATGTTCCCTAAACTAAAATGAAGTAATGAAGTACAATCAAATTAGGGAGACTTGAAAGGTCGACTTAGCTTAGGTAGGGGTATGGGACTCTACGTATGTCTTGCATTATTTTTCCTTGAAGGGAGTTTAGGAGGTTGTTACCATGTATGTATGTGTTTATAATGTTATATGATATGTATATGATCAACTTGCACATTATTGATAAAATATGATGATTGGTGTCAGTTATTGACATGCTATGTGAAGTTTTATATTAGTCATGGTTCTTGTTGGGTTACTTGATTGGGTAAGGTTATAGGGCTTTGATTGGTCATTGCACTTGTTGCTTTAATGAGGTTTCATGGTTGATTGTCTTTATTTGGTTAAGTTATAATGAACACTTATCTATGCTTGGTTCTAGTATGACATGATGATACAATTGTTTGACTATGTGTCCAATTATATGATATGCATGTTCAATTAACTAGAATTAGCAGTATTAGTATTATGCGTACATTCGTTGGTCTTAAGAAATGTGTCTAATTAATTGGTATGTTATTATTTAATGAGCATAAAGGTTTTTAATGAAAAGTGCATACTTATTGAAATATCCCTTTTTTAGCATGATTTAAAAGTATATGTGTATACTGTCTCATGCTTAGTAAAAGTGGTGTACTAACCCCATTTTTTTTTGTTTTCCCCAAAATTTTAGTTTCACGTCGATTAAGGGCTTTTAGAGACAATTATGAAGAAGACTTGAAATTCTTGATAGTCCAAGTTGGGTAGGTCCTCACTTTTCAAGAGCAATGATAGTATAAAGCCTATGATGTTGCTTTTAGTATTATGACTCTTATGTTTTATTAATTTTGATTTGTTACTAAACATTGTATGACCTATATGTGGTGTTATTGTATTGATTATAAGCTAGGCCCAATTTGATGCACTCTTGTTAGATGGTTATGAGATGAGATAACTATTTTGAGACTATATTATATTTTATATGCAATAAAAGAAGACTAAGTAATAGTCTTATATGAAGGGTCTATGTATACTATATATATATATATATATATATATATATATATATATATATATATATATATATATATATATATATATATATAGACTATGTTCATGTAAAGGGCTACGTAAACCTCGGAGTAGAAGTAATGAAAAGTTTCAAATTTTCCCCTAAATTTGACCTATGAATGTAATGATGTATGCTAAGAGGCTAGTCTTAGTCCTCAAAGGGGACGACGACGACGACGGTTATTTCTACGGGGGTATTCCCGGATATGAAAAACTTGGCATCAGAGCATGAGGTTGAATATCTTTAACCCGATGTCTCTCTCTCAACCACGTCTGTATAGGTTTGTATTCATAATTATGAAGCGCGCCACACATATGAATATGAATATATATGATTCTTAGGAAACTCTCACTTTCTTGGAAGTCTATTATCGTGCCTTTATATTGTTATCTCTATGTGCTTTGCATATAATCCTCTTATTGTGATTATAGGCAATGAATACTCAAAGGAATACAACATGATGACTTGAAGAAAAGATTGCCAATGCGGGAGTTCCTCCACATGATGATCAAGTTCCTCCTGTTGAGGAAGATGTGAACGATTACCAAGCCCTGATCAATCCTCCTCCTTTGAATTATAAGGCCATAAGAGTTGCTCTTTTCTAAATTAGACAAGTAATTACTACCCAAGAAAAAGCCGAACTACTCAAGCTCAAGTCATGATTGCCCAATCTAATCAGGAGGTTGTACCCCGAGCACATCAACAAGTTGCTACCATGGCCTCCCATCTAAGGGATTTCACTAGGATGAATCCTCTTACTTTCTATGGGTAAAAGGTTCAAGAATACCCCCAAGAGTTCATTGAAGAAATCTATAAGAGAATTAATGTTATGAGGTTGAATACTAGTGAAAAGGCTGAGTTAGCTACTTATCAACTCAAGGATGTGGCTCAAGCATGGTATGTCCAATAGAAGGACAATAGGCCTTTAAGAGGTGGACCCGTGACTTAAAAGTGTTCTAAAAGGATTTTTTTATTGGTTCTTTATAGGGAAAATAGGGAGGCTAAATTTGTGGAGTTCGTAAAATTTATCAAGGAGGTATGAGTGTTCTTGAATACTTCTTTTAATGCACTAAATTGTAAAAATATGCTACTTCTTTGGTTTCCGATCCTACGGATAATATGAGTGATTTTGTGACGTGGGTGTCGGATGATTTTCAAGAGGAGTGTCATTCGGCTATGCTAGATGACAACATGAACATCTCTCGTCTCATGGTTCATTCTAAACATGTGGATGATGCAAGGGATAAGTGGAACAATAGAGATGCCAAGAGGGGAAGATCTTCTAATGGTGGTGCTTAAAACGAAAGGCTTGAGATACAAGACAAGCCTAGGTTTAAGAAGAGGGTTTCTAATCAAGTTCCTTATGAGTTCCCTAAGTCTAGGGATGATAGGGTGTCTAACCCTAAGTCTACGAAGGGAAGGGATAATAGTTCACCAAACAAGAAGCCTACTTGTGCCAAATGTGGAAAAGGTCATATAGGGCAATGCCTAGTTGAAACCAGTCATTTTTTTTTTGTTTTGCAAAGGGTGTCCCCAAGATTAGGGATTTCCCTAATGTAAAGACCTAAGACAAGGGTAGTTGGAAAGCAAGTGGTTCAAATGAGACTCCAAAGAAGAATCATTTTTATGCCCTCCGGTCTAGGGATGAGTACAAGACTTCTCCTGACGTGGTGACCGCTATGTTGAAAGTCTTCTCTAGTGATGTGTATGCATTACTTGATCCCCGTGCTACCTTATAATTTGTTACTCCTCTAGTAGGTAAAAGTTTTGTCATTTTACTCGATATATTTCCTGAACCTTTTATAGTGTCTACCTAGGTGGGTAAGTCGGTCATTCTAATAATGTAGCCCAATAGAGTTTCTTATGTTGAACTAGTAGAACTCAATATGCTTGATTTTGATGTCTTTTAGATATATATTGGTGGAATTCTTACTTTGCCTCTATAGATTGTAGAACGGAGGTGTGAAGTTGAAGTTTCAAAATGAGCCCGTTTTAGAGTTTAAGGGATGAAAGTCTATTCGTAGAGGTTGTACCATCTCTTGTTTGAAAGCATGAAAAATGATCTTAAAAGGGTGTTTATACCATATAGTAAGAGTCGATGATTTAGACTCGAAATTCCGCCCATTGAGTCGGTCTCCGTTATGAGGGAATTTGTGAAGGTCTTTCTTAATGATTTCCCGGTATTTCTTCAATTGGGAAATTGATTTTTGTATAGACTTGTTATGGGATACAAATCCTCATTCAATTCCTCCTTATCAGAAGGCTCTAGCCAATTGAAAGACTTGAAGGATCAAGTCAACGATTTACTAGACAAAGACTTCATTAGACCTAGTATTTCTCCATGGGGTGCTCCGATTTTGTTGTAAAGAAAAAGGATGGGTCCCATAGGATGTGCTTTGATTACCACCAACTCAATAAAGTAACTATTAAGAACAAATATCCTCTCCCTCGGGTTGACGATTTGTTTGATCAACTCCAACGGACAAGCTACTTTTAGATTGACTTGAGATTAGGGTATTACAAACTTAGGGTGAGAGGTGATGGTATACCATAAATGGATTTTCTGAGTAGATATGGTCACTATGAGTTGCTAGTAATGTCCATTGGTCTCAAAAATGCCCTCGACAAAGTTTCTAGATCTCGTGAATAGGGTTTTTTAAAGCTACCTAGTTTCATTCGTCATTATCTTCATTGAGGACATCTTGGTATATTTGAAAAATGAGAATGACCACATAAAACATTTGAGTGTGTTATTGCAAGTGTATGTTTTTGTTGACTTCGGTGGCATTTCTTGGTCATGTAATCTCTAGTGAGGCAGTTGAGGTTGATCCAAGAAAAATTAAGGCGGTGAAAAATTAACCTAGACCATTGAATACAACCGACAATAGAAGTTTCTTGCGTCTAGCGGGTTATTATCGGAGATTTATGGATGGGTTTGCCTCCATTGTATCTACTTTATTACTTTGACCTAAAATAGTAAGAAATTTGAGTAGTCGGAGGCATGTGAGAGAAGCTTCGAAATCTTGAAAGATAGGCTTACTTTCGCTCAAGTGTTGACTTTACTGGAGGGTACGAAGGGTTTAGTTGTGTATTATGATGCATCTCGAGTGGTTTTAGGGTATGTGCTTATGCTACATATGAAGGTAATAGACTTTTCTTCTAGGCAACTTAAGGTGCATGAGAGAAACTATCCAACTCATGATCTTGAGTTTAGCAGCCATGGTATTTGCCTTGAAACTATGGAGGCATTACTTGTATGGTGTTCATGTTGATGTATATACCGACCATAAGAGTCTCCAATATGTGATTACCCAAAAAGAGTTGAATCTCTGACAAAGAAGGTGGTTATAATTGTTGAAAGATTACGATATAAGTTTTTTTATAACCTCGACAAAGCAAATGTTATTGTTGATGCACTAAGTCGTATGGCCATGTGTAGTGTTTCTCACATAGAGGAATCCAAGAAATACCTAGTAAGTGATGTTCATAGGTATCCTAGATTAGGTGTGAGGTTGGAAGATTCTCCGAATGGTGGTTTTATGGTCCATCATAACTCCGAGTCATCCTTTGTGGTTGAGGCAAAGTCTAAACAACACCTTAATGAACCATTGATGGAATTAAAAGAATTGGTTCTTGGTAATATTAATCAGTCATTGTCCTAAGAGGGAATGGTGTCTTGAGGTATCAAGGAAGGTTGTGTGTTCCCAATGTAGGAAGTTGAAGAATAAGATTCTTGAAGAAGCCCAGGTTCCCGTTATTCAATTCATCCGGGTTCAACAAAAATGAACCATGACCTTAGGGAATTTTTTTTGTGATAAGGTTTGAAAAAGAACATAGCGGAGTTTGTTGCTAAGTGTCGAAATTGCCAACAAGTGAAAGACGAACATCAAAAATCGAGTGGCTTAGTACAAGAAATCCAAGTTCCTAATTTGAAGTCTAAAGACATCAATATGGATTTTTAGTAGTTATTCCTCAGAACAAAATCAATATGACTGTATATGGGAGGTTATGGATAGGTTGACAAAATTCCCTCATTTCATTCCCGTCAAGTCTATTTATTCGGCAGAGGATTATGCAAAGATTTTCATAGATAAGATTGTGTGTCGCTATGGTTTTCCATTTATCCATTTTATTGGATAGTGGTGAACAATTAACATCTAGGTTTTGGAGGTCAATCCAAGAAGGTTAGTTACTAAGGTGAAGCTAAGCACCGATTTTCATCCCCAAACAAATGGTCATGCGGAACATAGTATTTAAACCCTTGAGGATATGCTTAGAGCTTGTATTATTAGTTTCAAGGGAAATTGGGATAAGCATTTGCCTTTGGTGGGGTTTGCTTCGAATAATAGTTTTCATTCATCCATATATATGGCTCCTTATGAAGACTTATATGGTAGGACGAGTAGTTCTCCTATTGGATGGTTTGTACTTTGTGAGTCTTTGCTTCTTGGTACTGAATTGATTTATAAGACTATGGAGAAATTTCATATCATAATGAACTGGTTGTAAACTGTATATAGTCGGCAAAAGTCTTATGCCGATTGTAGTAGAAGAGATTTAGAGTTTGAAGAAGGTGATAAAGTGTATTTGAAAATTTCTCCTATAAAGGGGTGGTTAGATTTGGCAAGAAAGGGAAGTTGAGTCTTTGTTATGTGGGTCCCTATAAATCTTACAAAATATTGGTAAGGTTGCTTTTGAGTTAAAGTTGCCTAGTGAATTAGCTTCGGTCAATCCGGTTTTCCATGTTTCCATACTTAAGAAGTGTATCGGTGATCCCGAGTCTATTTTTCCTTTTAAGGGTCTTCGTGTAAAGGATGATCTTCCTTATGATGAATTTCTGGTTCCAATCCTTGATAGGCAAAGAAGTTCAGAAATTAATGAGGTGACTTCTGTAAAGGTGTTATAGAAGAAACACATAGTTGAGGGTGTAACATGGGAGGCCGATGCCGACATGAAGTCCCGTTAACGTCATTTATTTGATAACTATGGTTATTAGTTCTTACTAATAATGAATAATGACTAACAATTGAAATTAATTTATATTTTGTGAAGTTGTGCAAAAGTTGTTCATTTTTGGATGTTGTTATAGTGATTACACTGAAGTATGCTAATAATTTGCAATGTTTCTTGTTTGAGTTATGTGTGAATTTTAATATGGTGAGTCTTTATGAAATTATATGTAACATGTTGATAAGTTAAGATTTGGTATAATTGGCTCATAAATGCTATGTTGAGCTCTGGTTGTTGTGATAAGGATATTCCTCATAATATAATGTTGAGCCTTATGTGTGGTAATTGATGTTTTTAATTACCTTGTGTAAGTGATATGATTGATGTTGTAACTCTTGTTGTTATGTATTGTTGTTTGTTCGGTTTCTAGTCTAGAGTCTATTTCTCCCTACAAAATATTTTTACTCTCATTCGGGGAGGAATGTTACTAATGGTGGGATAATGTAACACTTTGAAAATCCTAGACGTGTTATAGAGACTTAAAAAGTTTCATAAGGTTTAGACACTTTTTTAAGGTCCATTTTAATGAAGATAAGTCATTTAGGAAGTGTAGTAACCAAACTTCCCAGAACGTCCATGACATCCGAAAACTAGTTCAATGAGGTACTAGCGTGCCTCAGCCTATTTGACTAGCTTTTTGACGTCAGAAATTATGAAAATTTGTGGAAGCGTGTATTACATGTGTTTAAGTTTTTTTATGGAGGAAACGTCGGGTACGAATCGTAAGGACTATCCAAGGAACGTTTAGGAGGACCCTTGCATTTTGAGGTCAAAGACTGCCTGCGCAGTGTGCACCCACGAAGGAAAACAACAGAGCGTTGGTAGATCGATGGGACATCAATGCCATCCATCGACTAATACTTATCTATTGAGGCTAATGGTCCATTTTACCAGTCTGTGAGATTACATACGATGTGTTGCATGGAATGGGGCACGGGTCTTCGACTCACAGACGGACTATTAGTTGAGGTCTTGTCTGTGAGGGCCTTATTTCACTGCATGTTTTTAAGTTAGTTCCAATTAATTTTTTAAAGGTTTAGGTAATCAGTTAGAGGATTATGGACGTCTATTAACTTAGTTAACACACTATATAAAGTCCTAACCTAATTAGACTAATCTGAACTCTCATAACTCACAAACCCATACTCTAATCCTTCTATTTTTTACTCTCTCTAGTGAAGAACTCCATTGAAGACAAAGCTAGAGGACGGTTTAAGGGCTTAAAGATTAAAGTTTCACCATGAATCTGCATCAATTATCAATGTATGGTATCTCTTTAACCTTTGAGACTTCTTTCCTCAAAGGGTTCCATCAAATTGATTTCAAAAGTTGAGTTTTATTGTGGGTTTCATCCAATCTCAAAATTAATGTTATGAGTTGATTTGTTTATGATATATTTTGGATATTATTTATAAATAAACATGTTTTCTAACATAATTATTATATATCTATATGGTTTGGTCTAAGTTTGTAGAAGATCACCTCTATCCCTTAACCCTAGGTTATGATCTTGATATGAATTAGGTTTTATTGTTTCAATTTACATGGTTATTGGTTGAATTACTACTATATGATGTTTTCATACTAATCATGAACGAATTATTTTTATATATAGTTCTTTGACACTAGTTCTTGCGAAGTGATCTAGGTTATGAAGTATGTTGTGGGTTTGACTTAAGTATCTTGTCTTAAGTTATAAACTAGTATCGGATTTTCATGTAGTGATTCGTTTAGTCTTGTTAACTTTTTGGTCATTGAATTGTGATGATGTTATACCCGAATTGGTTTGAATTGAGGGTTGATGGTAACATCTTGATGAATTATGAAGGAGACTTGGTAAGTCTAATTATCCCTCTCCTTTACATCAAAATATTGTTAATTGTGATTAAGCCATGATGTTGTATTCAAGTATGGCATGTATTAGGATTTGATAAGGTAATATGATGTTGAATTTAAATGTCTTGACTATGGTTTTTGAGGCGTTTGCTAATATGTATATGTTATAAGGATTGTGAATGATTTAGCATGGTGCCTTATCATGATATGAAAATGTTAATATGCTAGTCCCACCTATATGAATTGTAATGAAAGGGAAATACTCATGCAATTCTTATTGAGCTAAGATGATGATGAATATATAAGGGTTAGACCTTATGACCTATAATAAGCTATGATGATTTAAAAAAAAAACATTTCAAAAGGGACTTAGCTTACCACCGAGTGAACTTGACAATGAGAGGCGATGGCTTTTCATTAAGGAAGATTCACCCTATAGTTCCACATGTGATGTTGACTCCCTAATGAGGGATACTAATCCAATGGATTCTGATGAGAAGAGGCCCAAATTGCCAAGTTGTATGTAGATGGATTATACCTATATCTTGGTTCTTGATCTATGTATCTCCCATACGAAGACTAGATAATAGATCCACCAAGAAACCTTCATTTATGTTTGTTTTTAATTTAGCCTGTAGACCACCTTCCTTTGGTGGAAGGTTTTACAACACCGGATTCCACACTTAGCTCTTGTGGTCTATGTCGGTTAAGTAAAGTGTTACCTAAGCTAAAATAAAGTTATAAAGTACAACCCAACTAGGCTGACTTGAGAGATTGATTAAGCTCAGGTAGGGTTATGGGACTCTACCTATGTCTTGCACTAGTTTTGTTGAAGGGAACTTTAGGAGGTTGTTACCATGTATGTATATGCTTATAATGGTACATGATATGCATATGATCAACTTTTACGTTGTTGAAACTATATGTTGATTGGTGTCACAAATGAATATATATTTGGTCTCCATGGTTATAGTATGGTGATATGTATTCTTAAATTACGTGCTATGTGAAGTTCGATATTAGTTATAGTTCATGTAAGGTTACTTGATTAGTCAAGGTTATGGGGATTTCTTGGTCATTGCACTTGTTGCCTTAATGAGGGTTCATTGTTTAGTATCTTGCTTTTTGATACGTTATAATGAACTCTTATCTATGTTTTTTGCTAGTATGACATTATGATATAGTTTTTTTGACTATGTGTCCAATTATATGATATGAATGTTGACTTAACTAGACTTTGCATTATAAATCTTATGTCTACATTCTTTGGACTTAAGGAATATTTCAAATTAATTTGTATGGTCTTGCTTTATGTGCATAAAGGTTTTCAATGAAAAGTACAAAATTATTGCAATGTCCCTTTTCTTAGTATAATTTTAAAGTATGTGTGCATATGGTCTCATGCTTAGTACAAGTGGTGTACTAACTCCATTCCTCCCATTTCCCCAATATTTTAGGTTCCATTCGTTGAAGGGCTTTAGGAGACGACTTTGAAGAAGACTTGGAATTCTTGATCGTCCAAGTTGGTTAGGTCCTCACATTCCGAGGGCAACGCCACTATCAAGCCTATGCTGTTACTTTTAGTATTAAGACTCTTATGTTTCCTTCTTTTCATTTGAGTTCAAAACATTATATGACCTATATGTGGTCTCTTATTGTATTAATATATGGGCTAGGCCAAATTGGATATACTATTGTTAGATGGTTATGAGATGACACGACTATTTTGAGACTATGTTATATTCTATATGCAATAAAAGTAGAAGGCTAAGTAATCGTCCTATATGAAGGGTCTATGTATACTCGATATATATATACTATGTGTATGTAGAGGTCTATGTAAACCTCAAAGTATAAGTAATAAAACATATAATCCGCTAAATTTTACCTATGAATGTAATGATGTAAGATAGTAGGATAGTATTAGTCCTCAAAGAGGACGAGGATGCTCGTTACGTCTAGGGGGTATTCCTGGATATGACACTACAAATAGTCATACGACTCAAAGCATCCGCAATGAGGTTGGCTTTGTCGGGATGGTAAAGGACACTCATGTCGTAATCCTTCAAAAGTTCTAACCATCTTTTCTGTCAGAGATTCAACTCCTTTTATGTAAACACATATTGAAGAATTTTGTGATTAGTAAACACATCAACATGCACACGATACAAATAGTATCTCCATATTATCAAGGCCAAAACTATTGTTGCTAACTCAAGTTCATCAGTCGGATAATTCTTCTCATAAACATTAAGTTGCCTAGAGGCATAAATTATCACTTTGACATGTTGAATGAGGACAAATCCAAAGGCCACTCGGGAAGCATTATAAGACACCACAAAGACTTCATTACCCTCTGGTAAAGGAAACACTGCACCGGAGGTAAGTTTATCTTTGAACTCTTGAAAACCTATTTCACAAGCTTCCGACAACACAAACTTCACCTTCATTTAGGTCAAAGTTATCATATGAGAATCAATGGACGAAAATCCAAAAAAAAACCTTCTATAGTACCCGACTAGACCCAAGAAACTTCTTATGTCAGTGGAATCAAAGATCTTAGACAATGTCTTACCACATCCGTCTTCTTCAGATTGACCTCTACACCCTCACCAGATACAACATGGCCAATAAAAGCAATTGACCTCAACCAAAATTCACACTTGCTAAAGTTTTGCATAAAGTTTGTATTCTTTGAGTACTTACAACGCCGACCTTAAATGACTCTCATGCTCATTTTATTTCTTGGAGTATGTAAAAATATCATCAATGAACACAATAACAAATGAGTTGACATAATCTCAAAGAACTCTATCTGTTATTTCTATAAATGTCGTCGGGGCGTTTGTTAATCCAAAAGACATCCCTAGGAACTCATAGTGAACATATCGATTTCGGAAAGTTGTTTTGGGAACATCTTCTCCTCTCACCCTAAATCGGTGATATCCAAACCTTAAGTCATTCTTGGAAAAGTAGCTAGAACTTTGGAGTTGATCAAATAACTCATCAATTAGAGGGAAAAGATACTTGTTATTTATGGTGGCTTTATTGAGTTTACAATAACCAATGCAAATCCTAAGGAACCCATCTTTCTTCTTCACAAACAAGACTAGAGAACCCCATGGAGAAATAGAAGATTTAATGAAATGCTTGTCTAGTAAATATTATAGTTTGACTTTCAATTCGGTAGGAGCCATCCGACATGGGGGAATTGAAATGGGGTTCGTATCCAGTAATAAGCTAATGCGAAAGTCAATTTCCGGTTCGGGAGGATCTCCATGAAGGTAATCAGGAAAAACTTCAAGAAATTCCCTTCTTACAGGGACCGACTCAATAGAACGAATTTCGTATTCTAGATCTTTAACCCTCACAACACAGTCTAGACAACACTCGGCTATCATCTTACAAGCCTTCAACCAAGAAATGATTTGACCCCTCGGCATAGAATTTCACTTACTCCACTATCGAATGGTTTATTTGGAAATTGAAAATTCACTAACCTTGTTCTATAGTCTATGGAAGAAAAATAATCATGAAGCCAATTCACACACAAATAATGTCAAAATCAAACATGTCAAGTTCTACCAAGTCAACAAGAATAACACTATTGAGAAGCATTACAAGACATTTTTATAGACTCTATTTGCTACTACCGAGTCACCCATTGGGTACAAACCAAAAAGGGTTCAACCAAAACATCTGAAAGTATATCAAACTTCCTAGCTACTAAAAGTGTTAAAAAAGAAATTTTTAACCTGATAAATAAAAGCATAAAAATTAATTGAGAGGACTTGTAACATAGCGGTAACCACATCGGGTGAGCTATCTTCTTTACCTCTAGCATTGAGTGCATAAAAATGATTCTTTTTTGGGGTTTCGGAGATAGGACCTCTTGATCGAGTTTGGCTTCTGCCCATTCCCTTACTCTCCACATTAGGACAATATTTCACCATATGGCCACTTTTTCCACAACCATAGCAACTATTTTGTAACAACCCTAAAAATGGATATAATAATGGATATTTAATGTGTCAAGAATGCCTACGATTAGACTGGGTTCACACTGGTTGATGCGCATAAAATCGTACCTCTAAACCCTTGCTAAAGCAAAAACAACTAATTTGGAGAGTTATTTGAGATATAAAATATTGGGTCCAACCATGTAGGGCTTTCGAATACAATGATTTACTCCAAGGAGTCTTTACCGGAATTAAAAATAGAAAATCATAGGTTTGGAGGGTCTAGGGGTAAAATGGTCTTTTTTCAGGCTAAGGGTAATATCTTAATTACCCTAAATATAAAATTAATTATTTAATTAATAAGGTTGCGGGGAAATTTTGAGAGATAGAGAGAGATAGCCAAATTGAGCTCTTGAAGTGAAGTTTTGGTTCACCAGGGTTCGAACCTAGGTGGAAGCAATGAATTGATATGATTTTTATTTAATATATTCAATTAATGTAATTAATTAATAATTATTATTCATTATCTTATTTAAAATAAAATAAAAATCAGATTTTTAATAATTAAGAAAACCATATTTGACTAAGTACTGAACTAGACTCCTAAGACTAATATAACTCATATTCTCTCACACATTTATCTTTCCATTCACACGCTCAATCTCTCTACCTCTTTCAGACGAAATGCCTTCCAAAATAAGATTAAAAAAATAAAAATAAAGCAATTTCTTCACACTTGAAGAACTCGCACGAAATCAAAAGAAAACAAACATTAATCGCACACTAGGCTAATGGAGGTTGTCATTCCAGTGGAGTTGATATTGAGGAGGTTTAGATGAGTTCTTGGGTGAATTTTTTTGACAGAAATTCAAGAGTTTAACGTCAAAAAGGTATGTGTTTTTTCCTCTCTTTTTCGCTTTCCCAATAGACCACTTAAGATTCAGCAAGTTCTAATCCGAAAACTAGGATTGTTCTGGTTGCATGTACTTATAACTAGATCCCATTGATTTGTAGGTTCGGTATGTTTGCTGGTAGATATTAGGCATGTAATGTGTTTTCGTGTTGAATATGTTCATGACTCTGTTTTTGGAATGGTATGTATGACAACCTATGGGTTCCGAAAAGATGTGTATGTGTGTATAATGTAGCCGTGACTATTACCTTTGATTTGAGGCTCCAAAAATACCAAATTATGGTTGTGTTCTTACGTGCACAAACTTATATAATCTGTGATTTTCATAACTGACGTAAAAATGCTGATTTTAATGCAATTCTTTATCAAATAAAATCTTGAAAATGAACCTAAAGACTCACTAGAAAACTACTTAAAACGTGTAAACATTTAATGTAAAAGAAGTGAGAAAATAGTCTGCAAAAATTTTCAGCAGGTTGTTATTGAGTTTCGGCCAATCTAAGGAGAATTTCATGCAATGAAAAAATGAATCAAAATATGTGAGTTCACTAAGGATTGAACCCGTGACCTCACCAGGTTGAAAATCAACGAAATAAGGTGAGGGAAAGGGAATATGGCATGTGGGACACGAACATATGACCTTTGCTGGAAAATGAAAAAAATGAAAAGAAAAGAAATGAGAGGAGTGGGATTCGAACCCACAACCTCGCAGACAGTAAAGGAGAAAGGAAAAAAAGGAAATAAAAGGAATGAGAGGTGTGGGATTCGAACCCAAGACTTCCCTTAGACAGATTTAAGGAGAATTAAAAATGCAAATAAATGAATTTGAGGCATGGGAATCGAACCCACAACCTCTAAGCAGCGAATGAGAGGAAATAAAAATAAAATAAAGGAAGTGTGAGGCGTGGGAATCGAACCCACGACCTAATGGTTTTAAAGGATAAAGGGAGGAATAAAAATAAAATAAAGTGAGGTTGTGGGGGCTCGATCCCACAACCTTACTGCCAATACATAGCTAAGTCAAACTTTAAATAAAAATGAAATAAGGATGTTGTGGGGTTCGAACCCACAACCTCATAGTCCCTAGCAAATTAAAAATAATTAAAGAGAGGCTGTGGGGGTATGATCCCACAACCTCATGTTCGATGCGAAATTGGACAAGAGTAATTAAATTTTAAAGGAAAAATAAAAGGAGTTGTGGGGGTTCGATCCACAACCCTTCGGCCAAATAAGAGGAGAATCCAAGGAGAAAATAAAGATTGAATGTTGATGTTGGGTCTCAATATAGGGTTCCAATGTCATGAAGATTAAAAATAAAGTCAAGAAAAAATATAAGTACTGTCCAAGGGGTTCAAACTTGGGTTTCCTTGCCCAAATTTCCGTATTTATTCATAAATTATACGTGAATCAAACGTTCAAGAAAAATTCCACCTACTTATATCAAAATTGAGATCTTGGCATACATACCAGCTACATAAGTCTTATACTACATATTGTTAGGAAGATTTGAGTAACTTAAAAAACTATGAATGAAGTCTCATGTCTTGTATGTATAGACCCATAAGTCTAGCATACGATTAGAAACAAGAGAATCTAAGATGTGTGTAATAAAATGATGAAACCTAGAAGAGTTAAGTATGAGTGTAAGATACACTAAATGGCCAAGTGCATTGGCATATGACGAAATGAACAATGATATGATGAAACCCTATAAGGGTTAAGTAAGAGTTTTAAACTTACAAATGGACAAGTGCATTGGCATATGATGAAATGAACATTCACGTAAAAAGGGTGAGTAATTATGAAGAGCAAATGTGCTAATGTTGATGAATGTGGTGACAACATAAAATGAGGATAATTTATAAGATGGGAGCAATCTCAAATGATCCTAACTAAATGTTACCAAAATTTACTCATCTATAAGAGTGTAAAGTTAATGAAGAGACCAATCTGTATGAACACTCTAATAAAAGTATTGAGATTAACACACTTAATACTAATGATGAGATGAGAAATCATCTATTGAGCTTTGATGTCGTCATACTAGAAGCAAGCTCCCATGACGTATGAATTGAATGTAATGGAACTTTATACTGAGCACCGGTAGACTAGCTATGAGCAGTTATGCCTTCTTTCGGGAATGGCGGAGGTTCACGCAACTCTCATGAGATAAGATTTTCCAGCATGCCGGGTATGTGTCTACTTATATCTCCTAGTATTTGAACCTATACTGCTAATATAGGGATCTGACGGGGTTCGATTTCCATGTACGCTAGCATGTTTTGGGTGACTTTGGACGGTGATTCCACCTCTTTTTGGTGTGGGGTTTCATGACACTAGATTTCGTGGTTCTTACATGATTTATGTTTGTTAAAGTTGAAGTTCTCAATGAATGAAGGAGGCCATCCTCAAATGATGCACATAATCAAATGAATAATATCAAAGGTATTAGGATAGGATAATCAAACGGTGAGTTAGATTCAACTAATGACATTAGGTAATTCTTGGTCATTGCACAATAAACCTGATGAAAGTCCTAAACTACATCCTAGGTATAGCTGGTGTTTACACTGGACCATGAATGAAATGAAATGGAATACGTATGAATGAACATAGCAAACTCTGTGTTTTCCAAAATAGACTCGTTAGTTGAGGCCCATATATTAGGCCCTCATTTCTATAAAGTCTTAATGTTAAGTCCATGATTCCAAGGTCTTATGGCATATGAATGAATGATATGAATGATTTTATGTTCTACATGTGATATCATATATGAAATATGTTATGTGATGTTTGCAAAATCATAAGATTGATGATGCATGTTACACTCATGGCATGACATTCCAAATCCAAATTGGCAGATATATTGACTTTCCTCATGCAAATTTGGCAAGTCCTTTTACTTGACTTTCCATAAATCATGTTGTTAGGAAAGAGCTATTCTTTCATATGCATGTCCTTGGTGTGTGCTTGCATATACCCATACTTAGTACAATTGTGTACTAATTCCATAAAAATATGTACTTTTAGGTGCAGGAACAGGTGGACGCTAGAGCTTACAGGTTGATATTTTAGGTAGCCGGACGTGGAGCTTTCATCAAGACTTGGTAGGCCTTCATGCTTTCGAGGCTGTCTACTGTTATTATCTAGCTTATATGTAGGCTTTAGCTAGTGAGCATGTTCCACTAGTGTTTCATTTCCAATTTCATTTCAGACTTTGTATTGGTGCCATTTTGACGAGTACATATTTAATGCAATTGTGAGCTATTTCTTTTATTTGATGATCTTAATGTTAGATGGTTGATGGTAAACAATTATACATATAATAGAATGTTTAGTAAGCATGTTAGGAAACAAAAAGTTTCAAATTTTCCACAAAAATTAACCTAGATGGAGTAAGAATGACGTATGTAGGCTTGTCTACGACCTCTGAGAGGTCAATGAAGCCGGTCTCGTCTGGGGTCTACATTCCGATTATGACATATTCGTTCCAACAAGGCATTGACCCACGTGTTTCATACCATATTTTTCACAAGTTGATCTTCCTCTTGGCGAAACAACATTTCTTCCCTTTTAAGATTTAGGGTTTGACACCTTATCATAGTGTGTCTTGGAGAAATTAAAAGAACTATGTTCGATAACATCTTATTGAGCTTTGTCTTATCTTGAATGTCAAGCCTACTCTTAGAACAATCACTTCAGAAGACCTCTCCTTCTTAGCTTCTCTATTCATCTTCCTTAGACGACTCTGCTTTACTTGTTGTGCATGAACCATAAACCTAGAAAGATCCATGTTGTCATGAAGCATAGCTGCATTACATTATTCTTAAAGCTCTTAGGACACGCCTGTTACATAACGGATCATTTCATCTCCATTATTTCAACCAAAAGAGGAAGCAAATTTGGACAGCTTAATGAATTTTAAGGAGTATTCCTTAACAATCATAAATCTTTGAAGAAGGTTGATGATATCCTCAACTTTAGCTTCATTTTGCTCCCTTGGGAATAAAATATGAAAGAAGGCCTTCTTGAAGATCTCCAAAGTCACGGGACCACCTTCTAAAGCCCGAATATCCTTACATTGATTGTACTATGTACGAGCCACATGCTTGATTTTATAGGCAACAAGCTCGGCATTTTCAGTAGTTCTCACCCCCCATAGGAAACAAAATATTATATAACTCATCAAGGAAGTCTTTGAGATCTCCATAAACCATGGATCCATAGAACACAGGAGGATTCATCCTCGTAAAATTTATCAGAGGGTAGCCATAGTACTAGGATGTTGGTTCTCTCGAAGTATAACCTAGTACTTGTATGTTAGTTCTGTCGAGGTACAACCTCCTGGTTATCTTGTGCCATAATGGATGGAGCTTGAGTAGTGATGGCTTGGGCCACTTGGAGAAGGTCTGCCCTTACCTCACCATCCCCGAAACATGATCATTCACAACAACTTGCTCGTGAGGAGGAACTCGATTGCCTTGGGGAGTAGCTCCCACATTTGCAATCTCTTCACCCACTCTTCTTACGGCTGTCCTTCTTTTGTTCATATCACATAACCACAAGAAAGGGATATTATTCTAAAAGACAAACTATAGAGGCATGACATAGGATTACCAAGAAAAGAGAATTTTCCTAATCATCACATAACATCTCATTCATAATTGTTGAGCCTTCACAACCACGAATTTTTTTTTAAATAAATATGGTTTACTGAGACACTGACTTTAGTTTATTTAACCTCGTGCTTTTATACCAAAATTGTCACAACCCGGGAGCACCTCCCAGTCGTAACCGGCGTCGTCCTTGTAGAATATGACTCAAACAATCTCTTAGGATTCATAGTAACATATTAAAGCTTTTGCATACTATATGAAGTATAATTAGAATTCTCGTTTAGCAATATAATAAATACACATACGATAGTCTATAAACGGTCACACATAAAAATCATCTAAAGAGTACGAATCTTGGACATAGACAATACAAAGTCAATATGCCATATAGGACTTACTAAAATAGAATTCAATAATATACGAAATAAAAGAGTATCTGCTAGACTTCTATAGTCTTCATAGTTAAAATAATGAAAAGATAGCATCCGCGAATATGAGGACCTACCAACACATGTAGAAAGAGTTCCAAGTTTCTTCAATCGACCTTCTTAATCTTCAATGGTGGGACCCTACATGTGTAGTTTTATAAAGTATAGGTGTTAGTACGGAACATGTACTAAGTATCGGCATATGCACATAAACATTTAACGACATGCATGGAAAAAGACCATTTCTTTAGAAAGCATGCTAAGTCACTTGAAAGCCTTTTGTGCACATACAAAAGAGAATATACAAGATAAGGATCAGCACATCATTAAAGCATGATCATAACCAATGACATTTCATCATAAAGTCATATTTACATTTTCATGTTCAATAGTTCATATCAACATAACATACAAAACACTTACAAATAATCCCATTCCAAGCCTACAAATATGATGATCATGTGAAGTCCATAACCCCACATACTCATGTAAACAAGATAGGAGACCCTAAGTAATGCTTTGATTCATATAAATTACATCATAAGTAGTGATTATCACATATAGCAATCTAGAACAATAACATGTTTATTAACATAGCCAACATCATGTAACAACAAAAATATATATCATAAGAAATGTACATTTCATATCATTATGTTAAATGAGAACAATTTCCTCGGAGCAATCATAAGCATTATACATTTCATATCATTATGTTACATGAGAACAATCATAAGTAGTGATTATCATATATAGCAATATAAACCAATAACATGTTCATCAACATAGCCAAAATAATATAAGAGCAATAACATATATCATAAGAATTATACATTTCATATCATTATGTTACATGAGAAAAATCTCCTAGGATTTTCCTTAGAGTCAACTTGTGCAGTGTCTCAATAGAGTCCCATACCCCTACCTATACTAAGTAGACTCCTTAAGTCACCCTATTAAATGTCCATTTACTTGTACTTCATTTTACTTGAGGAAACAATCACCTTAACCTACATTAGACCATGCAACCTAAACATGAAATCCGGTGTCATGAAACGCTAAATCAAAAGACGGTGGTCTACATGTGCAGGTAGAACCAAAACATGAACATAGCATTCTAGGTGCATCCACTAACTAGTAATCCTATGGAGGAAACATAGTTCATGAAGTAGGAGATATATTAGGGAACCATAATTCAACATTACATGGCAGTCTTTATCTCATGAGAATCATTGTTAACCTACCTTCCAACTAGGGAAGGGACATCTCTCATATCTAGTTCACTCGATGCTATGCTCAGGTTCCTTTTTAAATAACCTTTAAGTTATCATTTATAAATAAACTTGTCATAGTCCATAGGATATTAACTCCTCGTATAAGCATGATCATAATCTCTTTAGGTTTTGATGAAAATTTCCTTTCATCACAACTCTTCATTTGTGCTATTAAGTGATATATATAACATATTAAAATCCATTATTTAGGGAGATAACGTTATTCACACAAAAAGACAACATTAAATGTCAATTAACAACAAATACATTCTTAATTATCGATAGGAAATAATTGTTTTTCATCATTAGTCATAAATCTCCAATTAGGAAAAAACTGTTTGTAGAGCAAAAGCCTTGGAATTGAATTGTTGAAAATAATCATTGGAAGTACCTCTTGGAGAAAGGAATAACAAGTGTTAAGAACCCATACCTTATTGACGAATTAATCCACACAGTTTGAATGAAAACCTTAGAGACTTCGTCTTCTTCCTTAATCTTTTTTGTTTTTCAATGGTGGTTGAAAGAGAGAGTGTTTTTTACATAGATGAGAGGGATTTGTCACTTTTGAGTTGGAGTGCATGTAAATTGTTTAAAGTAACCTAAACCATAATAAAATCGTCCAGTAAAATAGGTAAAATACCCCGCACTTAATTGGGTCATTTTTTAAAGTTATATTGACTTAAAAACGATGTTGATGAATTTGGGAAGTGGCTGCGCGTCAAAGGGGCAATTTCACTTTTTTTTTTAAATTCCGTGTTGAGGCAGTGGACCTCCTAGAGGCCCCTACATCGCAAGGAAACTTTTTTCCCTCCTTGTGTTGGATCCTCGACGTAAAGTGGATGCCATATCTTGGCTGCCACAAGCTGCTTTAGAAGCTTACTCCCCAATGTTTGGGTCGTCCTCAAGGACCCTTCGGGCGGTTCTTTGGGAGTCGTTACCAAATGTTGGTACCCTTTGTCCTATATTTACCTATTTAAAGTCTTTTTACAATTTTTGGACTTCATTTTACCCTCCCCAACCTTCACCAAACGTAGGGCCACCTACAAGTTTGATTTAGCCAGTTTCTTGACGTGGAGATCTTTATTTATCATTTGCTCTAACTTTTCTAATTGAGTTTAATACATTATTATATGCCTGGAAAAATCATATTAAGTATTGTTTAATAGGCTAATCTATATTTTAAGTCATGGGACTTCCCAAGTGTTAAAGAATCAATTAAAGACATATCTTGTATCTAAGGACACCATCGACGGTCCGTCGATTTAACCATGGCCCGTCGATGGGGTCCGTAGACCTATGCACAAGAACATTTTCTGCAAAAAAAAAAATTATCCTTTCAAATTTAACACCAATTATGCTATTCTTTTTGTGTTTTTCTGGACAAAATTGAGACACAAACCATATACTAATCTCTAGCAAACGCTAGTACAGAAGATAGAATGAAAGAAGACTAAAATAAAAACGACACAAGAAAAAAATGTATATTCCAATAATGAAAATAAAACCTATCATTTTCTAGAGGATACACCTTGGTTTGCCTCCCAAGAAGCGCTTGATTTAATGTCGATGCACGATGCAGGATCCTAAATAACTAAAACTTCATCAAGATGATAGGCCTCATCCACTTCATGGACACTGTCTACATTCCCCACGAAAATTTTTATTCTTTGCCCGTTGACTGTCAACATTGCGCTTTCCCTATTCTCCAACTCAACCGTTCCATGTGAAAACACATTAGTGATGAGGAATGGCCCTGTCCACTTGGACTTGATTTTGCTTGAAATAGGTGTAGCCTAGAGTTAAATAGAAGTTCAAAATCACCAACCACGAATTCTCGCTTTTCAATCCTTTGGTCGTTCTACTTCTTCATCTTATCATTGTATATAACTTAACTCTCATAGGCCTTGATGAGAAACTCATCAAGCTCATTTAACCCATTTAGTCTTTCTTGTGCTGCTTCAGTCCAATCCATTTTCATTTTCTTCATTGCCCATATGACTTTGTCCTCTAACTCAACCGTCAAGTGACACGCCTTCCTATATACAAGTTGATATGGAGACATACCTATAGAAGTCTTGTATATAGTGTGATATGCCAAAAGAGCATCATCAAGCCTCCTTTACCAATATGTTCTATTAGCATGCACCGTTTTCACCATAATTTCCTTGATCAGTTGATTGGACAACTTAACTTACCCATTAGTCTGTGGATAGTAAGGAGTAGCCAAATTATTGCGAACCCTATACTTCTCCAATAGACCATTGAAGAATTTATTATAAAAGTGAGATCCAACATCACTTATAATGGCCCTAGGTGTGTCAAATCTGGAGAAGATATTCTTTTTCAAGAACGTGGTGACTCTCTTTCATACATTGTTATGAAGAGTTATTACTTCAACGCAATTTTACACATAGTCGATAGCCACAAGAATGTATTTCATCCCATGAGAACTCACAAACGGGCTAATAAAATCAATGCCCCATAAATCAAATAACTTAATCACCATAATAGGATTTAATAGTAGTTCGTGCCTTTTTGAAATTCCTCCATCTCATTGGCACCGATCACATGATTTGGATAACTCGTCAGCATAGTGGTGAATGCTTGACCAATAGTACCCACACTTCAAGATCTTATGTTCAATACGGATGCCACTATGGTTCCCACCAACATGATAGGAGTGACATTCCTCCACCTCCGATACACAACAGGGAATAATCCCATCTGTACAACTCCGGTACAATTAAGTATCATCCCAAAAGAACTTTTTAACATCATGCATGAACTTTTTCCTCTGGTGAAACGAAAAGTTTTACGGAACTACATCAATTACAAAATAATCCACAAAGTCTGCAAGCCAGGGGATAAAATCTTAAGAAGCCGCGAAAATATGTTCACCTTGGAATACATCATCAATTTCACCCTTTTCTCCTAATTCACGCATAGCTTCATCCTAAAATCTAGACAACTGATCTACAACTTAATTCTCTGTCCCCTTTCTATAATTTAACTCAAAATCAAACTCTTGCAACAATAATACCCATCGGACCAACCTTGGCTTCACATCTATTTTATCCATCACTACCTTAAAGCGTAGTGGTCCGTATGTACTATGACCTTTGTGCCAAGCAAATAGGATCAATACTTTTCAAATACAAACACCACCGCCTGAAGTACTTGTTCACTGCCATGTAGTTTTTCTTAGCTTCATTCAGGGATTTACTAGCGTAGTAAATGGTGTGAAGGATTCTATCCCTCCTCTGTCCCAATACCCCACAAAGTGCAACCCCACTTGTATCACCCCTCACCTCAAATTGCTCTCTCCAATCGTGTGAAATAATAATGGTTGTGGACACCAACTTCTCCATTAACTCTTCAAATGCTTTCTGACTGCATTCATTAAATAAGAATATACACTCCTTCTCGAGTAGTTTGCACCAAGTATATGCACATTTCAAAAATCCTTATAATCCTCCATTAACCGCGTGTCCAAGAAAACTTCTCACACCTTTTCCGGAGATGGTGGAAGAAGCCTCCCTATCACTTGAACTATAACTCAATCGACCTATATCCCTTTTCCGAGATGAGATGGCCCAACGTTGTACCTTTCATCACCACAAAATGCATTTCTCCCAATTAAGCACAAAATTACAATCTTCACATATTTTTAGAACTTCAACAAAATTATTTAAATGTCGATCAAAATAATTCTCCAACCACAAAAAAATCATCCATGAATACCTCAATAGTGTCCAACTCCATATCATAGAATATCGAAATCATATAATGATGGACGGTGGAAGGTTCATTACATAACCCAAATGACATTGTTTTGAAAACAAATGTCCCATAAGGGCAAGTGAAAGTGGTATTTTCTTGATCATCAGGGGAGATAGATATTTGGTTGTAGCCCTAATAGCCATCAAAAAAACTACCACCCTTTGCGTGCAAGTCTGTCTACATCTTATCCATAAAAAGCATAGGAAATGTCCATTCTCAGTCTAAGCATTCAACTTTTGGTAGTCCATGCAAACTCTCCATTCGGTCACTGGCCACATCTATACAAGCTCATTTTTATCATTAGGTACCATTGTCATCCTACCTTTTATAGGTACGGAGTGAACAAGACACACCCTACTACTCTCCGCAATGAGAAAAATTAGTCCGACATCCAACCACTTTATGATATCCTTTTTTCACGACCTCTTGCATAGGTGGATGGAACCTTCTTTGGTGCTCAATACTTTTTTTGTTATCAGGCATGAGAATCTAATAATGTCTGCAATAGTCCAGCCAATGGCTCGTTTGAATCTCTTTAATACCGCCACTAGGCCTTCTACTTGACGTTCAATCAAATGTACTGTAATTATTACCGGTAAAGTGTCATCACTACCTAAGAACACATCCCTCAGATGATGGTCGAGCCTTAAGCTCTAATTTTATGGACTACTCAATAGATGGTTTTGCGGGTGGAGACTCACGACGCTTCATATCTAACTCATTTTTCATTTGTTTTGACCGATATTTGATTGTAGCAGTCAAAGACCCATATTGTTCAATGCCATCACAGTCAAATTCATGATCACTGCCTCTAGAGCCTCAACACCTAGTCTCTCTTCAATTTGTACCTTAGATACACTCTCAATCTTATAATTTATAACAAATATAGTATGGATCTCACCACTCTAATTCATGGATTTACATATGATGAAAGTTGTTTCTTCATTGTTCAACCTAAACTTCATCTGCCTTTTTTCCATATCAACCAATGCACTCCCGGTGGAAAGAAATGGCCTCTTTAGATTAATGGGAACCTCAAAATTTATCTCATAATCAAGAATCACAAAATCGGCCGGAAGTATGAATGACTCCACTTTCACGAGAACATCATGGATTATAACAATGTGCCTCTTCTCTGTTTGATC